>OZ018399.1:26631570-27185442 GCA_963969525.1 Ontholestes murinus
CTAACCTTGTCTGACATATTTTCCAACACTTTCGCTCTCATCCATGTCTCCTCATACACCCTTCTCGCCCATTCCACTATCACACTACTCACTCCTCTCCTCTTCAGACATTCCATCAATTCCCTAGGCACAGTCATACGCCGCTTTCAAGTCAACAAATACCGCATATACAATCCTTTTTTCCTCGAACATCCTCTCAACCACTTTTGCAAGCATAAAGATTTCTTCTAGCCGGTTCTTTACCACCGCCATGGCTATCTTGTACCCGGTACACATAATTGAAATTCCTCTGTAGTTTCCCATCTCTTTTTTGTTGCTCCCCTTGTGTTCCCGGCACATTACCCCTACTCGCCACGACTCCGGAAATTCCGACTCGCCTCATCACATCCTGTTCAACAAGACTCCGAACTGCTTTTTTCCTTCTTCTTCAACTATCTTCCACATTCCGGCCTTCAGCCCATTCAGTCCCGCAGCCCTGCCTCTTTTAATTTCCTCAAAAGCCCTTTCTACTTCTCCCTCTGTAAACATCTTCACTTCATCTATGAGTTGATACTCTCCTACTCCTGCCGACTCCCCACACATACTCTTACAGTGTCCCACCCACTCTGCTAATGATATCTCTTGCTCTATTGGTTCGCCTCCTCTCCTTAATATCGACCACAATTCCTTTTCATTTCGGCACCTCCTCATCTCTATTTCTATTTGATTGATTTATTGGAGCTTCTTCTCCTCACACATCTTACTATACCTTGTTCTTTCTGCACCACCAATCTTTCTTCACCCCATCCCACTCTCCAGTCTTTGACTGCTTTTCTTACTTCTCTCTTCGCCTCAGCATACTCTACATCGAACCATGGGTGCTGTTCTCTACTTCTTATTTTCACTCTGCACCCACATCTGGCTCTGGCCTCTTCCATCTCTTCCATGGTCTCAATATCTCCCCATTTAATATTTTCCAGTTGAAGTCTCATGCTTTCCAATTCTCTTCTTCCATCTGCTATCTTCCAGCCATCGATCCCAGCACCTCCTCTACCCCAATTCTTCTTTTTCTATCCCCGTTACTAATACATAATCAATAACTGATGTTCCTTGTTGCTCCCTCCCAATCACCATCGGTGCATCCATTTAATACATCTCATCCTTCCTCCAAAATGCAGTCCCCCAAGATTTTTCCTTTTTTTATTAATATGCCTGTCTTACGACCTTCCCCGTATCAATTCGCCTTGATTATTTACTCCCCCACATCTCTCTCCAATTTTTGCATAAATCCCCTCCCACTATACATCTAATTCCCCAGCTCTCCTCATCCTCTATTTCTTATTTCATTTCTTCCCAGTTGTTATTTACGTACACTGTCCCAATTCTCAGATGTGTTTTCCCTGCTGACCCTTTATCCCACCCACCCCTTCCACCTCCTTCCTATATTCCACATCTCCGCCCTGCAGCCCCTCTCTTGTTCCCATTAGTTGCCCCTCTCATTACCCATTTAAACCCCGCAGGTAGCTTTTCCCTCACTCCCTCCCACTCCTCTTCTACCAGCCACGTTTCCACTACCTCTACTATATCCTTTCCTGTTACCCACTCTTCAAATTCTTTCTGCCACTTCTCCCCCCTACATTTTGATTTTATCTCCGCCACGTTTCAGAACCCCTCGTCTTCCCCATACATTTTTCTTCTTACTTTTTTGTAATTACCTCTTTATATTGATTTTTCACCTCATTCCATAATAGACATTTGTTATCAATATCCAATTTACTATATCCGACTTTCACTAACATTTTTCTTCTTCTCTCTTCTCTGGCTACTTTTCTCAATTCCACCTGCATATTTCTTTCTTTCACCGTATGATCATTATCAATATATACATCCGTACCTCTAAGCTTGTTTGCATTTTTCATTACATTAACCTTATTCGTAAAGTCCTTCATCCTGGCTAATATTATTCCTTATTTCATTTCAAAGGCATCTTTCACCTCGACATCTATCTCTAGTTTCTCTTTTATCACTTATTTGATAGATTTAATTTAAATACATTATCTCCTTTTATCTACATTTCTTCTCTTCTTTTCTTTTTCTTCTAGCTTTATTATCTTGCTGCGCATATGTCCCTTTTCCATTTCCCACTCCTCCTCCCGTCTTTTCATTTCTGCCTTGATTTGCACTAGCTCCTTATTACTGACTGTACCTCTCTTCACAGCTTTTCATTCTGCTCCTTATTTTGTTCGAATCTTTCCTTCATCTATTTTCTTTTCCCCTCCTATATGTTCACTTAAGTAGAAAAAAGGAAACCCAGGAAAGAAATATAGAACTAAAATAATAATAAAAATTTAAAGAAATAGTTCAGGGGTTTGATCGAACCTTACGCTCAGATAATGGTAGAGTTCATAATAGCAAATTTAACAAATATTTAATAAGCGAAGGAATAATTCATCAAAAGACAACGCCTTATACTCTAGTCCAAAAGGGTCGCTCGGAACGGCTAAACAAGACATGAATCAAGGCAAGATGCTTGTTATTTGAGGCAGGCTTAGAAAAAAAGGTTTTGGACTAAAGCTATAAATACAGCTTGTTATTTAAGAACAAAATCAGCAGTGTCAAGGTTGTCAAAGACCTCATTTGAGCTATTTTATGATAACAAGCCTAATTTAAAACATATTAGAGTATTTGAAAGCGATTTCAGGACGCATATTTCTAAGGAAAACCGACAAAAGTAGGATAAGAAATCGTTACTTTTAATTGGTTTTCAGAGACATCGAGGGGTTACAGGCGATACAATCCTAAAACAGATGATGTAAAAAGTTTTGACGAATATGTGACATATCTTACTATAGGGGAAATATCGACCAACAATTGAAAGCTTGTTGCTTAAATGTGAGTTAAAAAGTTTTGCTGAAAACAGTACGTCTGATTTTGTTGACCTGCCAAAAGTTCACAGAGCAGTGAAGTGCAAATGGTTATTCAAAAATAAATGTTAGGGGAGTAATTTCTAAGAAACAAATTGATTTGAAATGTATGCCCACTAATGAAATGATGGCGGACATATTCACTAAGGCTTTGGACTTTACAAAGCCTAGTAAATTTATGTTAGACTTAGGATTAAATGTTGAGTGGGAATTTTATTTATATGTAACTTTAAATTATTAATTATTATTACTTATTCCAAGCTACATGCAATGTCACATAATATAACACACTATGATAAAAAAAATTAGTTCGTTTACGAAGTTAGTTAAATGCACACCCGTTTTATTTATTCTCCCCTCACGTATCTACCCCACTGAAAATTTAACAATCCATCTTCTCTTCTATTTATTTTACTCTTCTATCCCTTTTCCTTTATTCCTAAACCTCATCCACTTCGTTTTCTCTACGTTGAAACATAGTCTTTTCTTATCCATATATCTTTCATTCTTCCCCAATCTCTCGCTATTAACACCATATTATCTGCATATGCCAGCATCTATACTTAGTTTTTTCCGACCACTACTCAGTCCGTTAGCCCTTTTCTAAGCACTTCTCTAATTAGCTACTCCCTAGACACTGTATCATATGCTGCGTTTAAATTTAAGTACACTGCATACAGACATCCACTCTCATCAATCACTCTCTCTACTATTCTTGCCAGAGTTAAAATCTTTTATCTTGTTACCCTTCCAGAATTTCTGATACTGTTCTCAACGTCCTTTTCTAGCCGGGTTTTCACCACAGTCATGGCAATTTTGTACCCGATACTCATTACCAATATTCCTCTGTAGTTATTTACATCAGCAATATCTCCTCCTTTGTATACCAGGCACATAATCCGTACCATCCATGATGCTGGTATTTTAGTTTCTCCTCTCCACATCTGATTTAGCAACTCCCTAAATATTTTTCCCCTCTTTTTTCTATCTCCTTCCACATCTAAGAATTCAGCCCGTCCATGTATATTCCTTTTTATTGTTTTACTTTACCAACAGCTCCTCTGTGAAATATTCACTCTCTCTCTCTTTAGAATTCCGTCTCCTATCCCACATGGAAGTCCATTGTTCCCTCTACACTTATTTGTCCATTTTTGTAATAACACACCTATTCGCCTCTTTCATTTTCCTTTTATTAGAATATTACATATTTTGATTCATTTCTATACATTTTTAATTCTTCACTACTTCTTTACTGAGCCTTATCTTTGTTTGCATACATTATTATTCTTAATTCTAACTCCACTCTGTATGCGTTTTCTAATTTCTTTATTTGCATGTCGACATATTTTCTCATGTTTTCCCTTCACTTTTCTTCCGCATCCTACTATGACAGCCTCTATCTCTTTCATTTATCTAACTGCATCCCACGTAATCCTCTCTGGCCTGCTCCCCATAGCCCTAATGGCATTTACACCACTTATCAATTCCTCAAATACTTGTTTTTGTTCCACTTCCTTATCTTTGCTTGTCTGCATCTCTACTTTAAGAGGTAAAAGGTCCGATTCTATTATTTTTTCCAATTTTATTCTTCTCACTTAGTTTCTTGAAAAGCTTCTGCTGTCGATCCCTGTGGACCAATGTATGTTACTTTACCTTTCCAATCATTTATTATCTCCCACCTCTCTTTCATCACCCACTCCTTTACCTTCCTAATCTCATTGCTTATATCCCACCATTATCCTACCCATCGCCCTTAGTTATAAATCCTTCATTATCCAAACTGCTATAATTCTTTTTCCGATCTGCTTTTATTAGTTTTTTGATGAATCTCCTATTTTTTCATACCTTTTTTTAAATATCTCTCTTCGTTTATTATGATTTGTTTGTATCCCACTCTTACTCTGTTTCCTTTCGCCTTTTCTCCCTATCTTATGCCTTAGTGTTTTTAGTATATATTTTTCTTTCACAATTTGTTGCTTTATTTGTCATGATTCTATTTCCACGTATATAATTGACATTTCTTTATTCAGCATATATTCCTTCTTTATTTTGTACTCAAAGATTTTCTGCAATAAAAGCTTCCACATCTTTCTGTATTTGTGTTTTATTCATCGATATGCTAGTTATTGCAATGCTTTTTCGTCTCTTCTCATGTTCTTCTTTTTTCCGTTCTTTTTTTGCCTTATGCTATCAACCAGAACACTTCTTTCTTTCTCCCATACAATCTCTTTTATTTTTATTACATGTTTCAATTCTTTCAATATATTTGTATACCTGGCAATTCCTATCATTATGTTTTTGTGACTGCCTTTATGTGCCGTCCTTTTATTATGAAAATTCTCAATGTTAAAGGAAAGTGAAATGTCGTCTGCTAATTTTTTGCAGTTAGACATTGATTTCAACTGGCAATAATGTGTTCTCGTAGTACTTTGAAGAAGGTATGGATGCGGAGGATCCATATATGAATAGAATTTAAATGATTGAAATTAATGAATGATTTCATCGTTATAAATTACAGATAAATGGCAAATAGTGAAATATTTATGAATATCATTGTAATTATTTAAACTAATAGGAAATTTGATGTTTGAATTACGTTTAATTTTGAAATATTGAATTGACGAGGCGGGTACATAATGGATAATAAGGCGGATAATAAATGATCAAATAGAAGTTAATTAATACACACAGACCAAAAGAAAATTGGAAGAAGAGGACAACCAAATGCACAGCGATTTGGACGAAGCTGAAGAAATTACGTAGAAAGAGACAAAAGAAGCTATTAAAAGAAAAAGCAAAAAAAAGAAAGCAAAGCAAAGATGAAAAAACACCAGAAATGATTAAAAACATGGGCGAAGAGGGAGTTAGAAACCAGAATTAATAAATGAAATATTAAAAAAAAGAAAGATACCTACAGAGAGGACTGCAGTAATATAGAGAAATCACATTACCAAGCATACCAGGTAAAGTAATGACAAGAATACTTGGAAAAAGAATCAGAGACAAGGTAGAAAATACAATAGAAGAAGGTCAATGCGGATTTAGAAGAGGAAGGAGCACCCAAGATTTAATGTTCATACTGAGACAAGTAAGCGAAAAAATAATAAAGAAGAACAGAGAGGCACATGTATGTTTTGTGAACCTAGAAAAAGCATTCGACAAAATAAAGAGAGAAGACATATGGAAAACTTTAGGAGATAGGGGAATAGGAAGGAAAATAATTAGAACAATCCAAGCCATGTATGAAAACAACAATAACATCGTAAGAATCAATAACGAGGAATCAACAGAGTTTACAACAAGAATAGGAGTTAAGCTAGGATGCGTCCTAAGCCCCATTCTGTTCGCACTAGTCTTATATTCTGCAATAAAAGATGCAAAAATAGAGATGAAAACACTGAAATTAGAATTTTGGAAGATGAGACGGGCGGAAATAACAGCACTACAATTTGCAGATGATGTGGTCGTAATAGCAGAAACCGAAAAAGATTTACTACAAAATATGTAAATACTGAATAGGGATATAATTGATACTGGTAGAGCTACACTCTTGATGGAACGAGATATGTAAATTCAATGGGGTAAAACACTTGTTAAGTTCCATAATATTTTTATTTTCAGTTGCCTGACACGTGTTTCGATCATTCCTGATCATTTTCAAAGTACATTTGTACATTTTGTACTTTGAAAATGATCAGGAATGATCGAAACACGTGTCAGGCAACTGAAAATAAAAATATTATGGAACTTAACAAGTGTTTTACCCCATTGAATTTACTAAATAGGGAACTTGAAAACATAAATATGAAGATAAACATACAAAAGACAAAATCAATGATAATAACAAAGGAGCGTAAAAGACACAATATTACGACAAGAGGAACAACAACAGAACAAGTAGAAAGCTATAAATACCTGGGGACAATAAAGCAATGGAAAACTAGACAAAAATATAAGACAAAGTAAAGAAAGATAATGCTTGCACGATCACAACTTAGCCAGTACTGTGGGTTATTATTATTACGATGTTTTAGATGTGACAAAGTATTAATTTATACAACGATCATAATTTCACACGTAAAAAATGTATTTAGTTAGTTTAGACAGGTAATCTAGTTAAAAATGTTAAACGGGCATTACAGAAAAAAAACAATTATATGAATTTATAAAATATAACAATTTAGAATAGAATTGATGAAATTCAAAATTAAAGTAATATAGATAGGTGTTATCACATTGGTATGTGACCATCGGATTCCTATCGATTCATATATTTTCTCAACATAAACGACAGTCATTTGACGATGATATTTCGAATAATTGGATGTTTGTTCTTTCATATTTTAAGATTTGTTTCACAGGATTTAACGGGTAGGCAATAATAAAGCACTTTACTTTATCGACATTTGGGAATATTGCAAACTTCTCCAATTGTTGCTGGCAAATCGCAATAATATTAAATTAAAGGGGATGGAGCTTTAATTGGAATATAGAAAGATCGTTTTTAGTTATTTGGTTTGACCTGGATCGTCCGAGTAGGCAAATCTAGCATGGGGGCGCCGCGGCTATCCTGACACTAAACGGCGCGCCGTTTAGTGTCAGGATAGCAGAAATTAGCGGTGTTATAATAACAAACATATGTTGGCTCCCCTGAATCGAAAAAACGATATTCCGTTTGTCGGTAAAATTAATATATGTGCCCAAATTTACATTGGCAACCTTGGTTGACAGGCGGACAGAAGAAACTAATAAGGTATACAGAAATACAAAATTAATTAAAGTATGTCTGATTAACTGAAATTGCTGGCTTAGAATAATAAAAGCAGGATTGGTGGGAAAATTAAAATTATTTAATCGAAAGTAGAATGAATTATTAATTCCGGCAATGTTTTATAATGTAAATAATAACATTTGAATATAACTAATTCTTAATTCTATCTTGTCATGTCATGGATTATTATATATCTTGCAGTAAAATACAAAAATATTATAACGTTGCATAGCAATTGTGTTAAATTTAAACAAATTTGGCGGGAATATTTAATAGCTTGCAAAATAACACTAAAATTAATTAATTGGAATATGGACATATCTTTTTTAATTATTTGGTTTAATGACCTGTATCATTAGATTGAGCCAATTTTATCCGGGAGAAGTCGCCTAGTATCAGGATAGCAGAAAATGGCGGTGATATACGATGAAAACTTTGTTGGCTCCCCTGAATCGAATAAATTAAATTACGTTTGTCGGTAAATTTAAAATGTGGTCAAAATTGATAATGGTGATGGGAAATACTAATCAAGATGACACCTTCCTTCACAAGGTAATAGAAGCGTGTTTAAATTAAATTGCCACATCTTTTGGAGGGTGTAAATTTAGCTCGGAAACTCGCGGAAAAATTAAAGTGGTAAAAATTCGAAAACAATTATCATAAAATAAAGGGAAATAGTATTTGACGTTTAATTGCATTATAGAAATATATTTTTAATTATTTGGTTTAATGACCCGTATCATCAGAGTGGGTAAATTTTAGCTGGAAGAGGTTGTTAGGTATCAAGATAGCAGTAAATGACGGTGATATACAAACAAAAATGTATTGGATCCCCTGAAGCGAATAAATTAAATTACCCTTGCCGGTAAATAAATAAAGTGGTCAAAATTGACTACGATGATGGGTAATAATAATCAAGATGACATCTTCTATCTTAAGGTAATCGAAGTTTGTTCACTCAAGCACGATTAAATTTAATTGCCACTATCTCTTAGAGTGCGCAAATTTAGCTCGGAAACTCGGTTCGATAGTAGGTTAGCAGGAGAAACAGGTGAGACATTGGTTGGCTGCCCTGAATTGCATTTTACCGCCGAATTAAAATTGCAGCTTGCAATAATGATCTGTGATTAGCGTGCAAATCAAAGTCGTACACAATTATAATTAAAATATTGGGAAAGAGTACTTGGCGTATAATTGCAATATATAATGATATTTTTTAATTATATGGTTTAATGACCCGTATCATCAGAGTGGGCAAATTTTAGCTCGGAGAAGTTGGAAGGTATCAAGATAGCAGAAAATGACGGTGGTATAACTACAAAAATATGTTGGCTCACCTGAACCAATTAAATTAAATTACGTTTGTTTGTAATATAAAAATTAAAACCGCGATGATGGGAAATCATAATCAAGATGGCACCTTAGTTGATAAGGCAATCGAAATTGGTTCAACGAAGCGTGTTTAAATTTAATTGCTACTATCTGTTGGAGTGTGTATATTTAGCTCGGAAACTTTGTTCGACAGTAGGGTAGCAGAGGGTGGAACAGGTGAGACAAAGGTTGGCTGCAATGAATTGCACTTTACCGCCAAATTAAAATTGAAGCTTGCAATAATAATGTGTACTTAGCGGGAAAATTAAAGTGGTAACACTTCGGACGCAATTATAATTAAAATAATGGGAAATAGTACTTGGCATTTAATTGTATTATGGAAAGATAATTTTTAATTATTTGGTTTAATGACCCGAGTCGGCAAATTTTAGCCCGGAGAAGTTGCTAGGTATCAAGATAGCAGAAAATGATGGTGGTATACAATCAAACCTCTGAATCGAATAAATGAAATTACCTTGTCGGTAAATTAAAAAAGTGGTCAAAATTGACTATGATGATGGGCAATAATATTGAAGATGGCATCTTCTATCATAAGGTAATCGAAGTTTGTTCACTCAAGCACGAATAAATTTAATTGCCACTATCTGTTTAGAGTGCGCAAATTTAGCTCGGAAACTCGGTTCGATAGTAGGCTAGCAGAAGGAGGAACAGGTGAGACATAGGTTGGCTGCCCTGAATTGCATTTTGCCGCCGAATTAAAACTGAAGCTTGCAATAATGATGTGTGTTCGGCGGGCAAATGAAAGTCGGACGCAATTATAATTAAAATAATGTGAAATAGTACGTGGCGTATAATTGCAATATATAATGATATTTTTTAATTATTTGGTTTAATGACCCGTATTATCAGAGGCTAGCAGAAAATGGTACAGGTGAGACATAGGTTGGCTGCCTGGAATTGCACTTTACCGCGGAATTAAAATCGCGGCTTGCAATGACGATGTTGTGTGTTCGGCAGAAATATTTAAAGTGGTTGAATTTCGAACGGCATAATTATTATAATTGAAAATGGTACTTACTGTTTAATGTGTTTGTAGTTTTTGTTAAATGAAGCGTGGATCTTAAGTACTTCGAAGCTCAGTTTGATATCAGGCTAGCAGAAACTGGTGCAGATGTCTGGAACAACTTTTAACCGATAAATGTAGATCGTGGGTGGCAAAATGAGGGTGGTACAAGAACAAACATCTGTTGGCTCCCCTGAATCAAATAAATCAAAAATAATTATGTTAAATGGAGTTCTAAATTAAATTATCCATTACAGTGCGCAAATTTACCTTGGAAACTCTGTTTGTTAGCCGGATATAAGAAAACAACGGAGGTATATGAAAGTAAATGAAAATGTCGGATGAAATAATGAAGAAGGTTTGGCGGGAAAATTTAAATTATTTAATCAAAAGTAATGAATTACTTGTGAGAATGAATTATTAATCCTAATAATATTATTATAACCTTGCTCAGCAGCCATTATTGTTTACATCTATATCATTTAAGTTGGGGTGCGTATATTACACATCTATTAGCATACATATATTTATTATTATACGTGCGGACGACCGTGTATGCAGCTATTAAATAAATGATTACAGCCTTTTACCTATTTGAGCCGCTCTATCCTCTGTTTTCTCGTGTTTATTATTTCCGTCGCCTAGTCTTTTTTGTCAACATTGTTAGACAGGGTAGGTGTGAAATTATTGTGCCCTTTTCTTCATTTCCTGGACCTTACGTATAATAATAATAATAGTAATATCCATAATACCTTTAACTTCATAAATTATCTCACAATAGTTCGTTTTGTTTTAAATTAGCACTCGAACTACTGCACTCAAATGCCATGGCGATTGTAAACAATGGGCTTACACTACAATGTTATCGTTTTCAATTTGCCTCAGAACAGGGGTACATCGGAACAACGTACAGCGGATATACAAGCAATAAAAAACATCGATTCATCCATCCCGTTTGAACATGTAAAATGGTTTAGATTAGGTAAACCCAATAATAATAAACCGAGACCTATCAAAATAATCTTTAATGAAGGGAAGTTCGCTATTGAATTTCTTCGAGTTACAAATGTCATGGAGACTGGACATGTTGAATTTAAGAGAGATTTAACAAATTTTCAAAGATTGTACATTAAGACTCTACAGTCTCAACTTGCTGAGAGAACATCACATGGAAAAGAGAATCTAACTATCAAATATATTCGTGGTCACCCTCAGATAGTGTCTAAACAAAAAAACTAGATATCTCACAAGCTTCCTGTATAGTTGAAAATAATGGTCATAATAATAGTATCACCCTTTACTATGAAAATGTAAGGGGGCTAAGAACTAAATTAAATAGTTTTTATTGTTCATGTTTAACCGAGGAGTTTGAAGTAATTGTCTTATCCGAAATGTGGCTTCATACCTCAATTGCAGATAGTGAATTCATCGACAACCGTTATATTGTTTATCGGACGGACCGCTCCGAAGTTCAAAATCCATCGGAGGAGGAGTACTAATTGGCGTTAGTAACAAGATTCCATCATGTCTTATCTTAACCAACAACACACTAGAGTTAGTAATGGTAAAACTCAATTTTAGCAATAAAACCCTAATTTGTAAATGAGACACAATAACTTTGTTTTACCACTATATTTTAAACAATTACAGTGACTATAGTTTCGAATTTAAGCTATTCATTATCAAACTGAAAGTAACTTAAATTACGAACAATTTTGTATTTATATAACAGTGTTGAAGAGGGGCGTATACATTAGGTCAGTCTGGTCGTTTAATAGGGAAATTCCGGGATTAGTTTTAGCTTTGTAAATCTCGACCGCTTCCAGTAAATCCATTTTTCGGCCTTTATCCGCTAAGTGGATTACTGAAAGTACATCTTTGTCAAAATGATGGTGAGTATCTAATAAATGGTTTAAAAATGTTGAATTTGTATTTTTAAATTGTATGATTGTTCATGTTCTTTTAATCTAATTTTGAAGCTACGACCAGACTGTCCTATGTATACACTTTGACATTCAAGACAAGTTAACTTGTAAACCCCAGATTTGTTTATGTTTTCTATCTGGGTTTTACCGTTAAAAATTAAATTGCAAAGTTTGATGTATGGTTTGAAACTGATATTAATGTTACATCTTTTAAGGACATTTTTAATTTTGAGACTCACGTTGCCAAAGAAGGTAATTGATTTGAAACTCTGTGTATCGGTTGATACCTGTTTTGCATAAAAATATTTTTGTAGTCGTTTTATTTCGAATTTGTGTATAAGTTCATTGATTAGTTCTTTCTTATATCCATTATTTACTGCTATTTGTTTAATTGTGTTGATTTCAGTGTGTAGGGATTGCGGGCTTAAGGGTAAGTTAAATGCTCTATGGATCATTGAATTAAAACTTGCTACTTTATGTTTTTTAGGATGTCGGGAATGATTATGAATAACGGAATCTGTATATGTGGGTTTTCTGTAAATATTAAAATTAAGTTTGTTATTTAGTTTGTTAATTGAGCGACTGACCTAATGTATACGCCCCTCTTCAACGCTGTTATATAAATACAAAATTGTTCGTAATTTAAGTTACTTTCAGTTTGATAATGAATAGCTTATATTCGAAACTATAGTCACTGTAATTGTTTAAAATATAGTGGTAAAACAAAGTTATTGTGTCTCATTTACAAATCATTAAAGATATACCACGAAGTAAACGCCTCTACCATCAAATATTTAAAACACTAATTATTTGCTGCTGTTATATTCCACCTGGTTCATGCAAAATCACGTGTCTGCCATTCAGGATGTGATGTCTAACTATCCAACTAGCGACTTTATTCTAGTAGGTGATTTCAATTTACCTCATATTAAATGGGTGTTGGAGGAGGGGAGTGCCGAACTTGTACCAACCAACGTAACTTTATTTTCCGATGGAATTGGGGCTTTAGGCCTAAATCAATTTAACGCAATAACGAATTAGTAAGACTCATTGTTGTAGATTCACGAAATGTTTTCGTATTTTTAAATTTATTATTTAATTTTCTACAACTAACTAAAGGATTTTAATACATTTTATTGAAAGTTCTGAAGTTCACTCTATTTATATGGACTTCAGTAAGGCGTTCGATAGTGTCAACCATTCGATTCTCATACATAAATTAAAATTATGGAGCTCGTGACCCTCTTTTGAAATGGTTTTCTTCTTACCCGACAGACAGAAAACAATATGTTAAATTTAAATCCAATATATCTGAACCTTTTGCAGCCTCATCTGGGGCACCACAGGGCTTTCACATCGGACTTTTGTTGTTCTACATATTTATTACTGATCTTTCCGATATTCTAAAGTGTCCTCATCTACTTTTTGCAGATGATCTCAAGTTATACTATAAAATTAAGACCGCCACTGTTTGCCAGCAAATACAGTAGGATATCAATGCAGTACACGACTGGTGTTTGTTGAACGACATGCAATTAAATATAAGCAAATGCCAATTCATTTCATTCTCCAGAAGTAAGAATCCTGTTACTTTCCAGTACATATTAGATAGACACTTCCTAGGGAGAGTGACATCGGTGCGTGATCTAGGTGTTATATTTGATTCTAAATTGTCATTCAATTTGCATATTGATCACGTTATCGATATGGCAAATAAAGCCTTAGGCTTTATAAAACGTTGCTCTACTGATATGAGTAATGTACGCACACTAATCGTTCTTTATAATTCACTTGTAAGATCACACTTAAAATATTGTCGATTTATATGGTCTCCTTCATATTCTACACACATAAGAAGATTGGAATCAGTGCAGAATAAGTTCTTTAAATTTATGTCGTATAAAATGAATCGTATTGGTATTCATTTATCAATGGGGCAAATTAGTTTATATCTCGGTCTACCTTCCCTCAAACATCACAGTAGAATGATGGAAATGTGTTTCTTATTCAAAATTCTAAATAATTTAATTAATCCCATTCAAGTACTTGGTCTTATAGATTTCCATGTACCTTTAAAAACAATGCGAAATACACAATTTTTGCATAATGTATTCTGTACGACTACGCATGGTACGGTCATGTAATGAAATTTGTAATGACATTGATTTTATTCGTTTAGGTTTCAGCTCGAAAAACTGTTACTTAAACCTAATTGCGCTTAGTTAATTTTTAGTTATAGTGTTTGAATATTATGTATGCTTTTATATAATCGCAAATTGTAGCGTTTGTATTTATTAATGTATATGTGTTTATATTTGTAAAATCCTGTTAAATGGCTTGTCCGCTAATTACAATAAATAAATAAATAATATAAATAACATTTATATTATAACACATTCTTCATCGAAATTATATGTCTTCATTATTTTTAATTATTGACTATATCTATAATTTCTATAATTTTTATATTAATCATATTTGGCGGGAATTTTGAATGATTCTCGGATTGGCGCTTTCAAAGTCATGGCGTTTAATTGGAATATCCAAAGATCTTTTTAATTATTTAGTTTAATGACCTGTATCATTAGAGAATGCAAATATTTGCTAAGAGACGCCGGTCAGTATCAAGATAGCAGAAAATGACGATGATATAAGTACAAAAATATGTTGGCTCACCTGAATCAAATAAATTAAATAACGTTTGTTGATAATATTAAAATTAAAACCACGATAATGGGAAATCATAATCAAGATGACACCTTAGTTCCTAAGGCAATCGAAATTTGTTCAACGAAGCGTGTTTAAATTTAATAGCTACTATCTGTTGGTGTGTGTAAATTTAGCTCGGAAACTTTGTTCGACAGTAAGCTAGCAGAAGGAGGAACAGATGAGACGTAGGTTGGCTGCCCTGAATTGCACATTACCGCCGAATTAAAATCGCAGCTTGCAATAATGATGTGTATTCGGCGGGCAAATGGAAGTGGTAAAAATTCGGACGGCAATTATGATTAAAATAATGGGAAATAGTACTTCGTGTGTAATTAGAATATAGAAAGACCTTTTTTAATTATTTGGTTTAATGGCCCGTATCATCAGAGCGGGCAAATTATAGCTCGGAGAAGTTGCTTGGTATCAAGATAGCACAAAATGACGGTGGTATACAAACCAAAATGTATTGGCTCCCCTGAATCGAATAAATTAAATTACCTTTGCCGGTAAATTTAAAAAGTAGTTAAAACTGACAAAGAAGATGGTCTATAATAATCAAAGTGACATCTTCGATCATATGGTAATCGAAGTTTGTTCACTCAAGCACGATTTAATTTAATTGTCACTATCTGTTACAGTGCGCAAATTTAACTCGGAAACTCTGTTCAACAGCGGGCTAGCAGAAATTGGTACAGATTCAGCGCGAGATTTAAAACTGGTTTAAATACGGACGTCTACATAAATCCAAATAATTGAGATGGTAGACTCTGTCCATAGTAACCAGTAGTTGTTGTTAAATGGAGGGTTTAATTAAATTGTCTGTTAAAGTTCGGTAGCCGGATAGAAGAAAATAATAGAAGTATAAGTACAAAACTCATTGACGATGGAGGCTTCTACTTCGTTATACATAATCATTAATCACAAAATTAAACACAATACTCACTTTGTTTTGTATAACCATTATTTATTTATATGGTTTCAATACATCAGCGTATCATTTTCAAACCGAAAGTCGTTTTGTAGTTTTTGTTAAATGAAGCATGGATCATTAAGTGCGTCGAAGCTCAGTTTAATAACAATCAAGTGATTTTTTATATATTATTGTCTTTCAGCTGCCATCTCGGAATAAGCGAATAATACATCTTCTCTTATATACCTGTCTACCAATTGCCATTTTTATGTATCCAGGACGTTTTCAAAACAAGGTATCTTAAGTTAAATAAGTAATCATAAAAAAATATCATACATATCTGATCTTGCAGTTTGGTTCTAGAAAAGATAGAACTTACAATGGACTACTTCTGAACTTATGAAATATGATATATACACTGATATACTATATTAGTTGTGTAGAGCCAATCTGACAATTCACTCTTTGAACTGTCTGATTGGCTCTATCCAAACGTATTATCAATTTGTTGTCAAAAAATCCGAAATATCATATTCACAAAATGAGACCTTCTTAATATCCAACTGTAGCACAAGAACATCCCAATCCCTAAATGTAATTCATTCAATCCTTTTTTCGTAAAATTCTCTATAAATTCTTATTCTAACTCACAAATTATTTTATTCCTTTAATATATTTTAATAAATCGCCAAATTCTCCATGTCGTTTTACAGATGGCCCTAGATCTAATACTTTTCTATTACTTCTTTGTAATAAATATAAAATCCACATGTTATCTTTCTTTAAAACCATCTCCACTATTTTAATGTCATCTAAACAAAAAAATGTAATATATACAAACTCTAAAGTGTTTTTATATTCATACATACATTCACATAAAATGCTCTATTACTAAAATTCCACTCTTTATTAAATATTTTCTCCTATAATCTATATCTTTTCAGACTTTAGGTTTTAAATCCCAAAACCCTTATTATTTATTACATCACTAAAGTGATTTTGCCTATAATGTGTTTCTATCTTAACTACATGGCATTAAATAATCTACACACCCACCAGAACTATTTGCGGGTTGCTTCATTCATAAATATAGTGTTTTCCTTGCCATTATAAGCCTAATCTTATCTATCATCTCCATTTTATAGGTACTTTTCACCTTTTATAATTAGATAAACTTACTGGTCAAAAAGTCATTAATAATAATAATAATAAATTTATTCGGGTTCATAACATCAATAACGCAATAACGCAACCCGAGAGTAACGGACAGGAATGCCTACATAGACAACCTCTCGCGGAGTCTGCGAACTTGCGAAGCTACCGGCCAACTTAATACAGTGGAAGACATTGAAGCCTGTGTAAATACGTTTCAACACTCCATTTTAAAGGCATATAAGGACTCCTGCCCTGCGAGAAAGGTGGAAGACTCCGAGAACGCCACACCCTGGTGGTGCGGAGAACTCGACCATCTCAGAAAAGCTGCGAGAAAATCCTTTAATAAAGCAAAGAATTCTAAACAACAGTCAGACTGGATGGTCTATAAAAACATCCAACAAGACTACAAAAAACTAATAAAGCAAAAACAAGGGGCAGCCTGGAGGTCTTTTTGTGAGGAGGTTGAAACCACCTCGGCAGCTGCAAGGCTCAAAAAGATCCTCTCCAAGGATCCCTCACGACAACCAGGTTGCCTAAAACGAGAGGATGGAAGTTACTCTTCTAACCTCTCAGAAGCAGCTGAGATTCTCATCAACACCCATTTCCTAGGATGTACGAACACCTCCGATGAAGGTTGGTCAGAACCCACACCCTCAAACCCCTCCAAGGAGGATTGGGAGGTGGCAGATCACCTCACGGAAGGGACACGTATAACCTGGGCAATCAAAAGCTTCTCACCATTTAAAGCGCCAGGCTTGGACGGTATATTCCCGGCCCTCCTTCAATGGGGGCTGGACATATTATCAGCCCACCTAGCCAAAATATTCAGGGCATGTATTGCGTTAAGATACATCCCTTTAGCATGGAGAGAAGTAAAAGTTATCTTCATACCGAAACCTGGTCGTATAGATTATACACTAGCCAAATCACACCGCCCAATTAGTCTAACGTCATTTCTCCTGAAAACGTTAGAGAAATTGTGCGAAAGATTAATTCGCGAGACGGCTTTGATTACGAATCCGATCCACGCTAACCAACATGCATACACTCAGGGGAAATCAACGGAGTCGGCTCTGCACACTGTTGTAGACCGAATCGAAAGATCTCTGGACAACAAAATGTCCACCTTGGGCGTGTTCATTGACATAGAAGGTGCTTTTGATAAAACGACCTTTAGAAAAATGGAAACTGAAATAAGGCAGTCACAGTAAATGTAGGAAACCCCACTGTCAGAAAGATCGTTGCTAAAGGCTGCCCACAGGGTGGAGTACTCTCACCACTCCTGTGGAACATAGTTGTTGACAGCCTGCTGCGGCGACTTAACGACAATGGCTTCCACACCATAGGATATGCAGATGACATAACCATCCTACAGGCAGATTTGAGACGGTGCTATGCAGCTTGATGCAGGAAGCCCCCAAAATACTCGAACGCTGGTGTAACGACCAGTCTCTGACCATAAACCCGTCAAAGACTGAAATGGTCCTCTTCACAAAGAAAAGGAAACTAGGTAAGCTAAAGCTTCCAAAGCTCCTCAACACCCAGTTGACATTGTCGTCAGAAGTCAAATACCTGGAAGTGATCCTCGACGGCAAGCTGACGTGGGAACCACATCTCAAAATGAAATGTAAAAAAGCAGCCGTCCGGCATTGCCAGAGGGAGAATGCCGGACGGCTGTGGGGCAGACATGGGGGCTATCTCCCAAGATAGCACTTTGGCTGTACACAGCGGCGTTTGGCTGTACACAGACCAATGCTAATCTATGGAGCACTGGTTTGGTGGCCTAGAGCCAGACAGAAAACCTCAGCAAAGCAGCTTACTCAGTTGCAAACGATAGCATGCCTCAGCACGACCGGAGCAATGCGAACAACACCCACTGCAGCAATGGAAGCAATGCTCTGCCTCCCACCTCTCGATTTATACGTAGAGAAGATGGCCACGGCGGCAGCACTGCGCCTAAACTCAGTTGGACTCTGGTACAAAGGAGGCAGGGCTGGCAGACACTGTCACCTTTTAGAGGAGGCTGTCAAAAAGACACCCTTCCTTGGAAGGAAGACAGAAAATTTGCCACCCTGCTACGTCTTCAATAGACCCTATAATGTATCGATAAAAAGAGGAACCGGGAGTGTAGAGGGTGGGGAAACCCTCCGAATTTACACCGATGGTTCTAAAACCAAAAGAGGATCCGGGGCGGGAATTTACTCGCAACAAATGGACCTCTCATTAGCTATACCCCTAGAGAAGCACACACCTACTCTGCAAGCAGAGATCGTTGGCATCATCCAAGGGGCGAAAGAAATCCTACACCGAGACATCCGTGATAGGAACATCCAAATCCTTACAGACAGTAGGGCAGCAATACTAGCAGTGAGTAGCCACAAGATCACCTCAACACTAGTAAAAGAATTTCACAACACCCTTAAACAAGCAGCACAATCAAACACTATTGAGCTGTGCTGGGTCAAGGGACACAATAATGAAGAAGGCAACAGCAAGGCAGACGAGTTGGCGCGAGCTGGATCGGTTCTCAGTGATACCACGGACGGGCCCCCGATCGCTCCAACACCGAATTGCTTCACTGACATCCTCAAACAGAATACTCTCAAGATGCTAAAACAACGTTGGGACAACACCTCAGGCTGCAGACAGGACAAGGAAGCAATACGTTCACCCAATCTGAAAACAGCTGAATATTATTTGCGACTATCCCGGGGGAATCTGCGTCTTATCACAGGTATCCTTACGGGCCACTGTCAGCTAAGGAAACACTTATTTACTATGGGACTGGTGGAAACCCCCATATGTAGAGCATGTGAAGAAGAGGACGAGACAGTGGAACATGTGTTAACCACCTGCCCGGCTCTCGCCCACCTTAGAGAGTCCATGCTAAGGGAGCTCTGTCCGAACATGGCCAACATAAGGGATAACCCTCCAAGCGTTGTGCTGTCCTTTGCTCGCCACCTTGGGTGGCTAAATGAGTGATAGAACAACGCAGGGCTGTCCCAGTCAGGGGGGCACAACGGGCCTAGTGAGGCCTAAGTGCTCTGGTCAATGATTTGATCACCCTTGGCAAACTCAATCCAGATCCAGAACATCAATTTTACACATGTCAAATAATAGCATACAAAGTATATAGTCATAGGTTATAGGTTAAGTAGGGTCTTAGTGAGGTGTGTTAGCCTCTCATGAACTGCGACCTAACAGATCTATTGTTCTACCCTTAACCAATCACTTCCCAAGCAGTCCCACGTCCACCATAAACCTGGTAACTATCTTGAGGGTGATATTGCTCACTTCTTCGGGGGATAAACGGTCCCTGCCGAAGTGTGAATGACGCTTGTGAGCAATCGCGACACAAGTGCATAGTATGTGCTCGGTAGTTTCATCTGCCGAATCACACAATCTGCAGTTCCCACTTTCCTCTTTTCCCATTTTCCGCAAATGGTATCGGAGGGCACAATGCTCTGTCATGAGTCCGGTGAAAGTTCTTAGCTCGTTCCTTGTGAGTTCAAGCACCTTGTGGCTGTGATCGAGTTTCAGGAGTCGTTTTGATTGACGTAGACCTGGTACATTGTTCCAATACTTACGTCTTCTGTCCTCTTCCCATTTTTGCACCACGTCTCTTCTATGCGCCATGGGGAGTTCACAAAACGGCTCTGGTCCTATAGGAGTGGCATTTGCACCTCTTTTTGCGAGTTCATCGGCCACTTCGTTGCCTTTAATATCCCCGTGCCCTGGGACCCACATGAGGGTCAACAAGTTGTTCTTCGCCAGTTGCGAGAGGGATCTTCGACATTCCCAGACAGTCCGTGAGCCGTGACTGTAGGCTCGAACGGCCTTTAATGCGGCTTGGCTATCTGAGCAGATGTATATATGTGCGCCATTTAGGTGCCTATCCAAGCATCCTCTGACGCACATATCAATTGCAATCGTTTCCGCTTGCAAAATCGTGGGCGTCGTGCCCAGAGCCATTAAGCTCCTGTGGCTTTGGTTAGGCCCATAAATGCCTATTCCAGTACCTCTGGTATTCTTGGCACTATCCGTTTACCAGGCTGATATCCCTCGTCCAAACACCTTGACTCTCATCAAAGCCGTTTTGGGGTCCTCGATCGACACCTTAAACGGTAATTCGAATTCGAGCTTCCTGGACATAATGTCCGTCGGTTTGGACAGAAGGGCCGGGTCGATTTGCTGCAGTATTTCTAAGTGTCCTGTCCAGTCCCCCGGCAGTGTTTTCTTCCTCTGGTGTAGTCGGAGGGCTGCCACAAGTCCCTCTTTTTGTACCACTAGATGGAGCGGTGTGAGACCAATTATTGCCTCCATTCCCGAGGTTAGGGTCGTTTGCATGGCCCCTGTGACATGCTAAACGTTGAAGCCTACTCAGCTTTTTTTGCGTGTCTAGTTTTTGGGTCTTCGGTCATCACACGAGGGCAGCATAGGTGACAATGGGTATCACCTCCGTTCTATACAGCCAATACGTGATTTTGGGCTTTAATCCCCAGGTTTTTCCCATAAGCCGCCGACAGGCCCAAAGCGACATCGTTGCCTTCGCCATGATTTTGTCGACATGCTGATTCCAAGTCAGTTTGGTATCCAGAATTATACCCAGATACTTTACTTCGTTGGGGAGATTTATCTCTATTCCATTCATTGAGGGAGCCTTTATGTGCAGCTTCCTTCTACGCGTGAATGGAACTATGATCGTTTTATTCGGGTTGATACTTAGTCCTTCCCGAACACACCAGTTATTGATGCTATTCAGTGCTTTTTGCATTAGGATTGTAAGAATGCCTTCATGCTTGCCCCTGATTATTACGGCGATGTCATCGGCTTTGAAGCATTGCCTCCACCCATGCGAATTGCTTGGCATTTAAGGGTGTTCTTATAAGTGAGTCACCCTATATGTGCTCGTCGATTATTTTCTCCATAGCCTTTAGGAGAAAAGAGGTTAGGCTGATGGGTTGAGGTATATAGTTACAATAACATAAAGCGTAAAATCAAAATTAAAGCTACATTAAAATTTAACATTTAAGAAATACATTCAGGTAATAAAATAATAATAATACGGAGAATAAAAATAAATAAAATCAATAAATTCGTTATCTACAATCCTAAATAAGCAAAATTTGTTCACGAATTTATCCCAATATTCATAGATTCCTCTAAATTACGGCATCATACCCAAGAAAATCACATATGCTATACGGAGCTTTCTTGCTTAGATATTATTTGCAAATTTCTTGTTTCAAACGTTAACTATTTTAACATGTAATACTTTGATTATATTGACTATTAATTGTTGAAAGTTCATTTTAAATGCACTGTTAGGTTTTGAAACTTAAACACAAACTTTTAAAGAGTATTGTTGCTTCTATTTATCGCTACAATACTCTTTAAAACTTTATGTTTAAGTTACAAAACCTAACAATGCATGTAATATGGTCCGGTTTTTGATTTTCTTTTAGAGTATAATCAATTTTAGTTCTGGTGTGATGTTTTTATATACAGCAGACATTCAAATATATAAATGTCGGGAAATGTAAGAATGTTTTCCGTTACGAATACCTGTTTATAGTCACTTCGATATGACAATTTTGCAATGATTCGGACTGCTTGACGTTGTAGTCCAAATATGCGATGACTGAAGAATCAATACCCCCACTTATTCCATATCGAATTATGGATTCAAATATTGCATGGTATGCCATTAAAAGTAACTATTATTTGCAGTAATGCCATTTTGCGATATTGATATTTTATATTGATTAAGGCAACCATCCCTTATGGCTCAGTGATCAGTATATTTTATACCATTCGTCTCATTCCCTCTCGCATATTTCTCAGTTCTTTAATAAACCAATACTAGTGTTGTACTGTTTTTTGTTTTGTTTTTACTGAAAGAGAACAATTAATATAAGTATTATTGTCACTTATTATACTATGGAATATATTGCATTTCTCATGAATATCAATACTATCATTATTATCAAACTAATTCTCAGATGGTTTGAGAACCCAGTGTCTAAAATCTCTACATTTAATAAATCATGGTCAATATTTGTAAAAATATTGTCAAGGCAGTTTTGTTTAAATACACGTCTAGCATTTGTTATAATTTCTCGGTAATTTCCGAAAAGCGGGCATAAAATCCTCTAGCGCCCGCTTTAGAAATTAAGCAGTCATCGCGAGACAACCAATGTTCGCTAAACGAAATAAATGAATAAGGTTTACCAACTCTAAGAGCTTCTAATTCCAGAAATTTGTAACGCAGCGATTGTGCGTTTAAAAATAGGATTTCTACAGTGTTTGATGTTTCTTCCCGATACCATGTAAAACATTATTTGTCCTAAACACCTAAACATGTAATAGTTAATGCAAAGCCCCCATCACCAAATGTGTCAGGTATTTAATTTGTCCAGATGTGAAGTACATTGGGCAATCAGGTCATAATTTTGAATTTCGATCAGACGAACATCACAGGTCATTCAATTTAAAGAAAAATAATTTAACATTCGCAAATCATTTAATAAAATCAAACCATACTTTTGGTAAGGATGTACTTTCGGTAATCCATCTCGTCGAAAAAGGAAATAAGATGGACTTACTGAAATTCATAAGGCGAAAATTAATACCAGAAATTCCCTCATTACCGACCAGGTTGGCCTAATATACACCCATGTCTTTGAAGTTTTCTAGTAGATATATAAACCGTTGTAATTCGTAATTTAGGTACTTAGTTTGATAATGATTACCATGCAGTCGAAATTAGTCACTGCAAATAAAGTTTAAAGTGGTATAAAAACGTAAAAGTGTTTTCTTTATTCTTAATTTCGAAATATACCACGAAGTGAATGCCTTTAAGATCCAAGAATTACTTTTTCTATTTGAAGTGAATTTAGCTGACCGAGAACTAATTGTTTCTCGCTATTAGTTTTAAAATAAAACTACATGTTTGGATTGTGTGTTGGTGTCAATTTTCTAGGTGGATGTTGGAGTTGGCTTTTCATGTTGGGGTTTTGATTGTTGCGTTACCTCTTGTGTTGAATTTTGCGCTAATGTGTCCGTGTCTAGGTCTTACCTCGCCTTTCTGCTTCCTCGATTTTTGAAAGTCGTAAACACCTTCTCATTAAAATGATGATGTTCATACTTGCTGTATAACGCAATTTCAATGGCGAATAATAAAAACAGGACAAACTCTGGAGCGTAAATTTGTACTGTTCAGCGACTAGTAAACTTGTACCATTCCACAATTACTCTGAAAATATCAAAGCCACTATTCGTTTAATGAATATAATAATAAATAGTAAACAATGACTCAACGAAAGAAGAAAGAGAAATTCAATGGGAAATTAGAAATATAGCAAGAGAACAATTAAGTAATGGTAACAAACTCACGATAGGATATCAAAAATTAATAATAAACGAAGAAGAATACAAGTGGAATAGCAAAGAGAGAAGACTAAAAGAGGCAAATAATAAAAGAAAGACAAAAACTGGCAACAACAAAATGGAACTAAAGCAAATGATAACGGTGACGAGACAAAACAGCAGAAAATTAACAAAGAAGCAGGACCCAGAAACAGTAAGAATGTAAATACAACAGATAAAAAGGAAACAAAAAGATGAGAATAAGTAAGAAAAATAGGTACATAGAATATAAGGAGTATAGCGGGAAAAAACAAGAAACTTATTTACGAATATGAGAAAGCCAAAATAGATGTTTTTATAATAAGAGAGACAAAAAGAAAGGGAAAAGGTTCAAAAGAAATAGAAAATCAACATAAACTATACTGGAGCGGAACAAAGAGCAGCAGCGGGAATTGGAGGTATAGTACACAGAAATTTAAGGATAAGGTAAACAAATGGGAAGAAATAAAAACGGAGAGAGAATACTTGAATTCTGCATAGAAAACATGATAATAGCCAACACTTTTTATGAACATGAGAACATTCATAAGTATACAAGGGAAGATTCAAGCAGAAATGAAAAGTCAATGATAGACCTTGTGTTAAAATATAAAATCAATAACAGGCGACAAATTTCAAAGAGGAAATGAAATATATAGCGACCACTACTCAGTAGTCACAATAATACGGGAATAAAATAAAAAAAGACAGAGATAAAAATAAAAGAGGGCAAGTACAAAATAAATATTAGAATATAGAAGCATATATGTTAAAAAATAAAGAAGTGGCTGATAAATATAGACAAGAACTAAATGGGGAGAACACTATAGAGAAGAAATAAATGGAGAAATAGAAGACATTTGGAAGAAATTAAAGAAAACTATAATCAAAACAGCTAAAGCAGTATGCGGATCAACTAAATTGATAAAAAATAAAAAAATAAACAGTTTGGTGGAATGAAGAAATAAAAAAATTAAAAAAAGAAATTATGATGGTAAAAACACTTGGAAAACAAAACAATAACAATCTATAAAGAACGTAAAGAACAGCGGATAAAGACTAAGAGAAAAATTATAAGGGCAAAGAGACAGTAGAGGCAACCAGAAATTGTTTTAAAATATAGTAAAATATTTGACAAAAACAAGAAATGAGAGAGCCATTCGAATAAAAGAGAATGACAGGAAGCAGTGAAAAATGAGAAAAGAGTTACCCAGAGATCTAAAGAATAATTTGAAAAACTACTGAAGGCAGAGGGGATACAAAAAAAGAAATAGCAAGAGAAGTGGTCACAAACAGAGAAACGGAGAAAGAGGAGGCAGAGGAAAGATTAGGAATAAGTTTAGAGGAACTAAAAAAGGCAATAAAAACCTTGAAGAATGGCAAAGCTCCCGGAGAAAACAAGATTACAACAGAAATGATTAAAAACATGGATGGTAAGGGATTAGATTTATTACATCAAATAATAAATGTGGAAGGAAGAGACAATACCGGAAGACCTAAAAGTTGGGCTTGTTACCAGCGCGAAGCACCGGCAACTTTCAGCAACTTGTGTTGCTTCTTTTTTACTTCCCAAATGAGTAAAATTCGCGCCGCACTATAACATGTTAGATTTCCAGAGAACAGCGCCCCTATATCATGATAGCTCAACTTCGTGTCGAAGAGCCCCTCTCAGCAACTGCAGGTAGAGACGAGTTCTGCCGCCAAGCCGTCCCGCCAACGGTGTCCAAAATTCCCGGAATCCTGTGTTCGCTACATCTGCGAAGGGTCGCAACTACCTGCGACCGAACGGACCGAGCGGGCGAAGCGCACGTGTGAAGAACAAAAGGACGGGAAGTGACGTCACGGCGAAAGTCACTTACATCATCTTCACCGTTCGCGAATATTCGCGTATGTAGTTCACACACGCGAAATCCACATGGGACATCGGATGGCTGAGAGGAAGGCGATTCGAACGACACCAAACACGGAGAGGTTAACCCTACGTCGAACGATGTTAACCACGAGCTGTCATGATATATAATTATTAATATTTAGTAATTGCAAATATGCAATTGGTTTATTTAAGCTGTATCGGCGCTGTATCTACCATGTATTGCTGTAATTTAATTAGGCCTACCTTTTCGGTACATGGAAAAGGTAAAACGTACCTGTAGCTACCTGTAACTTACAGGTAGCGCCATAATTCGGGGATGCCCAGGTGTGGTATCTTCGCGCGCACCTATATGGTACTAGTAAGATCAAAGTATTTCAAAAATAATAACTTAATAATTAATTTTGTGGATCGACGAGAGTTCGGTGGTCGCTAGAGGGGTGTCAAGGGAAGAGGGATGACCACCGACCGAATAAATACCGCCTGCTCCCTAGAGTAAGGCCTCTTTAAAAATCAGTCTCTTTTTCGAAATCGTCGATTCATTTTAGTACCACGTAAGTTATCTGAATTGTTGTTATTATTGTCGAGACCCAGTGGTCATTGTTGTTTTTTGTGTAAGTGTTTTAATTTTTGCTTTTATTGTGTTTTGTTTCGTGTTGTAAATATTGTTTTTATTTTAAATTTAATATACTTGTTCATTTTGCTGGTATTCAAAGACTATTATTTCAACATTCACCTTGTTTAATAATCTTTACGCGAATAGTGCTCTACCCTGAACTATCGGTGCAGTTGTCAAGGCAGGAACCAAAATTAAACCAATTTAATTAATTATTATCGTTCCTAGAGGTTCTCCTCACTTTCAGCCAGAGTCAGAAAGAGCCTTGATAACAGGCTTATAGTACCGGTACACTAGAAAGGGGACAAGAGAGACTGCCGCAATTACAGGGGAATCACCTTACTAAGTACAGTAACAAAAATGATAAATGAAGCACAGAGTTGATATAGAAAGGGAAAAAGTACACGTTTTCACATTAAAAGAAATAACGAATAAATTGTTAAATAAAGGGAGAAAATTATATTGTGCGTTCATGGATTTAGAAAAAGCATTTAATAGGGTACAAAGGGAAGAAGTTTGGAAAATACTGGAAAAGAGAAAGATAGACAAAAAATTGATACAAGCTATCAAGAGTGTTTACGGACATAAAAAATAAAGTAATAAAAAATAATGAGTTGTCAAAAAGCTACCAGACAAACATAGGGCTAAGACAAGGAATAGTTTTAATCCCATTTCTGTTTGTTATATTTATGCACGAATATATGGAATACAGAAAGATAGAAATAGTACAAATAAAAACATGTGTATTTGTAGATGACATTGTTGTATTAGCAACCAGAGAGAAGGAATGAAAATGAATAAAGAAAAGATGAAGTAATGGCAATAACAAAGGACGAAGAAAAACTAATTATAGAAATAGATAGAGTAAAGATAGAACAAACAAAAGATTTTAAGTATTTAGGTGTGAATTTTTAAAAAAGGAGCGGAAACGAAAGAGACCTAAACAATAGAATAGAAAAAGCAAGTAAGTTATATTATAAAATAACCGAAACCATAATAGGTAAAAAAAGTCTCAAACGAAGATAACAGTGTACAAAACAATATTTAGACCAGTATTAACTTATAGTTGTGAGACATAAACCCTGAACAGGAGTCAGAAAAGCAGAATTAAAGCAATAGAAATGAAATATCTTAGAGGAGTAACTACTCTAAATAGTATAAGAAATGAAACAAAAATGAACCTAGAATCAATAGAAAAGTAGATGGAAAAGAGACAATTAGGGTGGTGGGGACACATGATGAGGCTGAATGACAACGCAACTGTTAAGAAGGTATAGCCAAAAAATACATAGAACAGAGCAGTATCTAGAAGCAAGACATAAAACATGGATAAAAGCCGAAAGAAAAAGTTGGAAGAAGTTTATAAAATAATAATACGAAGATTAATAGAGGAAAGAAAAACCGTACACTCTTTATTCTATTTAATCCTGTTGGCAGTATAGGAATCGTTAAGTTATACAAATTAAACATAAAAGTATAAATAAAGAAGAAACAGTTTAAACGACAAAAAGATAACCCAAAATAAAGCAAAAATTGCATTATCTGGTCGAAGTCATATCGTCAAGGTACCCTTTAAGGGTGTAGTAATTAAAATTGGCAATACATTATATAATATAATTCCCATACCCATTGAGCAGTTTTCTGCTTTTACTGATTCTTTGTTTGGTTATCTGAATTTATCTCGAATTCTTGTATTATAGTTTTATACGTGTCCATTTTTTTACCCACCTCTATTTATAAGTTAAATTTCGTGGTTCACAATTGTGTTTTTTAAAAAGGTTTATTTCCGAAATTTACAATTAATTACATTACTTAAACTTAATTATACGGAGAATAATTGATATCTGAAGCGTTACAGTAATAACATAATAATGGATCTGAATCTGAATTGCATGCGTCTAATCTATTTATATATAAACTAAAACTATGAACTAAGCATATTGACATCTGGCGGGTGATGTCATCCTAACTACGCATTAATTAATAAAATATATTTCTAAATAATAAAATTAATTATATTATAACAAAGAAAAGTCTATTGTGGGCGCCAGGTCACTCCTCTCCCCCTAGATCCGACACACCTGTGGAGGAGGGTCATCATCTTTTACAAGGGTGGCTGCTCCTCTGCGTCTTAAGCGTCTGTAAATCAAAATCACTACACAAATTATTATGAACGAATAAAGTATTAGTGTCCATGCACTGGGTTTTAGGGGTATCACCGAATTATTTATATCGGGTATCGGGGAATACACTGGGATGTGTTATCGTCGTTTTATTCAAACGAAAATAACAATGAATTATTTTTATAGCATAATTCAATTTTTATTTTTTTGCAACTAGTATAATCCGTGTACACGTGAATAATAATTTACAATCGGCCATAAATAAGAACGCCCATCATTCCAGCCAGTTTTCAAAGAATTTTAGATAATCCTCAACTAGACCTTTCTCTCAGCTACCTAAGACAATTAACACGGTAAGCGGCTTAAAACGGTCAATCCGTAAACTTGCAGCCGAACACCTGGCCCCAAACGCCGTACCAACATTTGGCGCGGATATTCCAAAAAGTGGATGACGTCACAACAATTAAACAAGGACGCACAAGGAATGTTCGCCCAACAATAGGTTGGGGAAATCCCCAGCATTTTTCGCGGTTTATAGAAAAACCGCGAATCAAATCAATGTACTGAAGGCACAACTAAATAGCTGAGAGAAAGACCTTTAATGTGATATATTTTAATCATGCATCCATCCCCTGAACCCTGTATTAAGGTTTATTTGTAAAAATTACTCAATTTATTAATTCGGGTTCCTCGAAGTGTCTCCAAGAGCGGACGGGCGAAAAATGATTAGTTCGGCCAAGAAATCGAAGGGGGGGGTGCGATTTTTAAGGCAACCATATATAAAGCAAGGGTTGATAACTCGAAGGTAGTAGAAGAACGATTCTCAAACCGTTATCATCGAGTTATCACCGAGTTGCCGCAAATCTGTAAGTTGTTTTTATGTGCCATTACTTTGTTTATATTTTGTTTCACTTAATTTTGTTCAATTGTTTTTGTTGTGTTATCTTAAACAATCTTTTCTTTTTGTTATTAATTATTTTGTGTTTGTATATTTGTAAATAAATTGTTTGTTGGTAAATAACAAATCTTTGCATCTGATTCCTTTAATAACAAATAACTAGTGGAATAAAACAAATACTTTATATTTTTTTATTAAGTGACTGTGTTAAATTAAGAGCTAACCGGGTAATCAGGGGGATACCGATTCAGACATCAGGCCAGGACTTTTTTTTGTTTAAATTATCTTGATCGGGAGTCTTTGGCTTCAAAAAGCCTTAGACCTTAAACTTCCCCCGTGATAGATGTCTTCTAATTGAAGTCTTTTCAATTGTATTGTAAAGTTATTTAGATTATAGTTTTTAAGTTCTGGGGTCGAAGCACTCACGAGCACTGGGGTTCCACGCGTTGTTTCCATTTGGGGCACCTTATAGTTCCGGAAGACTAGGTCGCATTTGTTGGGTTGAATGATGAAAATGCCTTCCAGGTCACGGGTCTCTTCTTGATTCGGGCAGGTGATCTTTAATTTTTCTTTTTTTCTTAAAAACGGATTTTTGGGTGGTTCCATTGACAAAAAGCTCTGTTTCACAAACAGCCTGGTAATTTAAGAGCAAGTTATCGTTACATTGGAATTTCTTGTTAATACCCAAGCATATGTCTCTTAGAGGTCATGTTTTTGAGTTAATTTTTGATTTTAACATTACTTTTACATTAGGAATTATAGTTACATATTCGGACTTATATTTCAGCGGTATAGGGTATATTTTATACAGATCAAAAGAATGTTCATAATTAATAGGAAGGGATAGGGAATAATAGATTTTTGATTGTTCGATTTTGCAATCGACTGATATCGCGGATTCAAAATCTAAAATGTTTTCTAATTTAAGGTCGAAAGGCAATTCCTCATTATAGTGAACGGAAATCTTTTTTAGTTCATTAAATAAATCTTGGGGCCTAATTATATCTGGACTAAGAATTTTTAATTTGCAAAATGTTAATGAGTTAATAATTTCTTCCAAAATATTTTCGATTATTTTGTAAAGTAAAACGAGTTGATTATACAGATCTTTAGTGAATAATACGTGCTGGTGGTCTATCTCCTCTTTATAAATTGCGTGTAATTGCATTATTCCGGCCTTAAGCAAGTTTTGGTTATGTGCGATATCTTTGATTGTTTCATTGAAATTTTGTATTAATTTTTCGTTTATGCTGTACCCGAATTTTATTTGGTTCTCAAAATTGTTCTGATTAGAAATTAAATGTTTCAGGATTCCATTAATTTTATCCTCGTCACGAGCGTCCATATTTCCGCTAATCGTTTTAATAATAGTTCCTAAGCCATTAATTAAACCTCTTTTCGCACGATTTTTCCCAGCGCTTAATTCTACTGTTTTAATTTTATCTCTTATAGCATTCTGCGAATAATTTAATAGTTTCTCGTAATTCCCAAATTCATTTTTAAATTTCGATATATTACTCGTAGTTTCTCTCAAGAATTGATACTGGCAATTTAAATTTTCGAATTCTTCATAAACAGGATTCAAGTCATAGTGGTGTACGAAAATGTGTTTGGTCCTTTCTAATTTGGCTACTCCTAATTTTATAGGTAGTAGTCCCGCATTCTCCGAAATATCTCTGATTTCGAAAGAAATCACAGGAGTGATGAAGATTAGCCTAAAAGTAATAAATCGTATGAGTAATTTTGAAAGTTTTAATTTAGAACTAAATTTTGGAATATTCGGATTTAGTATAGTTCTCAAAAAATGACTTTCTTTGCTGGACTAAACTAGGATTTTGAATTATCGAAGATAATGGGCCTGGTACTTCGTCATCAATTTTTGGTGTACCAAAATAGATGCTTATTTGTATTTTAGAATTTTGGAAGATATAATTTATCATAGCTTTAACTGAATTATAATCTAATTGGTCTAGGCCACAACCTAATTTGGGAATTGCTAATTTAGTGATGTTTTTGTCTAAAGAGAATTGTTTTAAATTTATTAATGTATGAAACAAACATTCTAAAGTGGGTTTGTCGAAATAATTTTCTTTAGTGATCAAATAAATAATATATCTACCTTCTTCTTTAATATGACAGAGAGAATATAATTTTGCGTTTTGTTTTGATAAATCTCTAATTTTTCAAAATCTTAATTTAAATTCACGTGCTATTCCTGCACTCATTTTTAAATCTCTACTCACACAGTGAGCGAGTGAGTATTCTAGAGGGGCATTGAATAAATCATCCGAAATTTCTTTTACGTTTTCATTATTTATTTCTTTATCATTACGTAAAATCTCAATAAATGTTTAAAAATTTGGAGTTTGTTTTAAATTAGATCTTTTGACTCTGGGACGTTTAATATTTGACAAATGAATTTTACTAGATTGATTATGATGTCTGGTTTCTATTTCTGCTGTTTTACGATTAGGATCAATAGTTTGAATGTTTTCTTTTTGATATTTATTTTTAGTTTTTGATTGTTTTTGTTTGTTTTTAATAAATACTTTTTCTGGAATTTCTGGAACTTCCTCTCGCGTTAAGTTATGTTTTTCAATAGTTCTTGTTTTATTTTCATTTATTGTTTCATTTATTTGTTCATACAACAATTTGACTTTAGTTTTATGATTTTCTACATAATTGTTAGTAATTAAGGTTTCTAAGTTGAGGTCTAAAAGAGATTCATTATCGATGTGTCCCGAAATAATTTCAGAAGGTCTTAATTTTGTAGTCGAATGAATAGAATTATTATATGCTAGTACGGCGTATAAGGTTTTAATTTCTATTGGTTCTTTTTTAAATGTGTCTTGATTATTAAGGAGCCGTATGTGTTCAATGATCGTCGAGTGTACGCGTTCTATTATTCCATTAGATTCTGGGTGTTGGGAACTAATAAAATGAATTTTGATTTTATGAATTTCCAAAAGTTCTCTAATAACCGTGTTCTTAAATTCCAAATGATTATCCGAAATAATTAATTTAGGGATTCCATGGTGACAAAAGAATTTTATTAAATTGTTTGCTACTTCAACAGCTTGGTAAGAATTTAATTTGTAAAGTTGCGTATATTTAGAAAATGAATCAATTATAGTAAGGAATTTGGAACCTTCAAGGGCAATACAATCTATGTGAATTATTTCAAATGGTTTCATAGCTGTTGGGGTGTGATTAAATTTTAATTTAAGTGGTTTGCGATCATATTTAGAAACTAAACAGACTTCACAATCATTAATATATTCTTGGATTGATTTCCTCATTCTTGGCCAATAATATATCCGTTTGAGTTTTAATTCAGTTTCGTCTATGCCTCGATGATTTGTTTTTCCCTCATGATAATTTTGGATAATTTCCAATATATCGTTATTATTTTCAACGTCCGTAAGCAAATTATTACATTTAGTCATTTTAAGTTCTCAATTTTTAAAATAATTTTGGAGAACGCTACTGAATTTTTCGTAAATAGGACTTTTGAAGTATAGATAATAATTTATTTTGGGAACAATATATTCTTTTACAAAACTAATGACTTCATTCACAAAATTTCTTTTAGAAAATTGAACATATATTCGCATTTTTTTGTTATTAAATAAATTAGTAATTTTCGGTTTAGATGATGAATGTTCCACCTCTGTAATTATAATTTGGTTATCACCAACGTTGACCGGTTTATCTGATATTGGTATACCAAAAATAGGGTTTTCCGAATTTGAATGAATTGTAGCGCCATCATTTTCAATTTCATTTATACGAGTAGTTTCCGGGGGTTCTACAATAACTGATGACTCATTTTCAATCTCATCAAAATTTTTCAAATATTCTTCTAAATTTTGGGCATATTCTTCGTTAATGTTAAGTTCAATTCTAGAGAGTGCATCGGCATTTTTATTTAAGGAACCTTTTTTATAAACAATGTCATAGTCATATTCTGACAATTTCAGCCTCCATCTAACTAATTTTGAATTTGGTTCTTTGATAGACATTAACCATTGAAGTGGTTTGTGGTCAGTGATAATTGTAAATTTACGCCCAAATAGATATGGTCTAAAATATTTGACAGCCCAAACAATAGCGAGTAGTTCTCTTTCAATAGTAGAATAACGCGTTTCAGAATCGTTTAACGTTCGACTAGCATATGCGATTGGTAAATCTGTGCCAATTTTACCCTGTGATAAAACGGCACCAAGGGCTTGAGTACTAGCATCTGTAGTAAGTATAAATGGTTTTGTAAAGTCCGGATATTGTAATAAAGGTTGGTTAGTCAAGATGTTCTTGCACAAGTTAAAAGAATTTTGGTAGTCTGCATCATTAATATTAATAACTGAATTCTTTTTTAGACGTTTCGTCATCGGTTTAGTCAAGTCTGCAAAATTTTTGATAAATTTTCGGTAATATCCTAACAATCCGAGAAATCCTTTAATTTGTTTTGTCGTTTTGGGGATGGGATAATTTTGAATGGCAATAATTTTGTCTGGATTTGGTCTGACACCTTCGGGTGTAATCACATGTCCGAGATGCGCTACTTCTTTACGAAGAAATTCCGATTTGTCTAATTGAACCTTGAAATTAGCCTCTCTTAACCTTTTAAAAACTTCGTTTAATCTATCGATATGTTCTTGTAAGCTAGTGGAAAAAATAATTATATCGTCCATGTAGACGAGACAGTATTCGTTTTGAATTCCCCTCAAAATATTGTCCATGACGCGCTGGAAAGTAGCTGGGGCAGTTTTTGGGACGTCGCGTTCGTCAATCTCAATTTGGTGGAAGCCTGATGCCAAATCTAGGATTGTAAAATATTGGCATTTCCCTAAATTTATCTAACAAGTCATTTATATTGGGAAGGGGGTATCGGTCACCTACAGTTTTATCATTTAATTTCCTATAATCAAATACAACGCGCCATTTTCGTTGACCTGAAGCATCTAATTTTTTGGGAACGATCCATATAGGAGAGGACCATGGGCTAAAGGATGGCCTAATAATATTTTGTTCCAACATTTCGTTAATTTGCTTGCTTACCTCGGCTTTGTGCACTTCGGGGTAGCGATACGTTTTAGTATAGACCGGAATCTCATCGGTCGTAATTATCCTGTGTTTAATATTATTGGTTAACGTTAAATGATTCCCTTTTAATTCTTGAATTTTGGAGGCGTTTACTTCGTGGTACATTTTCGATTATTAAATAAAGAAAACACTTAACTTTTTTATACCACTTATATAAGTGGTATAAAAAAGTTAAGTGTTTTCTTTATTTAATGATTCCCTTTTACATGAAAAATATCAGCATACTTATTTATTAATTTTTTAATAACAGCTTTTTTTTCATCATTCATATGATCAGTTCTAATACTTGAGAAATCGAATTTAAATTTATTTGTATTCATTATATTCAAATTATTATTTGTCCTAAAATCTTTCTTACTTAAATTACTATTTTTATTATAATTCTGTTCGTGGGGTACCAGATCATATCCGCTGATGGGGGTAACCACGACAGGTCTTTTTAATGTAACTTCCCTATCTATGTCAGTTTTATTAACTACAGTACAAAGAGCTCTATTATTTTTAACTATAGTGACGCATTCGGGCACTAAGAAATTCGTAACGTCAGTTCTAGGAATTACGGCTTCACCGTTTTCAATATTTAAAACTTCTACTTCTATTACCTGTTGACTCTGAGCGGGCACTAATATTCGCTTAGTGACAGGCGGAGCAACAGGAATACTATAATTATTAACATTAAGATTATTATTACTAATTCTAATACTATTATTTTTATCATTATTTTCATTGGATATGCCTTGGTCATTCCGAAATTTAAATGGTATTTCTACGTTAGTGGTTACTACTGATTTCCTTTTAAAATCTAAACAAATATTAATTTTTGTCATGTTATCTACGCCTAACAGGATATCAAAGGAAGAATGAAAATCGAATATATAGCATTTTATTTTTGCAGTTACTTTTAAATAATTTTTGTAGGTTAATAATAACGCTGTGTGTTCCGCGGGACGTGCCATGAGCACTTGTTACTTCGAAAGGATCGTCCTTAAATAAATGTTTGTTTAATTTTTTTGCTAGGCGAGAACTAATGAATGATCGCGTACTGCCGGAATCTAATAAAACTTTTAATTTTGTTTCGGGGTCTACAATGAAAGGTAAATTACTAAAATTATTATTAATGCTTAAAAATTCTATAGACGGTTTGCCAAGGCGACTTATACTAAAAAATTATCTTCATTTTTCCCGTTCTGACTAATAATGCTATTACTTCGTGTACTAATTTTTGTAGAGCACGTTGGCTCATCTAAATTACGCAATTCTTGTTTATTTGTGTAAATCGTCGAGGTTGACATGGGTACGGGATTTGGTAAACGCGGGGGAATCTGTCCAGGCGGCTGATTATAGTTTGTATTAAATGGATTAAAGTTCCGATTAAAATTTTGACTGTAATTATTATAATTTTGTGGTCTGTTAAAATTGTGATTTTGGGGGTTCTGAGGTTTCCCAAACACTTGACTATTAGTAAGGAACCGTGGTTGTTGTTGCTTAAATTGAAAACTATTAGGCCGGTTCATAAAGTTATTTTGCGGTCTTCCTAGTTACTGATTGAAACGATTATTATTATTATTAAAATTATTGTTACCAAAATTTAAATTACGCGGTCTAGGTTGATTATTAAATTTATTATAATTTGGGTTGTTAAATTTATTATTATTTTGATTAAAATTTGATACATTCGGCGTATCGAGCGTACTCTGAAAATTATTTTCCTCTATAAGATAGTTCATTGCCTGCTCTAGTGTGTCAGGGTCACGTAACCTGATAATACTTTGTATGTTGCCACGAATTCCGCGTAAGAACGTCTTTATTGCTAACTCATCGTAGCTACGTTGATGAATGCGCTTTGTCGCGTCCGGCATTTCCAATGCCGATAAGGAATTAATTTTAGCGGACAGTCTACTTCGCAAGATTTGTATACGTTCCCCGAAATCTAAATATTTTTCATTCTTATGAGGTCTCAAATTAATTAAGTCCTGAACCAAACAATCGTAATTTCGCAGATCGCCAAACCTTTGTCTTAAATGGTTTCTAATTTCAGGCCATGTGTTTAACTCTATACGCGAACCTATAGCGACCAATGCTTTGTCTTTAAGTTTACTTATTATCGCGTTTATTAAATATGTATTCACCAACTCGTTATTTAAAGGTCTAAATTGATCTAGTACGGCATCGCATCTTGAAATAAATATTTCTGTGAGTTCGTTACTCCCGTCGAAATAAGGAATCGTTTCGACATTTAATTTTAACAATTGATACTTAATATTTTCCATTTTTCAATTTTCGGTAATTACCAAATTATCTAATTTATTGATTAGGTCGTCGAGTACAAAATTTACTGGAGTGCGTTCACTCTCCAATTTGGGGAATCAAAAATGTGTGCTGAAATTGAGTCCGAAGACGTATCACTAGCGTACATAAAACTTTACACGCGAACAAAAATAAATAACGAAGATCACGCTGTCCATGCCCTGATATGCCCTCAGTGGTCCTGGATCTGGTGATGGGGTGTTCCTCGTTCTGCTGCCCTCGGGGTGTTAGTCCCCCGATGTTCGGAGGACCCTCTGGTGCTGCTTCGACGTGGAACTTGTTCGATGCCAATTTAACCGTAAAGACGGACGGTGCACTATTTTGATATTCCCTCAAAAGTTGTGCCCTTATGACATCCTACCGACTGCGCCAGTTAAATTTCGTGGTTCACAATTGTGTTTTTTAAAAAGGTTTATTTCCGAAATTTACAATTAATTACATTACTTCAACTTAATTATACGGAGAATAATTGATATGTGAAGCGTTACAGTAATAACATAATAATGGATCTGAATCTGAATTGCATGCGTCTAATCTATTTATATATAAACTAAAACTATGAACTAAGCATATTGACATCTGGCGGGTGATGTCATCCTAACTACGCATTAATTAATAAAATATATTTCTAAATAATAAAATTAATTATATTATAACAAAGAAAAGCCTATTGTGGGCGCCAGGTCACTTATATATATATATATATATATATATATATATATTGTTACCGGCGCTTCAGCGGAATCGCCGTAACTTTGATCTAATCAGTTTTTTATATAATTATTTTCGGGCAACATAATTTTGATTATTTTTTTACATCGGTACCCACATGTTTATACTTGTTAGAATCAGCTTCTTAAATCAAATTAGTTTCAAAATGAGTAAAGTCAGTATTACATACATTGAGAGTTTAATTTGTATATATTTAATATAAGTTTAGATAAGTAGTTAGGATTAGGATTTAGTAATATTTCTTGAAAGATTTACACTCGTAAAAATTTACATAAGTTTTTGCATCACGCCCAAGAAAGCTGTACCAAATATTTTTCCAGGTATTCGTTACGCCCCAAGATTGCGCTCGGACAAATTTGATAATCCCTTTTACAGCGCTCGGCTGTTTAAAGACAGCCGGCCTATTGTCCGACGTAATTTTGGGAAAGTACGCGAAAAATACTTTGGTACAGCTGTGACATAATTTAATTTAACGTTTTATTTGTATATATGTTTTTATTAATTTAAAGCAAACCATAATCAAATTTGACCACTACAAACACCACATCAGTCAAGTTATTTTTGTATACTTGATTTTAAAATGTATTTTTTTTATTATAACCACAACTATCGTCGAAAATTGGCAAAAGGGAACATCGTCGATTAACTACCAATAATGGTAGAAGTCCTATCGTTGGTACGGTGGTTACAACTGCAACATGTAAATCATTAATTTGTAAATTGTTATTTTTTTTGTAATCAAATTTAATTTTGATTACGCAGTTGTAGCTCCGTACTGGTTCCCGGCGTTAGGCATTTTGAAGAGCGCATGCGCGCGCCCTTTGCGTTACGAGAAGGGATGCAAATACGTCCCCAGCCACTGGTATTAACCAATGGGAGAAGAGCTACCCCACCGCCTTCTCCCTGTAACAAAACTGTCGGAGCTGCCCTGAAACAGTTAGTGGTTGTTGTGAATTTTAAACAAGTGGCTTTTCAATTTTGACAAAAGTGGTTTTTGTAATTTCAATGAGTGGTTTCTAAAATTTTGAGTTAGTGGTTTTTAAATTTTGAGTAAGTGGTTGTCGTGAATTTCGAACAAGTGGTTTTTGTAAATTTCGAAAGAGTGGTTCCTAAAATTTTGAGTAAGTGGTTTTTAAAAATTTAAACAAGTGGTCTTTCAATTTTGTCAACAGTGGCTTCTTATAGTTTTGAACAGTGGTTCTAAATTTGGTTTGCATTTGATTAATGATTTTTTTTTGTCGTTGAATTTCAACTTAATTTATTAATTAATTTTTTTTCTCTTATAAATTAAGTCAACGACGAATCATTTATTATTAATTTTTTTTTAATACGCGAGTGTAAAATCTTCTTTCTAATATCTGTACATTATTTTTTTTGTAATTCGTAATTTTTGTTAATGTTCATAGATAGTTTTTTTTTTACTCGCTGTTATTTGTTTTTTTTGTTTAATTGTTTATGTTTTTTTATTTGAATAAATCAAATATTTATTTGTTGACCACGGAAGGAACTTTTCATTTTGCATTCCTTTAAATCAATTAAAGCCATATCTCGAATCTATGTGTTGTGTGTTCGTGCCATCCAAGCCAAGTTAGAATCCTAGTGTGGAAGAAGACAGCAACTCTAAACCTAAAGGTTTAGGGCAACAAGGGTAAGTAACAGTTTTTTTTTTTTTTTTTAAATTATAATATTCATCAAGTGAGCCTAGCCGGAGGTTAACAGGAAGCACCACAACTTCTATTATTTTTGCCTATCGTGGTGCCCCCCCTGTTACAATATATATATATATATATATATATATATATATATATATATATATATATATATATATATATATATGTTGACTGAAACTTGGTTACGAGATGGCGTCTATAACACTGAATTATTTTCAGACGACTACATTAATTTTAGGCAGGATCGTGTTAATCAAAGAGGAGGTGGGGTTCTCATTGCTGTATATCAAAAGTATTCATGTACTAGATATAACTTACTTTTTCCTTTAAATTTAGAAGTAGAAATCGTTTGCGTTAGTATTACAATTAGATGCAAAAAAGTATGTTTAGTATGTTTATATATACCACCGTCAGAGAACCTAGATGTGTATCAACAAGTTTTAGAGGTTATTGATGACAATATTACATCGTTTGATATTGTCATAATATGTGGCGATTTCAATATACCATCCATTTATCAATTTTTAGAGAATAACACTAATGGGACTCAGGTTGCCACAGAACTAAAACAATTTATGAATGCTAATAATTTAGTACAACAATATAATTTACTAAATATAAACAGGCGCATATTGGATCTAGTTCTTACTGTTATCGTCGTTTTATTCAAACGAAAATAACAATGAATTATTTTTATAGCATAATTCAATTTTTATTTTGTTGCAACTAGTATAATCCGTGTACATGTAAATAATATTTACAATCGGCCATAAATAAGAACGCCCATCATTCCAGCCAGTTTTCAAAGAATTTTAGATAATCCTCAACTGGACCTTTCTCTCAGCTACCTAAGACAATTAACAAGCGGTAAGCGGCTTACAACGGTCAATCCGTAAACTTGCAGCCGAACACCTGGCCCCAAAGGCCGTACCAACATTTGGCGCGGATATTCCAAAAAGTGGATGACGTCACAACAATTAAACAAGGACGCACAAGGAATGTTCGCCCAACAATAGGTTGGGGAAATCCCAAGCATTTTTCGCGGTTTATAGAAAAACCGCGAATCAAATCAATGTTCTAAAGGCACAACTAAATAGCTGAGAGAAAGATCTTTAATGTGATATAAATCATTTATCAATAATTAGTTAAGAAATGTATATATTGATATTTTTTTATTGGCTGGCTGCAATGATGGGAAATTAGATTTTCAACGGTTAGATTTTTCCACGGGAAAAATCTATTATAACAAATTAACATGGTAATATTTCAGCACTTATTGTTTGCAGTTTAAACTGGTTGCTTTATATTTTTTTTCGCATATATTATTTTTATTCGATATACTAATATCTGCATATATATATTTTATATAAGTGTATATTGCGGCATCTTAAGTATGTGATATATTTTAATCATGCATACATCCCCTGAATCCTGTATTAAGGTTTATTTGTAAAAATTACTCAATTTATTAATTCGGGTTCCTCGAAGTGTCTCCAAGAGCGGACGGGCGAAAAATGATTAGTTCGGCCAGGAAATCGAAGGGGGGGTGCGGTTTTTAAGGCAACCATATATAAGGCAAGGGTTGATAACTCGAAGGTAGTAGAAGAACGATTCTCAAACCGTTATCATCGAGTTATCACCGAGTTGCCGCAAATCTGTAAGTTGTTTTTATGTGCCATTACTTTGTTTATATTTTGTTTCACTTAATTTTGTTCAATTGTTTTTGTTGTGTTATCTTAAACAATCTTTTCTATTTGTTATTAATTATTTTGTGTTTGTATATTTGTAAATAAATTGTTTGTTGGTAAATAACAAATCTTTGCATCTGATTCCTTTAATAACAAATAACTAGTGGAATAAAACAAATACTTTATATTTTTTTATTAAGTGACTGTGTTAAATTAAGAGCTAACCGGGTAATCAGGGGGATACCGAATCAGACATCAGGCCAGGATTATTTTTGTTTAAATTTGTTTTGATCGGGAGTCTTTGGCTTCAAAAAAAAAGCCTTAGTCCTTAAACTTTCCCTGTGATATTACCTCACCTGATATCTGTTGCAACATTGCTAATTATAATTATTTGGTACTTGAAGACCCATATCACCCAGCATTCAATATATCCATTGAATTTTTAACAAATACGAAACCAACTTTCGATGAAAATCATGTTTATCATAAATTTGATTTTCAAAAAGCGAATTTTGTTGACCTGTACAGACAGTTTAATGAGTGTGACTGGGATCCCATTACAAGTTGTACAGATGTTAATTTAGCATGTCAGGCATTCTATGACACACTATATAGTATTATTAATGACTGTGTACCTCTTCGTCAAGTTAAAATTAAAAATAGACAGTTTCCTGTATGGTTCAGTGCTTATGCTCGACGTTTAATAAAAATAAAATACCACTACCGAAAACTTTACATTAGAACAAAGTTAAACTTTTACAAGATGCGAATTTCAAGATTACGGAATGAAGTTCGAAGGGTGATTGAAATAGATCATAAACAGTTTATTGTGAACGCAGAAAACAACATTAAAAATAAACCACAGAAAATTTGGTCATATGTCAACGACAAAAAGGGTCAATCTAGAATTCCCGGAATAATGCTGTTAGATACTGTAAAATACTCAACTCCTCCTGAAATAGTCAATGGATTTGTTAACTATTTCCAGTCAGTCTATAGGAGCCATACAAGTAACATACAAAATTCAAAATCAAAAATAATGAGTAATATATTAATATTACAAAATATCTCCAAGGATGATATTCTTAGCGCTGTAAATCAACTGAAAAAAACGAAATTCACGTCTGGCCCTGATAACATTCCAGCATTCTTGGTTACTGACTGTATAACCTGTTTTCTCATACCATTACTTCATATCTTTAATATTTCTTTATTAAACGCAACATTCCCTGATCTTTGGAAAGTAGCTAGAATTACACCAGTTCTAAAATGTGGAAATAAAAATGATATGAAAAATTATAGGCCTATCTGTATAATAAACAATTTTGCAAAAAATTTTGAATCCATATTATTTACCAAGATATGCCCATGTTCAAAATGCAATAACTACTAGACAGCATAGTTTCATGAAGAAACGTTCCACCATATCCAATCTTTTGATCTTCACTGAGTATATATCAAGCGAATTGGATAATAGAAAACAAGTCGATGTCATCTATACGGATTTTCAAAAGGGATTTGATTCTATGGATCAACGTTTATTAATACATAAGCTGAGTAATTTTGGCCTTGTCACATGTCTTCGGAAGAAATTGGGTTTGAGTGGAAGAACATTGTTAAACAGTGAACTCCGCCCGTGACTCCTGTGTCCTAAATTATTTGTGTATTATTTGATTGTATGCATATTATATATTTTTTTGTAATTTGTAAACAGGAGAAACAAAGATAATAATAAAGAATAATACGATACAATTAAGTAATTCATATCTAACAGCTAGACGCCAATATGTTGAACATAAAGACTATTTTTCTGATATTATTTGTCCATCTAGTGGCGTGCCGCAAGGTTCGAATCTTGGACCTCTTGTTCATACTATTTATCAATGACATTGTAGACAATATAGAATCAAACATTCTCATTTATGCTGATGATGTTAAGTTATTTAGGTCTATTTAAACAGATGGCGATTGCTGCATACTTCAGCGTGATCACGAACGCATAAGTACTTGGTGTAAAACTAACAATATTTCGCTTAACATCAATGCAAATGCATCACTTTTGGTAGAATATCTAATATTATTAATTACAAATACAACATTGATGACATACCTCTGGAACGCTGTGATTCAATTAATGATCTTGGCGTCTTATTTATTTACTTACTTTTCTACCCCACATCACAAATATTTGCAATTTAACTCTCAAAATGTTGGGTTTTATTAAAAGAACTTGTCAGGCCTTTAATAACATTTACGTGATCAAGCAACTATACTTTGCGTATGTTAGATCAAAGCTTGAATACCCTGCAGTGGTTTGGTCTCCTGCATATGCTATGCATGCTAAAAATATTGAGAAAGTACAAAAGAGATTTGTTAGATATCTATACTACAAGACTGTATATGTGCATCCGGATCACACAATTAGCTATCACGATCTTTTGTCTTTTTTTGATATGTCTTCCCATGTCTACACCCCACGTACTACTTCTAGGGATGCGGCTTTATTTCGTTATAATAAAAGTAATACTAATTCGCATTTAAATTCGCCACTTACCTCTATGATGCGCTTGTACAATTCCATACATCATTCAGTCGATTTATTCAACTGCTCTTTATCTTTGTATGTAACTCATCTTCGCCGTCTTTGTTAATACTTTATATAATAATTCTGCTTTATGTTTTATGTTAATTGATTGTAAACTTATGGTAGGTTATTATTATAGTATACTAGAGTGGTCGCTTTAAAACTAAGTTAAGGTATTCTCAATTATTTTATATATTTTTTAAATTATATTGTTATTTTTTGTTTAGGGACCTAGCTAATATATACCTATATATTTTCCCTGTAATAAGATGTAATGATCTGTTGGGAAATAAATACATTATTATTATTATTATTACTATTATTAAAGCCGCAATAGCAGACCGTGTGATAAGGACTTTAAAAGATAAGTTATATCGCACAGTCAGTTTGCGAGGGACGTATCGCTGGATAGACATTTTGGATGAAATTACAGCTGATTACAACAAACGGAAGCATAGTACTACAGGAATGCGACAATGTGACGTCACTAAAGATACGGAGCATCACTTATTAAAAACTGTTTACTCACATATCAAAATCGCCGGAGAGAATATTTTTAATTTGGGCGATATCGTGCGTATTAGTAAGCAAAAAGCATTATTTGACAAGGGTTACACACCAAATTGGAGTACTGAATTATTTAAAATTGCTCAAATAAAAATTTCTCAACCTACCGTTTATCTGTTGGAAGATGGTTCAGGAAATCCAATTAAAGGTGCGTTTTATGCTGAAGAACTTCAAAAAGCTAAACATCCAGACGTTTACCTAGTGGAAAAAGTGTTGAGAAAAAAGGGAAACAAAGTGCACGTCAAGTGGTTAGGTTTAGATAAATCGCAAAATAGTTGTATAGATAAATCTAATGTTGTGTAATATAAATATAATAAAATATAATAATTTAAATCAGTGTTTAATTAACATCCTTGCAAGAAAGAGCAATCATATGTTGTACATTTTTTGTCTCGGTTTATGATCAATGACGTCTGCGACGACGTCTGCGGCGACGTTTAATGCCGTAAAATATCTGCAAAGATTCGGTTATATAAATAGTACCGATGAATTTTTGATGGAACCTAAAAAACGAAGAAGATCCAAAGTTTGTTGAAGCACTTACCGGCCGATGGGAAGTTGAATGATAAAACCCTCTCTTTGATGAGACGTCCACGTTGCGGTGTTAAATATTAATGATTATACTCTCGGTAGAGACTATCAAAAGTGGAATTTTACACACATATCATGGAATTTTATGAGGGTACCGCCAAATTCTAAAGAAATTAATATAACAAATAAGGCATTCAAAATTTGGGAAAAATTTTCCAATTTAAAATTTAGTAGAAATCTATATAACCCTAACATAATAATTTCATATCAAATAAAACATCATAAATTTTTGAAATGTAACAATAAAACATATTGTCACTTCGATTTTGATGGACCTGGTACTGTGTTGGGACATGCCTTTTATCCTTCCATTAGTCAACGTAAGGTCGAAATACATCTCGATAAAGAGGAAAAATGGTGTTATGAAAATTATTGCTCAAAATTTGAAATAAGTTTATTATCAGTACTCGTGCACGAACTTGGTCATGCTTTAGGTATTTCACATTCATTGCAAGAGGATGCTATTATGTACGCGTTTTATTCACCATTAATCATTAACCGATTTATCTGACGATGATGTTCACGCCATTCAGAAATTGTATGGTGTTAAAGCGAGTCAACCAATTACAACTATGAAAACGACTACGACATCTATAAAAACGACTGCGACATCTATGAAAACGACTGCAACATCTATGAAAACGACTACTGTATCTGTGAAAACATCTGAAAATCCTATTGACTATTTACCAACACCGCCTAAACTGTGCTTATTTCATGATGTAGATGCGTGTTTGATAGTAGAAGATACGCTATATATATTATATAAAAATTGGGTTTGCCATAAAAAATTGGATGATGATAAAATATCGGTCCATTAATGATTAAAAATTGGTTAAATTTTTTACCTACATCATTTACTAGAATTGATGCAATCTATCAGAGAGTTGATGAAAGTATTGTAATTTTTGCTGATAAACATGTTTACCTTATTGATGCACACAATTTAATTCTCAAACAAGGCGTTTTAACGAATTCTATCCTCGGCATGCCCGATAATTGTGAAGTTAAAGGTGCTGTTAATACTTACAAAGGTCAAACACATGTATTTTGTAATGATGACAAGTACATTAAAATTAATGAATGTAATTTTTGGGCCAATTCCCAGGAATTCCTTTAAATATAAGTGGAGTTTTCCGATACACAAATGGGAATCTTTATTTCTTTGATGAAGACAAGACGTATGAATTTAATGAATTTACTAAAAGTCTTACAAGTGTGAAAAAAAAGGAATAATGAACACTTTAATATTGTATGTCCTCGAAAAGATATATTACTGGAAATTAAGTCCAATAAGTATTATCCAAAATACTTTTAAATAATTAGATTAAAATACAAGTATCGACAGGTCTCGACAGGTCTGAGAAAACTTAAATGGTGGGGGAAATACAATAAAATGTTCTGAATGCATTATCACTCAAATAGAAGTATTGAGTTAGTTAAGATGTCTACACCAAATTCACCAAATCAGCCCATTGTTAAAATCTGGGGAGCACACTCCTGCATCTTTTTCACCGAGGAGGAATGGGATCAATTTTCCTCAATCAACATCTGCGAGATGGTAGAACCCGTAATAATCGGCGATCATAAAATCACGAAGAGCGAGTGCCGTGACTTAATGGCGATATGGATCGAACAGCGGAACTTTAGCGTTATAATATCGGAGGAAACAGCTGAGAATTTATTAAATTTGAAAAAAAATATTAATTACAAGTTGAATGAATTGAAAGCGTTAGAGTTTCGTTCATATTATAATTGTATTTTATCGGCTTGTTTAAATATGTCTGGTGATTTGTATATGAATATATTGACACTAATTTCTTCACACAAAAATGTTCAAAACGCTTATCTAATGCTTGAATGTTTACATATGTATTTAAATAAAATATGTTTAGATTTTGAGGTTATGAGGATATTTCAATAAAAAATCTTTTAAATACATCTTTTTTTTAAATTATCCCCTCCAGAAATTCCTATTTTTATATATTAACTTGTATTATTTTAATTCAGTTTCTTGTTGAACGGTATAAGATGAGGACTAAAGTTGATAAAGTAATAGAGTCATTATATGAACACCGTCTATACTCAAATCAGGTTAAATTTTTACCAAGTTATCTATTAAATCAGCTAGAGGGTATACAAATACTAAGAATCTGGGAAGCTCTACCGATTGAATATCAGCAATAATCAGACTCCCCTGCTTCAAACATTGTAATAGAGGTGAAAATCATGGGGATGGACCACCACCACCGAAGATCTGTTGTGAGGGGTGTAAACGAAATGATGGTGATTAGACGTCTATTAGGTGTTGATGTGAACGAAACATCAATTGCCCCGTATGCCGTCTAGCAGATTACCGTTGGAATGTGGATATCTTTTTGCTTAATAGTTGTAATAATATTAATTCTTATAATATTTACTATATGCTATTTATGTAGGGATTATAAGAAATAAAAAATATTAAAAATCTGTATTAAAAATCTATTTATTAAAACTATTTAAAACTATTAAACCTATACTATTTATTTATTTATTTACAACTAAAATCTATTATATAAATCGACTATTTTAAAATGCGCCGCTAAGATCTTGGTGGCGAATCTAAAATGGCCTCCCAATCCTCCTCCTGCGGAGATGGAGGATTCGCCTTCATCAATGATGAGGATTCATCGTCTCCGGCGGTGGTTGGCTGAGGTGGAGTCCTAGGATTCGATAAATCTATTATTTCACCTTCCCGTAGAAAAGAAATTAAATAATGAATAGGGGAACACTTATGTAATAATTCGTATATTACCAACTCCCCCTCCGACTCCACCTCCGTGTCTGCGTCGAATATTGAATCATCGTCATCGAACGGATTGTATGGGGATGGCTGTTAAGGGAAGAAATCAAACTATGAATAGGAGAAAACTTATACAATAATTTATACCATTCTTACAAAGTATACGTCTCCATACATGTAGTGGATGTTTAAATCCACTAATTGTTAAGGCCGGGGCAGTGGTGTTCGGTCTGGGGGCGGATTTTGAAATTCTCGGAGGTATCGAGATCTGGACATAGATCTCGATCCCCATTCCCATGCCGGCTCCTCCATCGATGAGGTCTGGGGTGGCCCCTCGAGGATGGATTGTGGGAGCGGTGGTGCTTGGACCTGAATAGAGGTCTGGGGTCGGTTAGGGATATCGAGGAATATCCGCCTTACTCATATAACGGGGCCTCTGCATATGGGGCAGACTGCCAATCTGGTAACACACTGCCAACAAAACAGGTGGCCACACATGACCGCACACTTCACCCAGTTTGTCATACAAATTGGGCATCTCCCGCAACCGTCCCCGAGGTGTTCTACAAATGAAATAACAAAAAAAATTATTGATTTTGAATTTGATTGATTTGTTTTGGGGAATGACATCAATTTTGTCTGTATCTAAATCAAACTCTTTAATAAATAAGTGGGAATCATAACCACTTAAATTGTGAAAGAATATCGGTAAAATTTGGGAATTTTATAATTTAAATTACATTTGGAGTGGGCGGCTCCGCCAAATTTCCCCGTTAAATGACAATGATCTGCCACTTTATCGCAAGCGTTTAATATTTTTTCACAAATATGGCACTCTTTAGCTGAATCAAATAAGTACTGTTTACCCGGAGTTAATTTAATCATTGGAATGATTGGTTTCAGATGATTTTCATAAATTAATTTAGCTTCCGCGCTCAATTTTTCCATAAATACTCTGGGGCAGTCCAAACCAGTATATGTCACAAATTTATCTAAATTTGAATTATAAGAACATTTAATATAATACGCGAAGGAATACGGAGTATGAACATGCGTCAAATAAGTATAAGATTTGTTTGGATCCGGCTGGCATGTTTGAATCGGTACGAGAAGTGATTCGAAATCAGCATAAACAGTAAAAGGCACCCGCATTTTAGAACAATAATTATTAAATGATAAAATGTTTCCGGGCACCATATCGCCGTTTTTATTTTTTATTAAATCGGTGGTGGGCATGATGTATTACAATCATGCTGGGAATTATAATGCAGGGTGATTTCCGTGGAGAAGAAAGTCAAACACCCATCACATTTATGTGTAGATACTTGAGATGAAACAAGGCGGGATAAATTCTTTATCCAGACATAGTGGCCTTTTTCTCCATCCTCGACGTAAAGGAGGTTAATGTGCCTATCCCGCCTTGTTTTTGTAAAATAAATCGGCCCTACCACTTCGTGTATATGTTTTTCCGCATTAAAGTCTAGCCCGTACACATTAATGCAAATATTATTTAAAATTTCGAATTTGGGGATTTCTTTAAGTTTTAATGGCAACTCCATACCTATTAAATTGAGAGCAGTGTTGTAGTGTGGGTACGAAGAAGTGCGATGAGGTGCGTTTCCATGATCGGCGGGGTACAGTACTGACACTACTGCCCAAGCGAAGCAGGCCTCGTCCTCGTTCTTAACGTTGATACAGGCCTGCTTTTTCTTGATCGATGGGGGAAGATCCACATAAGAAGAGCCGCGGATGGCGGTGTAGTTATTAATATTCACCTCCAGGTGCGACACCTTAAGTAAGGACCATCCGCTGTCCCGCTCCTACAATGACCGGTGGGTGCTTAAGAGCATTCAGTTTTTATATTTGACGACGTGGCATGTGATAGACAGGATAAGATTTGAGAATATTTCAGTATGGGTAGACACAAAAACATTGACTCATTCTATCTTTGTCAGACTTATACTAGAATTCCTAAGCACTTGAGTCGTGACAATGCTAACTTTATTATATTATTTAAACAGGATGATCTTAATCTTAGACATGTGTATAATGATCACGTTAGTAGTGATATGACATTTGAAAAGTTTAAATCGTTGTGTACTTAATGCTGGAAAGAAAAATATGGATTCATTACAATAGATAAAGATGCCGATGCGGGTAGATATCGCAAAGGCTTTGATCAGTATATAATTATAAGCTAATCAACATTCACTGCATTACAAGTCCAAACCTCGTCCGAGTCATACAAACAAGGAGCATAATAAGGCTCATTAGGAAAAAGAGGAAAAAAGAGGCTCATTGGATAAAGAGGCTAATTAGGAAAAATAGACTGATTAGGAAAAAGAGGCTCATTAGGAAAAAGAAGCTCATTAGGACAAAGAGGAAAAAAAGAGGCTCATTACATAAAGAGGCTCATTAGGAAAAAAGAGGCTGATTGAGAAAAGAGGTTCATTGTGAACTGTAAGATGAGTGATGTTAAAAGTAAAATAATTAATGCTCGAAGAGCTATCAGAAGAAAATTGTTGGCTCTAAAATTAAATCGTAATGAAGATGACGAGAGATTGAAAAAAAATTATCAACCAATCACGGAACCTTTACAATCAATTGTTAAATCCAACAAAGAAATTATTAAAACCAATGAAGATATTAAACGAGAAAATCGAGAAATTAAACAAGAAAATAAGAGAATAAAAGAGGAGGGCATTCAGTTTGCTCATTCATCACCACTTAAACCTAAAAGTTTACAATTCATCGATGATGCTCATTCATCACCCCTTAAACATAAAAGTTTAGAATTCATAGATGATGGTGATGTCTTTACACACGAACCTATGAAACAAAATCTATATCTATACCTGATCCAACCGTACTAAACGAATCTTTGGAGCAATTTGCACCATTACCGAGGCAGTATATTGAAAAATTATTGATTGAGGGTGGAGATGACTTTGATCCTATTCATGGTATTAAATTTAATAATGATGACGCTAAATTAAAAATTGGTAACACTGTAATTGATTTGGATGGGAATGATTTAACAGGTTGACTGCGTTATTGAAAATCGGAATACTTCTCCGCTGTGCGTTACCGGTCCTCGAGGATTTCCATTCCCGTCTGTGCAAAATTTTTGCGACGACGCACCACGGTGAAACTCAGCACCGGTCCCGGGGGATCGGTAACGCAGTCAACCTGTTAATAATTGATGGCCTTACATACAGAGGTACATGCGGACTTTATGAATTATTTTTTAGAAAAGATCCGTATGTATACACAGAAGATGATCGAAAAAAATATGTGGATATTCTTTAAAGAACAAACTCATTACATCGTCGTTTCGACCCGGAACAACAACTTCAAGGGACTCGGTCACACAAATATAGAAATATTATAAAACCATTACTACCAACTTCACAAGAAAAACGATCACAGTCTGAATCAAGTCAACAAAAGACTAAAGGTGGTCGTGGTTTCGATTCAAACTTAATTGTTGAAAATAAAAAACACAAATTTACATATTGGAATGATCCTAATGAATTGATTTAAACACTATGGTTATTACATGCTTCACAACGAGCTGGAAATAATTCACACGCCAATGAAATTGCATCAATCGAAGAAGAGCTCAGAGAAGCTAATATAATCTATTAATTTCATCATTTTACATCATTTACATAATGTCCGTCGACAAGTTCGGACGTCATTCCAGCAAGGTTATAACTTCAGGTCGCGACCCTCCTGGCATCGGTTTCAGTCTAACACCAGAAGGACATTTTAACATTGACAATAAACAATTAAAAAATGTATTGGAGCCTTATGAATTGAATGATGCTGCAACTAACTTATATGTTGATAACAATTATGATAAAATTTCTAAAATCTTAACTCTAATTGAGGATAAAATTGTTTCTATAGATAAAGAAAATAAACTTGAGTTACAACGTAAATATATGTGGCTAAGAATGGAATTTAATGATGCGATAAATAATAAAACAAATAGTATAAAGGATTAATTAGACGCAATTATTACTAATAATACAAAGATTATAAAGGGTGATTTAGATACAATTTTTACTAATAAAACCAAGAGTATAAGGGATGATTTAGAGCAAATCTTTATTAATAAAACGAAAAATATGGATGCATTGATCCTCGGCATTGCTATTGATTTTAAAAAAATGTATAATTTCCTGTCGAAGAACGTGTCAGGAAAACTAGAAAACAATATGAATGAATTCAGAGAAACTCATGAGGTATGTGCAGAAAGGGGCTCAGACAATTATTAACACACCATGAGCAAAGTAAAAAGTGATGTAGTCAAAGAACTTCATAAACCTGCAAGAAAAACTTTCCTAGGAGGCGTACAATTATCAAAGTATTGAACGACTTGTGGCAAGCGGATTTAGCTGAATTTGAACTTTATGCAAGAGAAAATAAAGGCTTTAAATATATTTTAGTTGTGATTGATTGTTTTTCAAAGTATTTATGGACTATACCTTTAAAAGGTAAATCTGGTAAAAACGTGGCAGATTCATTTAAAACTATTTTAATAAAAGATTATCGAACACTGAAAAATTTACAAACCGATCAAGGAAAAGAATTTTACAATATACACTTTAATAAAGTTATGCAAAAATATGGGATTAATCATTATTCTACTTATACAATCATGAAAGCTGCGATGCCGAGCGTGTAATTCGAACAATAAAGGAATCACTTTATCGCACATTCAGTTTGCGTGGGAAGTATCAATGGATAGATGTGTTGAGTGAAATTACAGCTGATTACAACAAACGGAAGCATAGTACTACAGGAATGCGACCATGTGACGTCACTAAAGATAAGGAGCGTCACTTATTAAAAACTGTTTACACTACTCTTGATATCGTGCGTATTAGTAAGCAAAAAGCATTATTTGATAAGGGCTATACACAACGAATTGGACGACTGAATTATTTAAAATCAAATCCATCAAAGTTTCAAATCCTACCGTTTACCTGTTCGAAGATAGTTCGGGAATCCAATCCAAGGGGCATTTGCATGCTGAAGAATTGCAGAAAGCTAAACATGATAATGTATATCTAGTGGAACAAGTGTTGAGGAAAAAGGGGGATAAAGTTTACGTTAAGTGGTTAGGTTTAGACAAATCACAAAATAGTTGGATAGATAAGTCAAACGTATTGTAACTACATGAATGTATTATTAAAAATATAAGTATGTGTAATGGTGAGAATTATTATCAGTTTTATATTAACCCTCAACTCGACAAGATGTTTATCAAATTAATCACGCTTTTAATCTTTATCAATGCAAGTTATGAAATTGATGTGATTAAATATTTACATCAGTTTGGATATTTAGATGAAACAAAATGAAGACAATGAGTAATTGATTAATGCCATCGAAACGTTTCAAGAATATTACCCATTAACGGAGAATTGAATAACGAAATTTAATGAGGCGAGCGAATATTATAATAGAATTTTATTGGCTTGTATAAATAATTCAAATAGTGATGATTTATTTAAATAAAGTAGAATTCTATTAATCATAATCAAAATGCTTATTTAGTGATGGAATGTCTGTATATGCATTTTAATAAAATTTGTACTGATTTGTACTCAAAAAAAATATTTTAAAATTTATCCACCTATTTTTTATTTACCTCCCTATCCCATTAAGGTTTAGAAAAAATGGTTGAATAAAAGATCAATTTATTGCACCTAAACATAAAAAATTAAAATAAAACTAAATATAAAAATGGTGCAACGTCGCCAGTCTTCGTCCAACTCTTGGAGGGCTGCAAAGTTGTCCGACTCCGCCGTCAGATCAATGATTTCACCTTCCTGTGGAAAAGAAATTAAATAATGAATAGGGGAAAACTTATGTAATAATTTATATTAAAGAAATCAAACTATGAATTGGGAAAAAGTTTCGTAATAATTCATTCTTACCAGCTCTCGCTCGTCAAAATAGTGGATGGAGGCAGTCCTAAACTCCCGTCCCTTGTCTCCTCTCTCTGGCGATCCTAACGATATAGCTCCCCTCACATCGGCTCACTTCTTGATCGGACGACCATTAACGGGACTCCCTGACCCGAACATGATGAATATTCCTGAGGCGAAGCTCTCCAAACTCCAGAGGATTCAACAGCTCGTACAACACTTTTGGAAGAGGTGGTCAAAGGAGTACCTGTCCGAATTGCAACAGCGCTCCAAGTGGAAACAATCTGGCACACGTGAGCTCCAGGTTGGTGACCTAGTTCTTCTCCGGGAGGATAACCTTCCGCCCCTTCGATGGCGCCTTGACCGTGACCAGGCAACGCATCCCGGTGCAGATGATGTAGTGCGTGTGGTGACCGTAAAGACCTCCACCAATGTGTTCAAACGTGCAGCGATGAGTTTGTGCGCTCTACCGAAGGATATATAGCAATGTATCAACTGACTTTTTTAGCAAAGTTTCGCAATTATTTACATCTGATATGTTTACTTAGTGATAGTTATTATGCGACATATATGTTTCTATACCAATTAGTAATTTTGTAATTTTGAAAGACCAGGTCCTTTCAAGGCGGGTGGCATGTTTGTAATCTCATTACAAATTCCTAAATTTTCCCTTTTATGTTTTTATTAATGTTAACTTATTCATAGGCATTTGTTGGTCGTAAAGCTTATATATTGCTTTATGGCGATATTTACATCTTGCAGCTTATATTTCTACTTTTATGATCATATTGTGTGCGCAAATAGTTCCAGAAATAAAGAGATTAAGGGAAATTTCAGCCGTTAACCATTGTACTGTTCCGGGAACGTCTTTCTGTAAGTTCGGTCATGTTTTATTTGCATGAAATCTTACAACTGCACCCCTTAGCCTGGGGTTGCCAACCGCGCTGTTGAGGTATTCACAATCCCCTTCGACTCGATGCGCATGTCGCTATAACTTACCCCCGCCTAGCTTGTAAGTTTTCCAGCGGTAAAATATTGTAAAAAAAGACAGTTTCAATTTGTAATTTAAGGTATTCAGTTGTGTTCGAATTTGTAAATATTTGTAAATTTTAAGAGTGTGTAAATAGACGAGTTAAACTCAACTCCGTTGTGTAATTTACCACAAACCCAACTACGAACGTATCCTTGAGAACCAGGAGGAAATCCACGTTCGCCGCAACAATGGTTGCAATTAAACACTTAATTAAACTGAATAATGTTTGGTCCTGGGAGCTATATTTATGCTAATTCATTCTTCTAACCACGCAAACTGAATGCGCGTTTTTCACAAAATAAAACATGTTCGCGGAATAAAATTCGCTCAACACAACGCAAACTGAATGCGCGGAAATTTTCAAAAATGTCAGTCAAAAGTAGCACTTCAGTCTTTAAATACAAGTCGGAATATTCGCTTAAATTTTGACAATTTAATTTTGACCACACGTTTTGCGCATGCTCATAGTCTGCAGCGGTAATATCTGTGATTGTCAGCGAATTCAAAAATAGGTTTTTGGACGGTAATTTCGATTCGGTTAATTTGGAAAAGGAATCCATATACTGATATGGAAAGACACCTTTCTTTGTGACTAAATTGAACTGTTGATCGTTTGGGAAATGTTTTCTAACAGTATTTAGTGGATCCGCTTTTAAATTTTTAGCTAATTTATCTAAACTCGAGGCCATAAATCTAAACGAATCCAAAAATCTCAATTTAAAGTATACGTCTCGATCAACTCCACGTTTATCAGTATATTTATCAACTTTAATGAAATTTAAGAAATGTATTTTTCCTTGATTTGGAGAATGACATCAATTTTGTCTGTATTTAAATCAAACTCTTTAATAAATAAGTGGGAATCATAACCACTTAAATTGTGAAAGAATATTGGTAAAAATTTGGCAATTTTATAATTTAAATTACATTTTCGACAAATTGGTGATCTGCCACTTTATCGCAAGCGTTTAATATTTTTTCACAAATATGGCACTTTTTAGCTGAATCAAATAAGTATTGTTCACCCGGAGTTAATTTAATCATTGGAATTATGGGTTTTAAATAATTTTCATAAATTAATTTAGCATCCGCGCTTAATTTTTCCATAAATACTCGGGCAGTCCAAACCAGTATATGTCACAAATTTATCTAAATTTTAATTATAAGAGCATTTAATGTAATACGCGAAGGAATACGGAGTATGAACGTATGTCGAATAAGTGTACGATTTGTTTGGATCCGGCTGGCATGTTTGAATCGGGACGAGAAGTGATTCGAAATCGGCGTAAACAGTAAAAGGCACCCTCATTTTTGAATTAAAATTGTTAAACAATAATAAATTGCCGGGTACCATATCGCCGTTTTTTATTTTTTATTAAATCGGTGGTGGGCATGACTGTATAAACTTTGTTACAATCATGCTGGGAATGATGATGCAAGGCGATTTCCGTGGAGAAGAAAGTCAAACACCCATCGCACAAATATTTTTTATGTTCCCTTGTGGACACTTGAGATGAAACAAGGCGGGATAAATTCTTTATCCAGACATAGTGGCCTTTAATTCCATCCTCAATGTAAAGGAGGTTAACATGCCTATCACGCTTTGTTTTTGTAAAATAAATCGGTCCTATCACTTCGTGTATATGTTTTTCCGCATTAACCTCTAGCCCGTAAACATTAATTGAAATATTATTTAATAATTCGAATTTGGAGATTTCTTTAAGTTTTAATGGCTCCATACCTGTTAAATTGAGAGCGGTGCTGTAGTGTGGGTACGAAGAAGTGCGATGGGGTGCGTTTCCATGATCGGTGGGGTACAGTGCTGACACTACTGTCCAAGCGAAGCAGGCCTCTTCCTCGTTCTTAACGTTGATACAGGCCTGCTTTTTCTTGATCGATGGGGGAAGATCCACATAAGAAGAGCCGCGGATGGGAGTGTATTTATTAATATTCACCTCCAGGTGTGACACCTTAAGTAAGGCCCATCCGCTGTCCCGCTCCTGCAATTAAGAATAGCATTTATTATAAAAAATATGTGATTAAAAAACAAAACTTACCTGGAACTCTTCGCTCTTTGTTTTAACTACACTACACATCACCACCACGAAGCGGGTGTTGAAAGATTTTAATTTTGGAGCGTCTTCTCCTAGGGACTTGATGTATAGTCTGAAGAGCTCTTTTGATGTTGTGTGCCTATGACGCTCCACCAGCTGAACAAATTTCCCATCCTGCCGCTCAAGGAATGTTGGAATGTCTACGCAATCCTCTTCTGTGGTCAGGATGGCATAGCTTGCTATTCGCCCCCTGAAGGCTTCTCCAATCTTTTTGATGCCCTCACCCTCATCTGTGGCGATGATTTGTAGGTGCCGCTGGGTCCTAAGGTGTCCTGTGAGAAGTTGTGGGGTTGTGAACTCCTCCTGGCACGCATCACACCTCAACGTAGGTGGGGCCGGCTTTGCCTTCTTCGTCGGGGGCACCCTGGCTGGTGGAAGGTCGACAACCCGCTTAACACCGTTTTGGGCGTGGTTGATTTGCAGAACGTGCACGAGAACATGTTGATTGTTATGCGTTGAAGGCTCAATTTAAACTGGTGAATAATATAGCTCTGAAATATTTATATCTTATCAACATAAGTTACGCCATATTTACTTCCACCCTTATCAACCGGAAACCGCAACCGGAAATCGCAACGTCCGCAACCGGAAACCGCAACGTCCGCAACCGGAAACCGTAACATCCGCAACCGGAAACCGCAACATCCGCGACCGGAAACCGCAACGTCCGCAACCGGAAACCGCAACGTCCGCAACCGGAAACCGCATATCTTATCAACATCCGGTGACCTTGGGAATACTTCCTGTCTCCGTACCGGCTCTTATTATCTACTGTCGATAACAGCATTTTTCTTTAAACATTTCGTCATACGTTTCGTCAGGTCGGCAAAATTATTAATGAATTTACGATAATAACCTAACAGTCCTAAAAATCCTTTTTTCTGTTTTGTTGTTTTTGGGATTGGGTAATTTTGGATAGCTAATATTTTGTCAGGAGTAGATAGGATTAGCGGGTACGGGGACAGGAAGCATTCCCATGCTATTCTTATGGGAAGCATTCCCAAGGTCACCGGTTTCAGGTTTCCGGTGTCAGGTTTCCGGTATCAGGTTTCCGGTTGCGGACGTTGCGGTTTCCGGTGTCAGGTTTCCGGTGTCAGGTTTCCGGTATCAGGTTTCCGGTTGCGGACGTTGCGGTTTCCGGTGTCAGGTATCCGGTATCAGGTTTCCGGTTTCCGGTTGCGGACGTTGCGGTTTCCGGTCGCCGGTTTTGCGGTTGATAAGGGTGGGAGTAGATATGACGTAACGTATGTTGTTGATAAGGCCTTCCTGTAACTTATGTTGTGGCTGATAAGATAAGGACTGCAGGTCTGTGCGCGAATTGTCATAAGAGCCTATGAGTGCGAGTAGCTCTCTTCCGGTATTGAAAGAGTGAGATGTAGATAGTGGTGACAGTGGTACCAACTGAATTCTTATCTTGCCATAAGTGCGAGTAGCTCTATTGAAAGAGTGAGATGGAGATAGTAGTACCAACTGAATTCATAACACTTCCGCTTCAAGTTTCATAATTGTCGACACGTATCGCTCATTCCGTTAAAACACCTCGAGCGAGATGAAAGATTTTAAGACTACAATGAACAAAGAGAAGTTTCTACGTAAAAGTCGAAATATTATTTCGAGAAAAATTAAAATTTTAGAACAATCGATCGATCGTCTAAAGAAAGAATTGGAGTTACGTAAAGGAATTAATCGGCTGACCAAAGAATTAGAGTTACCACCCATTTAGAAAAAATGAATTTATCTGAATAAAAAATGATCTGGAGGATGCCGATTAGATTGCCAGGAATGTGGTTCTGATTAATCAGGCGGAGGTCGATTAGATTACTGTGGATGCAGTCCAAATTAATCAGGTGGATGTGGATCAGATTACTGTGGATGTGGCCAAGATTAGCTGGATGTGGCCAAGATTAGTTTTTGATTATCGTTAAATGTGGTATAGATAAATTGGATGTGGCAAAGATTAGTTTTTGATTATCGTTAAATGTGGTATAGATAAATTGGATGTGGCAAAGATTAGTTTTTGATTATCGTTAAATGTGGTATATATAAATTGGATGTGGCAAAGATTAGTTTTTGATTATCGTTAAATGTGGTATAGATAAATTGGATGTGGCAAAGATTAGTTTTTGATTATCGTTAAATGTGGTATATATAAATTGGATGTGGCAAAGATTAGTTTTTGATTATCGTTAAATGTGGTATAGATAAATTGGATGTGGCAAAGATTAGTTTTTGATTATCGTTAAATGTGGTATAGATAAATTGGATGTGGCAAATATTAGTTTTTGATTATCGTTAAATGTGGTATAGATAAATTGGATATACCCCCAACAATTTATAGAACAACGTTATAAATTAAACGTGCATTCAGTTTGCGTGGTTAGAAGTGTTGATTTATTTGCACTATAACGTGTTTTTTTTGCGAATTTTTGTGTGTGTTTATTTTTTGTGAAAAAATGAATTATATTGATGAAGGTAAGTAATTCGTAATTCGTAATAAGAATTTCTGTTTATAAAATAATTTTTTATCATTATTTACAGAATTTACTGAAGGGGTCAGATGTGGCGAATGCCCAATTTGCATGACGAATTGGGTGGCATTCGCCCTGAAGTGTGGGCACCTTTTTTGTTGGGGATGCGTGAAGAGGTTAGAGGAGCGCCGTAAATGTTGTATTTGCCGCGCTCCCATTGGGGCGGGGCATATTAGGAGGGTATATTTACCACATACATCAACTCCTGCTCCTGCTCCATCCACATCATCCTCATTATCAGATGAGGAGCCGCTGCCCCCGCTCAGGAGACCGAGAGTATCTACCCCCGCTCCTGCTCCGTCCACATCATTTTTGGGGGCATCACCGGCTCAGTTAGCCGAATTTGGGGTATACATCGAGAATGTAAGTAATACAAATTTAAATTCGTGCAATTGTTATGATGTTTTTTTATTTAGTATGATGAGGACAATGATTCCATTTTTGATCTCGACACAGAAGTCGAGGATGTAAGTTATACAAATTTTTAAATTCATGCAATTGTTATGATGTGTTTTTTTTATTTAGTCAGATGAGGAGTTAGATGGCATCTTAGATTCACCTACTCACTCATGAAAGAGCAGGTGATATCCCAGGAGCTGGTAATCGGGTGTATGGACCCCCTCCGGAGGAGGAGGAGGAGGAGGATTGGGAGGCCATTTTAGATCGGCATCAAGATATTAGCAGCACATTTTAAAATAGTCTATCATATAAATAAATAGTATAGTTTTAAATAGTTGTAAATAGTTTTAATAAATAGATTTTTAATACAGATTTTTAATATTTCTTATAATCCCTACATAAATAGCATATAGTAAATATTATAAGAATTAATATTATTACAACTATTAAGCAAAAAGATATCCACATTCCAAGGGTAGTCTGCTCGACGGAATACGGAGTAATTGATGTTTCGTTGACATCAACACCTAATAGACGTCGAATCACCATTATTTCGTTTACACCCCTCACAACGGATCTTAGGTGGTGGTGGTCCATCCCCATTATCTTCACCTCTATTACAATGTTCGAAGCAAGGGAGTCTGTGTTCTGATTGTTGCTGATATTCAATCGGTAGAGCTTCCCAGATTCTTAGTAGTTGTATACCCTCTAGTTGATTTAATAGATAAGTTGGTAAAAATTTAACCTGATTTGAGTTTAGACGATGTTCATAAAATGACTCTATTGCTTTATCAACTTTAGTCTTCATCTTATACCGTTCAACAAGAAACTGAATTAAAATAATACAAGTTAATATATAAAAATAGGAATTTCTGGAGGGGATAATTAAAAAAAAGATGTATATTAAAAGATTTTTTTATTTAAATATTCTCATAACCTCAAAATCTAAACACATTTTATTTAAATACATATGTAAACATTCCAGCATTAGATAAGCGTCTTGAACATTTTTGTGTGAAGAAATAAGTGTTTGTACATTCATATACAAATCACCAGACATATTTAAACAAGCCGATAAAATACAATTATAATATGAATGAAACTCTAACGCTTTCAATTCATTCAACTTGTAATTAATAATTTTTTTCAAACTTAATAAATTCTCAGCTGTTCCCTCCGATATTATAACGCTAAAGTTCCGCTGTTCGATCCATATCGCCATTAAGTCACGGTACTCGCTCTTCGTGATTTTATGATCGCCGATTATTGCGGGTTCTACCAGCTCGCAGATGTTGATTGAGGAAAATTGATCCCATTCCTCCTCGGTGAAAAAGATGCAGGAGTGTGCCCCCCAGATTTTAACAATGGGGATGAATCCGACGGCAGGGCTGATGCCAATGGATACGTTCTTTGTTCCAGATTTGTTCAAGGGATATGTTGATTGCCCCAGAAGAACTGCTTCTTTCTTGACTGCAACGTCATACTCACAGATTTCCTTTTCAAGAGGATCTGTGGAGGTGACACCATTTGACGTAGACATCTTAACTACCTCGATACTTCTACTCGAGTAATAATACATTCAGAACATTTTATAGTATTTCCCCCACCATTTAAGTTTTCTCAGACCTGCCAAGACCTGTCGAGATCTGTCGAGATCTCGATGAATGTGAAATACCTAAAGCATGACCAAGTTCGTGCACGAGTACTGATAATAAACTTATTTCAAATTCTGAGCAATAATTTTCATAACACCATTTTTCCTCTTTATCGAGATGTACTTCGACCTTACGTTGACTAATGGAAGGATAAAAGGCATGTCCCAACACAGTACCAGGTCCATCAAAATCAAAGTGACAATATGTTTTATTGTTACATTTTAAAAATTTATGACGTTTTATTTGATATGAAATTATAATGTTTGGGTTATATAGATTTCTACTAAATTTTAAATTGGAAAATTTTTCCCAAATTTTGAATGCCTTATTTGTTATATTAATTTCTTTAGAATTTGGCGGTACTCTCATAAAATTCCATGATATGTGTGTAAAATTCCACTTTTGATAGTCTCTACCGAGAGTATAATCATTAATATCTTTAACGCCGCAACGTGGACGTCTCATCAAAGAGAGGGTTTCTTCATTCAACTTCCCATCGGCCGGTAAATTATAATAATCTTGAAATGTTTGAAGTGCTTCAACAAACTTTGGATCTTCTTCGTTTTTTATATCCATCAAAAATTCATCGGTACCATTTATATAACCGAATCTCTGCAGATATTTTACGGCATCAAGAGTCGCCGCAGACGTCATTGATAATAAACCGAGATAAAAAATGTACAACATATGATCGCTCTTTCTTGCAAGGATGTTAATTAAACACTGAATTAAAATATCATATTTTATTATATTTATATTACACAACATTAGATTTATCTATCCAACTATTTTGCGATTTATCTAAACCTAACCACTTGACGTAAACTTTATTCCCCTTTTTCCTCAACACTTTTTCCACTAGATATACATCATCATGTTTAGCTTTTTGAAGTTCTTCAGCATAAAACGCACCTTTAATTGGATTCCCCGAACTATCTTCCAACAGGTAAACGGTGGGATTTGAAACTTTGATGGATGTGATTTTAAATAATTCAGTACTCCAATTTGGTGTGTAACCCTTATCAAATAATGCTTTTTGCTTACTAATACGCACGATATCGCCCAAATTAAAAATATTCTTTCCGGCGATTTTGATATGTGAGTAAACAGTTTTTAATAAGTGACGCTCCTTATCTTTAGTGACGTCACATGGTCGCATTCCTGTAGTACTATGCTTCCGTTTGTTGTAATCAGCTGTAATTTCATCGAAAATGTCTATCCAGCGATACGTCCCTCGCAAACTGAATGTTCGATATAACTTATCTTTTAAAGTCCTTATCACACGCTCTGCTATTGCGGCTTTCATTACGGTATAAGTAGAATAATGATTAATCCCATATTTTTGCATAACTTTATTAAAGTGTATATTGTAAAATTCTTTTCCTTGATTGGTTTGTAAATTTTTAGGCATTCGGTCATTTATCATAATTACACTTTTAAATGCATTAGCCACATTTATACCAGATTTGTCTTTTAATGGTATAGTCCATAAATACTTTGAAAAACAATCAATCACCACCAGAATATATTTAAATCCTTTATTTTCTCTTGCATAAAGTCCAAATTCGGCTAAATCGGCTTGCCAAAAATCGTCCAGTCCTTTAATAATTGTGCGTCGTCGAGGAAATATTTTTCTTGCGGGCTTATGCAGCTCATTTACTACATCACTTTTTACTTTACTCATGGTGTGTTAATACTTGTCTGAACCCCTTTCTGCACATCCAAGCTCTTTATTATTTTGTTTAATACCTCACGAGTTTCTCTGGATTCATTAATATTATTTTCTAGTTTTCCTGACAGGAAATTATAATTTTTTTTAAATCAACAGCAATACCGAGCATCAATGCATCCATAGTTTTCATTTTATTATAAAAGATTTGCTCTAAATGATCCCTTATACTGTTGGTTTTATTAGTAAAAATTACATCTAAAGCATCTCTTATACTTTTGGTTTTATTAGTAAAAATTGTATCTAAATCACCCTTTATAATCTTTGTATTATTAGTAATAATTGCGTCTAATTCATCCTTTATACTATTTGTTTTATTATTTATCGCATCATTAAATTCCATTCTTAGCCACAGACATTTACGTTGTAACTCAAGTCTATTTTCTTTATCTATAGAAACAATTTTATCCTCAATTAGAGTTAATATTTTAAAAATTTTATCATAATTGTTATCAACATATAATTTAGTCGCAGCATCATTCAATTCACAAGGCTCCAATACATTTTTTAATTGTTTATTGTCAATGTTAAAATGCCCTTCCTCTGTTAGACTAAAACCGATGCCAGGAGGGCCGCGACCTGAAGTTATAACCTTGCTGGAATGACGTCCGAACTTGTCGACGGACATTATGGAAATGATGTGAAATGATGAAATTAATAGATTATATTAGCTTCTCTGAGCTCTTCCTCGATTGATGCAATTTCATTGGCGTGTGAATTATTTCCAGCTCGTTTTGAAGCATGTAATATCCATAGTCTTTCAATCAATTCATTAGGATCATTCCAATAGGTATATCTATGCTTTTTATTTTCAACAATTAAGTTTGAATCGAAACCACGACCACCTTTAGTCTTTTGTCCACTTGATTCAGACTTTGATCGTTTTTTATGTGAAGTTGGTAGTAATGGTTTTATAATATTTCTATACTTGTGTGACCTAGTCCCTTGAAGTTGTTGTTCCGGGTCGAAACGACGATGTAATGAGTTTGTTCTTTTAAGTATATCTACATAATTTCTTTGATCGTCTTCTGTAAATGCATAAGTATCTTTTCTAAACAACAATTCATAAAGTCCGGATGTACCTTTGTATGTAAGGCCATCAATTATTAAATCATTCCCATCCAAATCAATTACAGTGTTACCAATTTTTAATTTAGCGTCATCATTATTAAATTTAATACCATGAATGGGATCAAAATCATCCCCACCCTCAATCAATAATTTTTCAATATATTGCCTCGGTAATGGTGCAAATTGCTCCAAATATTCGTTTAGTATGGTTGGATCAGGTATAGAAATTGTTGATAGATTTTGTTTGATAGGCTCGTGTGTAAAGACATCCCCATCATCTATGAATTCTAAACTTTTAGGTTTAAGGGATGATGAATGAGCATCATCCATGAATTGTAAACTTTTTGGTTTAAGTGGTGATGAATGAGCAAACTGAATGCCCTCCTCTTTTATTCTCCTATTTTCTTGTTTAATTTCTTGGTTTTCTCGTTTAATATCTTCGTTGGTTTTAATAATTTCTTTGTTGGATTTTACAATTGATTGTAAAGGTTCCGTGATTGGTTGATAAATTCTTTTCAATCTCTCATCATTTTCATTACGATTTAATTTTAGTGCCAATAATTTTCTTCTAATAGCTCTTTGAGCAATAATTATTTTTCTCTTAACATCATTCATCTTACAACTCACAATGAACCTCTTTTCTCAATCAGCCTCTTTTCTCAATCAGCCTCTTTTTCCTAATGAGCCTCTTTTTCCTAATCAGCCTCTTTTCTCAATCAGCCTCTTTTTCCTAATGAACCTCTTTTCTCAATCAGCCTCTTTTTCTAATCAGCCTCTTTTCTCAATCAGCCTCTTTTTCCTAATGAACCTCTTTATATAATGAGCCTCTTTATCCAATGAGCCTCTTTTCTCCTCTTTTTCCTAATGAACCTTATTATGCTCCTTGGTTGTATGACTCGGATGAGGTTTGGACTTGTAATGCAGTAGATGTTGGTTAGCTTATAATTATATACTGATCAAAGCCTTTGCGATATCTACCCGCATCGGCATCTTTATCTATTGTAATGAATCCATATTTTTCTTTCCAGCACTCTGCTCACAACGATTTAAATTTTTCAAATGTCATATCACTACTTACGTGATCATTATACACATGCCTAAGATTAAGATCGTCCTGTTTAAATAATATAATAAAATTAGCATTGTCACGAATCAAGTGCTTAGGAATTCTAGTATAAGTCTGACAAAGATAGAATGAGTCAATGTTTTTGTGTCTACCCATACTGAAATATTCTCGAATCTTATCCTGCCTATCACACGCCACGTCGTCAAATATAAAAACTGAATGCTCTTTAGCCTCCTCTGGTCTTATAATTTCAGCATTCTCTTTGTACGGGAAATACTCAATCTCGGGTATGGTGCTAACGACTCTTTGTAAAAATGTATATTTTGGCTGATAGAGTGACTTTGAATATACATAAATGTTTACAAATTTTAGCCCGTTCTCATTGAGTAGGAGTGACAACATTACGTTAGATTTTCCACAATTAGATGGTCCACAAATTATAGCTCTAATTGAGTTAGGTAGTAGGTCACCATGTTTACGTATTTTATTTTTCAATCCATCACCCACCCATTTATCTAAATTTGCTATTGGGAGAGATTGTTTCTGCTTGACAACCTTCATTGTACTAATACTGATATTATCTTTCGGTAGGTATATATAGCGGTGTGATGTCATGTAACTCTCAAATGATAACTTATAGTGGTAGAGGCATCATTAATTCAATCATTAATAAGCTCCCGTTCGAAGCGCACATACCTGGATATCAGTATTGCGGTCCGGGAACAAAGTTGGAAAAAATGTTAAAAAGAGGTGACCCCGGTATTAATCCCTTGGACGCAGCCTGTAAGAAGCACGATATTGTTTACTCACAGAACAAAGATCTAAACGAGCGACATAAAGCAGATGAGGTGTTGGAGGGAGTCGCCTGGAGCAGGGTAAAAGCTAAAGACGCAAAATTTAGTGAAAAAGCAGCAGCATTGGCGATTATTGGGGCTATGAAGATTAAGAGAAAGATGGGGATGGGTGTTACACCGCTAAGGAGCGGTGTTGTGATGAAAGCCCGCAAGGCGATTAAGAAATTTAAGCGAAAAATTGATAAGCCCGGAGCTGTTAAAGAGAGTAGCAAGATTGCACTATCTGCTGCAAAGATTGCTGTAAAAGCGGCTGGTGGTAAGAAAAAGATTAGAACTCCAAGAATTATACCTATTCCGAAACAAGGTGGAATCCTACCCCTGATTCCTATATTCGCCGGACTCAGTGCTCTCGGTTCGCTGGCAGGGGGCGCTGCAGGTATTGCTAAAGCAGTAAACAGTGCGAAAACTGCTCGACAAAAACTGGAAGAAGCTCAACGACATAATAAAACGATGGAGGCCATAGCTCTTGGAAAACAGGAAAAAGGACTATTTTTAAAACCGTACCGAAAAGGAATGGGATTATATCTCAAAAAGTCAAAAAACTGCTAAACTCGCTACCCGACCGCGCCCTAACCACAATAGATTTGTTAAAAGCGGTGAAAAATGTACCGTATTTTCGAGGAGTGTTTATGCGTGATTCATTGCCAACTAAACCGTGGGATAAAGAAGCTGGGATTATTAATTTAGATTCTCGAGATGGAGCAGGAACTCATTGGGTAGCATATAAAAAAATTGGAAATATTGTTAAATACTTTGACAGTTTTGGAAACTTACCACCACCTCAAGAAGTAATTAAATATTTTAAAAATTGTAAAATTAAATACAATCACGATCAATATCAATCGTTTACTTCTTATAATTGCGGACATTTGTGTATAGAATTTTTATATAAATAAAGAAAATATTTTCAAGATAAGTCATTCATGTCTCAGACCTTCACCTTACAAGGCACAAGCAGTGTACTCTCAACAAACTATTATCCCCCTATAGAACTTGATCCAAATCGGCAGTACTGTTTGGGGTTAATTGGGTTTCATACCTATAATTCAATACCAAATATTGAAGACGGTGTTAATAATAAATTTATTTACGGTGATAAATCAATAAACATACCTACGGGTTCATACGAGATTGCTGACATTGAAACTTATTTGCAAAAACAGCTGTTGGGTGATAAGAAAAAAGAGGAAGTTGATAAACTCTTATCGCTTAAACCTAATAATAATACTTTACAGAGTGAATTAAAAAGTAGATTCGATATAGATTTCTCGACGAATAAAGGGACTGTAGGCAAATTACTCGGTTTTTCTGGAAACAAAATTCTCAAGGCGGGAATCTTACACACGTCAGATTTACCTGTGCAAATAATTAAAGTTGATTCAATAAGAATTGCGTGTAATATTACTTCAGGCGCCTATTACGACGATAAATTATCACATACATTGTTTGAATTTAGTCCATCAGTTGACCCCGGCTTCGCGATTAACATTGAACCAAAAAATATTTTATATCTACCGGTAAACACTAGAGATAGAATCGATAATATAACACTGAGAATTATCGATCAAGAAGGTGAATTTATTAATTTTAGAGGAGAGAATATTTTGATTAGACTCGAATTAAAAGCATGGGGATAGTTTTCGATAAAAAATATAAGACAACTTCAAATACCATCAGTATTAAACCATCACTCAACGAGGTGACACGTATTAATATCGCTAGATTGACATCTCTTGGTTATAAAATTAAAAACTATGGAAAACGTTTTTGAACAAGTGCAATATGATGATCGCATCAGTAAATATCAACACCATACATATCAGCCCAGAACCACAAATTTTGAAAATAACGATGAAATTCGAATAACAATTCAAAATCAAGACATTTATACCTGCCCCGGAAACAGTTATATTTACTTAAGTGGTGAAGTTGACCACAAACTCGCTCAAGGTAAAAAGTTTGAGTTGATTACAAATGCATTCGCCTTTCTGTTTGAAGAAATTAGATTTGAATTAAATGGAGTCGAAATCGATCGAACCCGCGACTTGGGAATCGCGAGTACTTTGAAAGGATTGCTATCCTATCATGATTTTCAGGACATGAAAGAATTGGGAATAGCAGGATAGGCCAAAACGGGGCACATTAAAACATATTTTACAAATAAAACATTTTATGCTTTGATTCCACTAAAATGTTTATTGGGATTTGCAGAAGATTATCAAAAGCTAATTATTAATGTTAAACAGGAATTGATTTTACTTAGATCTTCCACTGATGTAAATTGTTTTACGTGTAATGAGAATGCACAAATTAAATTTAAACTAAATAAAATTGAATGGCGAGTGCCAGATGTTGAACTAAATGATGAATTAAAATTGCAAATGATTGAGCAAGTGAAAAGTGATGCAAATATTTTAATACCTTTCCGAAAATGGGAATTACATGAACTGCCAGCATTAAAAAAATCTCGAGATGATATCTGGGCCGTAAAAACCTCAAGCGGGTTGGAAAAGCCACTATATGTGATTCTCGCCTTTCAAACCAATAAAAGAGGTGTGGCTAGGCTAACGCTGACGCGTCGACGTTTGATCATAGCAAAAATAAAAATATTAGAGTTTATCTCAATTCTGAATCTTTCCCATACGATAATCTACATTTGGATTTTGATCGAGATGATTACTTGACTGTCTATAACATGTACTGTAATTTTCAACGAAGCTATTACAATAAACCGAGTCGACCACTATTATCATTTATTGAATTTAAAAGTTGTTCGATTTTTGTGTTTGATGTGTTAAATTTACTGACATCTATTTTCCTGAAAAGGATTACATCCCCACCACCACCAAAGATATTATTAATTGATATTCAAGGATTCTGTACCCCTGACTTTACTCCGAAGGAGCTTGCTGCTACGTATGATGGGAAAAATATACTCGCATATGTATTCAAACCGTCAATGCAGTTTCGCGACCTCAACGCAGGTTCAAAGAAACAAGTTAAGTGGTTGGAGAAAAATTATCACGGAATCCCCTACAACAGTGGTGAAAGCGATCTGAGCGAATTACCAAAGCTGTTTAAAAAACTGTTTGCAGATATTGTATATGTTAAAGGAAGTCAAAAATGCACTTACCTGAAAAAGTTTTATGATAATGTTATTGATTTAGAATTAGATGTGGATTGTCCTAATTTAAAAAAATCTTTCTATTGTTGTCAAGTGCACAAAAATAGATTAAGTATGTGTAGCATTATAAATGTTGAAAAATTATGCAAGTATGTAAAGGCTAAAGAATAAAAACTGTTTTATTTTACAAGTGTCTTTTATTTAAAGTGTATGTTCATTACAGGAACCTTTATTATCCCCGCAAAAACACATAGAGCCCACATTAAAAATAATGTGAAAGCTGTTGATAATATGATACATATACAATTCATTCTTAAAATAGACATAAATAAAAATAAATTAATTGTCGGTAGATGGAGCTGCCACTATATCCCCAGGCTAGAGTGTCGATTCTGTTTTCACAAATATACCGCTTATCATCAAATGGTGATAGAGCCAATTTATTTTGCGTGTTTGAATAAATTGTGTGTTTGATTGATCTAAAAAGGTTCTGTTTTTTAATGATTGTGGCCGACTCATTCAAACACTCTTAAGAAATCTGAACCGCTTAAATCATTCACCACAACATTTTTCTTAACACCTTTAGCCTTTTTAGACCATTTCCCCTCCACGTTATTCGCATACATTTTAGCTCTTAATCCGACAAACTCTTACATAACCATTCCCCCATTCTCATCCTTCATCAGACCCAATACGGCCTTATTTTGCAAAGGGATGCCGTACTGATTATTAGAATCAAAATTACTAGTGTCGAATTTATTCAAGTCTTGTTTCATATCCTTATAAATGTCATCAGTCTCAAATTGTAGCGTTAAACTGTTCGTGTCCATGTAGCACAATCTCACCTTATCTCCATATTTAGACTTTAAATGGTCGTAATAAAATTCATACATTAATAATTTACTAAGATCTAAAACTGAGAACCCGACGTACATCGGTTTATTATAAACAGCCCGCAAACGATCTAATTGGATCGCTACTAAGTTTTCGGTAAAAATTGAACAACAGTTGAAATTTAATTTTGCTATTAAACTTTCTGCGCCCCGACGTTTCCCGATATCCTCCCAATGATTCACCAATTTGACGTCCACACGTTTATCTACGTTTTCCATTGTCTTTCCAAAAACTGAATTATTCATTAATTTAAAGAAATCTTTTTCGAAATCGTTTCTGGCAGCCTGCCTCATTGAAGTGTTTAAATCAATGTACCTCTTTAACCAGTCAGACTGCTTGAAAGAAATTACGCGGTGAATTTGAATTAATTTTAATCCGTTTCTTAGTGCTTGTTTCAAATTGCGATAATGAATTATATATTTGGTTTTATTGTTTAAATTTGGAATAAGTTTAGTTTGCGTGAATTTTGAATTCACGCATGCTCATAGTCTGCAGCGGTAATATCTGTGTTTGTCAGCGTATTGAAAAATTGGTTTTTGGACGGTAATTTCGATTCGGTTAATTTGGAAAAGGAATCCATATACTGATATGGAAAGACACCTTTCTTCGTGACTAAATTGAACTGTTGATCATCTGGGAAATGTTTTCTAACAGTAGTTAGTTGATCCACTTTTAAATTTTTAGCTAATTTACCTAAACTCGAGGCCATAAATCTAAACGAATCTAAAAATCTCAATTTAAAATAAATATCGCGATCAATTCCTCCCTTATCAGTATATTTATCAACTTTTATTGATTTAGAAAATGATATGTATTTCTCCTTGTTTTGGGGAATTACATCAATTTTGTCTGTATCTAAGTCAAATTCTTTAATAAATAAATGGGAATCATATCCACTTAAATTGTGAAAGAAAATCGGTAAAAATTTAGGAATTTTATAATTTTAATTACATTTGGAGTGGGCGGCTCCGAAAAATTTCCCCGTTAAATGACAATGATCTGCCACCTTAGGTTAAATTTTTACCAACTTATCTATTAAATCAACTAGAGGGTATACAACTACTAAGAATCTGGGAAGCTCTACCGATTGAATATCAGCAACAATCAGAACACAGACTCCCTTGCTTCGAACATTGTAATAGAGGTGAAGATAATGGGGATGGACCACCACCACCTAAGATCCGTTGTGAGGGGTGTAAACGAAATAATGGTGATTCGACGTCTATTAGGTGTTGATGTCAACGAAACATCAATTACTCCGTATTCCGTCGAGCAGACTACCCTTGGAATGTGGATATCTTTTTGCTTAATAGTTGTAATAATATTAATTCTTATAATATTTACTATATGCTATTTATGTAGGGATTATAAGAAATATTAAAAATCTATTTATTAAAACTATTTACAACTGTTTAAAACTATACTATTTATTTATATAATAGACTATTTTAAAATGTGCTGCTAAGATCTTGATGGCGAATCTAAAATAGCCTCCCAATCCTCCTCCTCCTCCTCCGGAGGGGGTCCATACACCCGATTACCAGCTCCTGGGATATCACCTGCTCTTTCATGAGTGAGTAGGTGAATCTAAGATGCCATCTAACTCCTCATCTGACTAAATAAAAAACACATCATAACAATGAATTTAAAAATTTGTATAACTTACATCCTCGACTTCTGTGTTGAGATCAAAAATGGAATCATTGTCCTCATCATACTAAATAAAAAAAAAAAATCATAACAATTGCACGAATTTAAATTTGTATTACTTACATTCTCGATGTATACCCCAAATTCGGCTAACTGAGCCGGTGATGCCCCCAAAAATGATGTGGACGGAGCAGGAGGAGGGGGTCCATACACCCGATCTATTATCTCTTGTGTAGAGGGCAACGGTGGAGTCGGGGGCAGCGGCTCCTCATCTGATAATGAGGATGATGTGGATGGAGCAGGAGCAGGAGTTGATGTATGTGGTAAATATACCCTCCTAATATGCCCCGCCCCAATGGGAGCGCGGCAAATACAACATTTACGGCACTCCCCTAACCTCTTCACGCATCCCCAACAAAAAAGGTGCCCACACTTCAGGGCGAATGCCACCCAATTCGTCATGCAAATTAGGCATTCGCCGCATCTGACCCCTTCAGAAAATTCTGTAAATAATGATAAAAAATTATTTTATAAACAGAAATTCTTATTACGAATTACGAATTGCTTACCTTCATCAATATAATTCATTTTTTTCACAAAAAAATAAACACACAAACATTCGCAAAAAAAACACGTTATAGTGCAAATAAATCAACACTTCTAACCACGCAAACTGAATGCACGTTTAATTTATACCGTTGTTCTATAAATTGTTGGGGGTATATCCAATTTATCTATACCACATTTAACGATAATCAAAAACTAATCTTTGCCACATCCAATTTATCTATACCACATTTAACGATAATCAAAAACTAATCTTTGCCACATCCAATTTATCTATACCACATTTAACTATAATCAAAAACTAATCTTTGCCACATCCAAATTATCTATACCACATTTAACGATAATCAAAAACTAAACTTTGCCACATCAAATTTATCTATACCACATCCACCTGATTAATTTTTATTCAGATAAATTCATTTTTTCTAAATGGGTGGTAAGCCGGTTAATTCCTTTACGTAACTATAATTCTTTGGTCAGCCGGTTAATTCCTTTACGTAACTCCAATTCTTTCTTTAGACGATCGATCGATTGTTCTAAAATTTTAATTTTTCTCGAAATAATATTTCGACTTTTACGTAGAAACTTCTCTTTGTTCATTGTAGTCTTAAAATCTTTCATCACGCTCGAGGTGTTTTAACGGAATGAGCGATAAGTGTCGACAATTATGAAACTTGAAGCGGAAGTGTTATGAATTCAGTTGGTACTACTATCTCCATCTCACTCTTTCAATAGAGCTACTCGCACTTATGGCAAGATAAGAATTCAGTTGGTACCACTGTCACCACTATCTACATCTCACTCTTTCAATACCGGAAGAGAGCTACTCGCACTCATAGGCTCTTATGGCAATTCGCGCACAGACCTGTGTAAACGCCATATCAACATCCGGCGGCCGGAAACCGCAACATCCGCGACCGGAAACCGCATATCTTATCAACATCCGTTACAGGAAGGCCTTATCAACATCCGGCGACCGGAAACCGCAACGTCCGCGACCGGAAACCGCAACGTCCGCAACCGGAAACCGCAACGTCCGCAACCGGAAACCGCAACGTCCGCAACCGGAAACCGCAACTTCCGGTGACCTTGGGAATACTTCCTGTCCCCGTACCCGCTAATCCTATCTACTGTCAGGATTAGGTTTAACTCCTTCGGGTGTAACTACATGTCCTAAGTATGAAATTTCTTTGCGTAAAAATTCTGATTTGTCAAGCTGGATTTTAAAATTTGATTCTTTTAGTCTTTCAATATGTTCTTGTAAACTGGTTGAAAAAATAATAATAATATCATCCTTGTAAACTAAACAAGATTTATTTTGAATACCGCGTAAAATTTCGTCCATGACACGTTGGAAAGTAGCGGGTGCATTTTTAAGTCCGAATGGCATTCTAAGAAATTCGTAATGTCCATGTTCAGTGTTAAATGCGGTTTTAGGAATGTCGCGTTCATCTATCTCGATTTGGTGAAAACCTGACGCTAAATCTAAAGTAGTAAAATATTGGGCCTTGCCTAATTTATCTAACAGGTCCGTAATATTGGGAAGAGGGTACCGATCACCCACAGTTTTATCATTTAGTTTCCGGTAGTCAAAGACAACACGCCATATCCGCTGGTCTGATGCATCTAATTTTTTTTGGACTATCCAGATAGGGGAAGACCATGAACTCAATGATGGTCTTATAATATTTTGCTGAAGCATTTCGTTAATTTGTTTATTCACTTTCGCTTTATGAATTTCTGGATACCTATATGTTTTTGTATAGACTGGTACTTCGTCAGTAGTAATAATCCGGTGTTTTATTTTATTTGTGAACGTTAAATTATTACTTTTGGAATGAAAAATTACAGTATATTTAGAAATTATTTTTTTATAGCGGCCTTCTATTCATTATTCATGTGATCTAATCTTAGTTGTGAAAAATCAAACTTTTTATGTCATATTAAACATAATACAATTATTATATTTACTTTTCTTAATATTTATATTATTATTACCATTTACTTTTTGTGAACATCATATTCGCTGATGGGCGTCACTATAAATGCTTTCTTTTGAGTTACATCTCTATTAATATCTGACTTATAAATTACAGTACAACAAGCTTTGCCATTTTTAACTGTTGTGATACATTCAGGTAAATAAATATTAACAAGGTCCATCTCAGGGACTACGGCTTCACCGTTTATCATATTACCTATTTCAAATTCAATTATTTGTTGGGTTTGTGCAGGCACCAATATGCTCTTAATGACTTGTGGTCCAACAGATTTAGAATTACAAATGCGATTTGTATCACTTTTATTTTTCTTGGTATTATTATTATTATCATTATTAATAAAATTATTATCATTATTACAACTATTATTTTCAATATTATTAAGATTTACGTTAGATGTTGAATCAAAATTAAATGGAATTTCGCAATAAGGAGTTACTACACAATTTTTTGAAAAATCTACACTAGCTTTAAGTTTGATCATATTATCTACTCCAATTAAAACATCAAAATAAGAATGAAAATCAAACACGTAGCATTTTAATTTTTTAGCAGAATTATTTTTAAATAAACTTTCTAAAGAAATATCAACACTATATTTTCCTCGAGAAGTACCATGTGCGCTGGTAACTTCAAATGGATCACTTACTAAATTTTTCTTTAATTTACGCGCTAATTGTGGGCTAATAGAGGATCGGGTGCTCCCGGAATCCATTAAAATTTTGACATTTGTTTTAGGATCTATTATAAATGGTAAATTACTGATATTATTTATTATTCCTAAATATTCAATTTCATTTCCGAGGCTTTGTCGTCTAAAAAATTGGATTTGTTATTTCTATTATCGTCTCCCGGTTTATTAATAAAAGCATTATTGTCTTCCGTCTGGTCTAGATTAAATAACCTTGGCCTATTATTAGCGTAAATTGTGGAAGTCGACATTGTTGTCGGACTAGGTAACTGAGGCGGCCCGCAGGGGTGGTTGACGTGCACAGCCATTTGGGAGTAGCGACCCCACGTACCCGAGCCGTTCATTGCACACACGCACATCTCACACACACAACGACACTGACACCCCGTGATGTTATGCCTGATGGCGGTTCCGCGGGGTGGCACACACACACACACACACTCATCATACAAACGCACACATCACCGACACAGACGACACCCTACACCCCGTGAAGTAATGCCAAACGGAGGTTCCGCGGGGTGTCAGGGCGACTAGGGGAGGTGGTTTTTAGTGGGTATACCAGTATAGTTCTGGGGACTCCCACACTCAGTCTATAAAAGATTTTCCACCTCCCGGCCACAAAAAAAAAAAAAAAAAGTAACTGAGGCGGCCTTTGTTGTGCATGCTTATTAAGATTTTACGGGAAATGACGGCGATTATAATTATAATTATGATTTGAATGGAAATTTTGATTATTCGTCCAAAAATTATTTTCATTTCTTGGTCACTTATTAGAAAAATTCGAATTGAAATTAAAAGGTCTTTTATTAATTTGATCGTTTGCCGGTCTACCAAATATTTGTCGATTAGTTGGAAGTGGACGCGGATTTTGGTGGCGAAAATTTAATTGAACCGGTTGGTCCATCTAATGTATTTTGAAAATTAATTTCTTCGATAACAAAATTAATAGCTTCTTCTAAACTAGCTGGATTTCTTAACCTAATAATACTCTGCATATTTCCGCGTAGACCTCGTAGGTACGTTTTTAATGCGAGCTCATCGTAGCTGGCTAAATGTACACGTTTTGTGGCATCGCTCATTTCTAAGACGGGCAAAGAATTTATCTTACTTGAAAGTTTACTCCTCAAAATTTGCAATCTCTCTCCAAAATCTAGATAGCTTTCGTTTTTTACAGGTTTTAGATTAATTAGTTGTTGTACAATGCAATCGTAATTTCTTAAATCACCAAACCATTGGCGAAGATGGTCCCTAATTTCGGGCCAAGTGTTTAATTCTGTACACGATCCTACTGTAACCAAAGCCCTATGTCTTAATTTTCCTATTATGGCATTAATTAAATACGTGTTAATTTGTTAATTATTTAAAGGTCTAAACACAGCTAAAACGGCCTCACATCGAGTAAAAATTTCTGTTAAAGCACTGTCACCATTAAAAACAGGAATAGTTTCTACGTTTAATTTTAATAACTGATAACCAATATTTGCTATTGTTAAATTTATGTTATCTAATCTTCGAATCAATTCGTCAATAACAAAACCGACTGGTGAATGATAGTTAATAGGAGAATTTAAATTTAAAGGGGAAACGTCAGAATCAGAATTTGTACTATCATCAGACATAAATTATTCGCGAACAAGATAAAAGTGAGCCTCTAAATAACACGCTTACCCAAATATTATCACACTGTCCATCTCCTTGGTATTCGTCCAGGGAATGATGTGAGCTGATGATGCCTTCTCGTGCTGCTGCCCTTGGAGCTAGATCCTCGATGCTCGGAGGACTCCTTCGGTGCGGAAGCGACGGAGAAGATTTCAGGTCTCTGACAAATTGTTGAAACAAACAAAGTCTTGATGTTCCCTCAGGACTTCTTCAGAGTATCCTACCGACTGCACCAATTATATTTTTCGGGTTGGTTTTGGTGTTTTTAAAAACTTTTATTTTTACTTGACACGAATAAATTTGATTTATTTTGAATATTACATAACTTATAATGACGAACAATAATCTTGAAGTATATTAATAATAATGTCTAATGTAACGTGTTATATGTAATAATGTGTAATAATGTAATAATAATGATATAATAATGAATGATCTGCACTCGTGGCTTGCGGTCCTATTTATATGATATGGAATGATACGTAAGCAAAATGACATCTGGTGTTATTGCGGATGAAAATGCAGTGTTAGCAAATACCTAGGAAATGATGCAATAATAATTAAATATATTTCTTAACAATTAAAACGATTAATAAATAACAAAGGATTGTCTATTGTAGCCTCCAGGTTATATATATATATATATATATATTTAATTTATTAATTGTGTTATTGTAAGTTACGTTTACTATTGCATAACCTCGAACTTTTAAAGGATTGCCACTGTAGGCAATTAATTCAATTTTGCAAGGATTAATATTTATTTTTGGAAAGTTTAAATCAAAATCATTCTTACTCATTATTTCATTATTGAGACAGCAGCTCCACTATCAAGTTCAAACTTTACCCTTTTCCTTCGACCGCTATCGTACAGAAGAATTTCTTTCGTAGTGCTGATTCCTCGCCTGTAGAAACTTCATATAACTCGACAACATTTTCATTCAGTCCACTCTGGCTATGTTGTTCTAAAATTTCATTACAATAATTTATTTTCTTCTTTTTAAAACACCAAAAGTTGCAATTTGCATTTTGAAATTTACATGTTTGCGCTAAATGTTTTGGGTCACCACACCGGTAACAATGTTTATTACTTGCCGCACTTGTATTTGGTGTATTTTTCTTTGTAGTGAATGTTTGTGAATTTGTTCCACTAGTTTTACCTTTCCAGCCTATTTTATGTACCTCTGTTGTGTTTGTCAGGTTCCCCATCACGCTCATTTGTATTTCAGTGGTTTCATAAGCCTTTGCCATCTCTCGGACTTCATCAAGATGTATCTCTCCTTTTTCCAAGAATTTCCGGCGTAGTTCAGATGATAAACATTTTTCACTAACTTGATCACGTATTTGTTCGTCTATGTTTGTGTAGTTGCAATTTTTTCCTTGCTCCTTTAACTTCGTATTGAACTACTCAATAGTTTCACCTTGTTGCTGAAACTCCTAAAAACGTACCTTTCATATACTGTGTTCGACTTAGGTGAGAAGTATGCATCGAGAGCCGCCATTGTTGTCCCGTATAGGTCTGTTGATGCAGTGTTTTCGGACGCCGGTAATGTGAAATAAATATCTGGCACATCTTGTCCTGCACAGTGTAATAATAAATTATTCTTTCTCGTATCATCAGTCACTCGCCTTGCAATTAAGTATATTTGGAAGCTCCTTTTCCACTTTTTCCATTTTAATCCTAATGATGCACCCTCCTCGTGGCAAATGAACTGCGCAATTGACAAATTTTCTATTTCGTCTCCGATCTCGTCGCCACTGTTGTATTTTGGAATTGTAGGTGTAATCTGAGATGGTCCCAGGTAGGTTCCGTAAATGAAAAATACTATGTACTGGTTTTAACACTCTTTATTCTCGTAACAATATGCGTACTAAGACGTGGACGCAAGCGTATGAGTATAGTATATGTATATTTTCTATGGTATGAGCGTAATGGTTGCCCGTATCCGGTGCATATGCTCCCCCCTATTCATGTAACGCAGGTAGCATACCATAACAAGTATTCACAACTAAATATATTTGAATAAGTAATTGTGGAGGCGTTCACTTCGTGATACATTTTGATAAATTCAAAATAAATAAACAATTAACTTTGTTGGTAACAAACTTCAGTTTGTCACTATTGTTTGATAATGACAAACTGAAGTTGTCGAAACTATAGTTACAAGTGTAAATAAAAAGTGATACCAACAAAGTTAATTGTTTATTAATTTTAAATTTAAATATATTTGCTTTATCTGCAATTAAGTAGTAGGAGGTTATATGAATGGTTTATTTCACTCTTCCTTCCGTCAGTCGGGGATGAAATACCTGCTTATATATGCTCCAAGTGGCCATCTATTTGGGTCCATTGCCTTGTCGAAATTTCCCAAATCTACGGTGACTTTAAAGGATGTAAAATTTTGATGTTTTCATTTAATCATGTCACAGGGTACTCCAGGGAACTCGTTCTTAAGAAAAGTTGCCACATTTTTCTGGGTCCATCCTGGATACGAAAACGAATGCTTTCCTTGATTTCAGTTTAATGTTGTTAATATTTGCGTCTGTATTTTTTCCCGATAATTCCGCGTTGCTTCGGCTTGTATTTCCTTTTGCGTGTATTCTTTCATTGAGTGGGAGCGAAATCATTTATTTGAGTTTCATAGTGTTCACTCAGTTTGTGCACTTTTTTAACTAGAAAGCTGTTGGCATGTACAGTAGCTGTCTCGTCAAATAAACAAGTATGGTTTATATTTACATTGATTTTATTATTCGTAGAATGTAAATCCGTTTTTATATTATTCTTCGTGTCACTCTGATTGAAAGGTTCACCAGGAAAGACGCGCGAGTTATCGCACCACCCACGCCGCTGATGAAGAAATGAAAATATAATATTATAAATACACCTTCTAACGCTCATGTAATTCATTCTCTGTTAGTTCGCTGTTGCACACGTGCAAAATAAAATAATAATTTTTTTTTAAAAGTAATTTCAAATTTCCCAAAATATAACTGGCGCAGTCAGTAGGATGTTAAAGAATTCCAAAAAAGTGACATTTGTTTTGTTTTAACAAATTAATTAATAAAAAGAATCTACGTGTGTAAAATAAAAAAATCAACAGTTCCAGCAGCCGAATCCCCGACTGTTGGAGTCACCCACTGAAGAGGAACAATCAAGTTCAGGACATCTGGTATCGCCCAGTCTCTTCAACTGACACACAACAACCCGTGACTATTAGAGTCACCCAGAGGAGAGGAACATCGCGTTCGAGTTCTGGAATCCACCAGGCTCTCCAGCAGGCCCTAGCAGTAAGAAACAAAGGCTTTGCACATAACATACAAAGTGTCAAAGTGCTTTTATATTATAAGCCCTTGAAGAAAAGAAGAAGTAGTCACATTTCCCAAAGCCATAGGTAACCTTAATTCCTATGCAGAAAATTGACACGGAAGAAAGAAACCATCTGTAAAGAAGCCATCGAGAATTACCTTCTCCAAATCCTATCCCTAAAATGCAGATACCATTGTTTGATTTGAGTTCGCTTGAATCGAATTAAACAATATCGACGACAATAGTAATATATATAAACAATAGCATAAACAATTAACAATAATCACTTATCTTAAATATTCAATAATCTATTCTATTCTCAAATCCAACATCAATGAAAATCAGTTGAATCATCTTAATCCTGACAGTAAGCAAATGAGCGACGAATTAGAAGACCTCAAATAATTTTAATCAAGCTTGCAACGTTCGTCCCCAAAACCGTAGAAATCCTCAACCAATCAATATGGCCGTACTAGTAATTTCAGTCAAAGACATTTTGGATATTATTTCTTAATTTGATGGAGAACCAACAAAATTATCAACATTTTTAAATTCATGTGAATCAGTCTTACAAATAATGTCACCAAATAATGACCCAGCAAGAATAACATTTACACTTTTACATATTCGATCAAAATTAATCGGAAAAGCAGCGGCGATGCTAGCTGCAAGACCATTAAATTCATTCCAAGAATTAAAAGAAATATTAATATCACTTTTAGGAGACCAAAGAGACGAAGAATCATTATAAAGAGATTTAATCATGCTCAAATCAAAATTAAGTAAAACTCCTTACAATTTAAACATCTTCGATCATAAGGTAATCGAAGTTTGTTCACTCAAGCACGATTTCATTTAATTCCCACTATCTGTTAGAGTGCGCAAATTTAGTTTGGAAACTCAGGTTAGCAGAAAATGGTACAGGTGAGGCATAGGTTGGCTGCCTGGGATTGCACTTTAACGCGGAATTAAAATCGCAGCTTGCAATAACGATGTTGTGTGTTTGAAATATTTAAAATGGTTAAATTTCTAACGGCATAATTAGAATAATTGAAAATGGTATGGTTTAATATGTTTGCAGTTTTTGTTAAATGACGCGTGGATCTTTAAGTACTTCGAAGCTCAGTTTGATAGCAGGCTAGCAGAAACTGATGCAGATATCTGGAACTACTCTTAACCTATAAATGAAGATCGTGAGTGGCAAAAATGAGGGTGGTATAAGAACAAACATTTGTTGGCTCCCCTGAATCAAATAAATCAAAAATAAATATGTTAAATAAAGTAATTAAATTATTCATTACAGTGTGCAAATTTATATTGGAAACTCTGTTAGTTAGCCAAATAGGAGAAAACGATGGGGGTATCTGAACGTAAATGAAAATGGCCCGATGAAATAATGAAGGAGGTTTGGCGGGAAAATTGAAATTATTTAATCAAACGTAATGAATTAATTGTGAGAATGAATTATATTATAAATAACATTTATATTATCACAAATTCTTCATCGAAATTATAAGTCTTCATTATTTTTAATTATTGACCATTTCTATAATTTCTATATAATATAATACTAAGCAATTGCGTTAAGTTTAATCATATTTGGCGGGAATTTTGAATGGTTCTCGGATTGGCGCTTGCAAAATCACAAGTAATTATAAATCAATGATGGTGGCGTTTAATTGGAATGTACAAAGAATTTTTTAATTATTTGGTTTATTGACCTGTATTAGAGAATGCAAATCTTTGCTAAGAGACGCCGTTCAGTATCAAGATAACAGAAAATTACGGTGGCATAAGTACAAAAATCTATTGGCTCACCTGAACTAAATAAATTAAATAACGTTTGTTGGTAATATTAAAATTAAAACCAGGATGATGGGAAATCATAATCAAGATGACACCTTAGTGTCACCTCAGGTGAGACAAAGGTTGGCTGCCCTGAATCGCATTTTACCGCCGAATTAAAATTGCAGCTTGCAATAATGATGTGTATTCGGCGGGCAAATGAAAGTAAGACGCAATTATAATTAAAATAATAGGAGAGTACTAGGCGTTTAATTGTAATATGAAAAGATGCTAGCTATCAAGATAGCAGAAAATGATGGTGGTATTCAAACCTCTGAATCGAATAAATTAAATTACCTTGTCGGTAAATTTAAAAAGTGGTCAAAATTGACTACGATAATGGGCAATAATAATGAAGATGGTATCTTCTATCATAAGGTAATCGAAATTTGTTCACTCAAACACGATTAAATTTAATTGCCACTATCTGTTAGAGTGCACAAATTTAGCTCGGAAACTCGGTTCGATAGTAGGCTGACAGAAGGAGGAATAGGTGAGACATAGGTTGGCTGCCCTGAATTGCATTTTCCCGCCGAATTAAAATTGCAGCCTGCAATAATGATTTGTGTTCGGCGGGCAAATGAAAGTCGGACGCAATTATAATTAAAATAATGGGAAAGAGTACTTGGCGTATAATTGCAATACATAATGATATTTTTTTAATTATTTGGTTTAATGACCCGTATCAGCAGAGTGGTCAAATTTTAGCTCGGAGAAATTGCGAGGTATCAAGATAGCAGAAAATGACGATGGTATACAAACAAAAATGTATTGGCTCCCCTGAATGGAATAAATTAAATTACCTTTGCCGGTAAATTTAAAAAGTGGTAAAAAATGACAAAGATGATGGTCAATAATAATCAAGGTGACATCTTCTATCATAAGGTAATCGAAGTTTGTTCACTCAAGCACGATTAATTTAATTGCCACTATCTGTTAGAGTGCGCAAATTTAGCTCGGAAACTCGGTTCAGCAGCAGGCTAGCAGAAATTGGTACAGGTTAGACATAGGTTGGCTGCCTGGAATTGTACTTTACCGCGGAATAAAAATCGAGGCTTGCAAAAAGGATGTTATATGTTCGGCGGTAAAATTAAAAGTGATTAACTTTCGAACGATAATAAAAATAATTGAAAATAGTACTTCTCGTTTAATTTGTTAATGAAGTGTGTATAGTTTGAGTACGTCAAATCTCAGTTTGATAGCATGCTAGCAGAAAAGAATTTGTATATAGAAAACTGCTATTAACCAATAAATGAAGATTCAGCTCGAGATTTAAAACTGGTTTAAATACGGACGTCTACAAAAATCCAAATAATTAATATGGTAGACTGTGCATAGTAACCAGTAGTTGTTGTTAAATGGAGTGTTTAATTAAATTGTCTGTTTAAGTTCGGTAGCCGGATAGAACAAAATAACAGAAGTATAAGTACAAAAATTCGTTGGCTTGCCTGAATCGAATAAATGAAATTACGGAAAAATAATAAGCAACATCAGACCTTCGTTCATAAGATAATCAAATTAAATTTTAATAAATTTTTCGCACTATCTACTGAAGTGCGCTAATTTAGCTCGGAAACTCGATTCAACAGCAGGCTAGCAGAAAATGGAACAGATGGAGCATAGAATAGCTGCCTTGAATAACTCATTATACCTGAATTAAAATCGCAGTTTGGAATAACATAGTTATGTGTTTGGCGGGAATATTAGAAGGGATTCAATTTCGAACGGTAAAATTAAAATTATTGAAAATAGTAGTTTTTGTTAAATGAATCATGTATTATTGAGTACGTCGAAGCTCAGTTTAATAACAATCAAGTGATTGTTTTTATGTTATTGACTTTCAGCTGCCATCACTCTCGGAATAAGCAAATAATACATCTTCCTGCCTGTCTACCAATTGTCATTTTTATGTATCCAGGACGTTTTTAAAACAAGGTATCTTAAGCTCAATAAGCAATCAGAAAAAGTCATACATATCTTATCTTGCAGTTTGGTTCTAGAAAAGATAGAACTTACAATGGGTTACTTCTGAACTTATGAAATATTATATATACACTGACCAACTATATTAGTTGTGTAAAGCCAATATGACAATTCACTCTTTGAACTCTCTGATTGGCTCTATCCAAATGTATTATCAATTTGTTCTCAAAAAATCCGAAATATCATATTATCTTTATCTTTATTTTAACTTTATCAAACATGGTTACAATATATACAAACAAAATGAGACCTTCTTAATATCTAACTGTAGCACAAGAACATCCCAATCCCTAAATGTAATTCATTAAATACTTTTTTCCTAAAATTCTCTTAAAATTCTTATTCTAAACAAATTATTTGATTCCTTTAATATATTTTAATAAATCGCCAAATTCTTCATGCCGTTTTACAGATGGCTCTAGATCTAATATCCTTTTCTATTACTTCTATGTAATAAATATAAAATCTACATGTTATATTTCTTTAAAACCATATCCACTATATTAATGTCATGTAAACAAAAAATTTAATATTTACAAACTCTAAAGTGTTTTTATATACATACATAAATTCACATACAATGCTCTATGTATTTCTAACTTTCTACTCTTTCTAATTTCTCTATTTGTTGGATACCCAATCATATGTGAATCGATGGAAGTCAAATTATCGGAAATTTTTCTCACCCAGATTATTTGAATGTTTTAAAAGGCAGAGTATTTGCCTGAAATGACAGGCTTTTTGTGCCCTATTACTAGAAGTGAAAAAGGTAATTATTTTAAGACATATGAAATATGATAGAAAATCATAGATGCGTAAAAGTTAGACGTCGGAGGAAATATTATTAAATATTTTCTCCTATAATCAACGATCTTTTCACGTCCTTAGGTTTTAAATCCCAAAACCCTTATTATTTATTACATCACTAATGAGATTTTGCCTTTAATGTGTTTCTATTTTAACTACATGGCATTAAATAATCTACACACCCACCTATTTGCATGAAGCAACCCTAAATATACTGTTCTCCTTGCCATTATAAGCCTAATCTTATCTATCATCTCCATTTTATAGGTACTTTTCACCTTTTATAATTAGATAAACGTACTGGTCAAAAAGTAATTAATAATAAATTTATTCGGGTTCATAACATCATTTTTACACATGTCAAAAAATAGCATACAAAGTAATAATAATAATAATAATAATAATCTTTATTTTCAAGGTGTAAAATACAAATATACAAAATTAAAATTGCGTCAGTTTGGATTAGATACAAGATAATATAATATAATACAATATAACTAAAAATATACAATTATTTATTATACAAGTATATAGTTACAATAACATAAAACGCAAATTCAAAATTAAAGCTACATTAAAATTTAACATTTAAGAAATAAATTAAGGTAATAAAATAATAATAATAATAATACAGAGAATAAATAAACATAAATAAAATCAATAAATTCGTTATCTTACGATCCTATATACAGCAAAATTTGTTCGCGAATTTATCCCAATATTCATAGATTCCTTTAAATTACGCCATCATACCCAAGAAAATCACATATGCTATATGGAGCTTTCTTGCTTAGATATTGTTTGCAAATTTCTTGTTTCAAACGTTAACTATTTTAACACGTAACACTTTGATTGTATTGACTGTTAATTGTCGAAAGTTCATTTTAAATGCGCTGTTAGGTTTTGTAACTTAAACACAAACTTTTAAAGAGTATTGTTGCTTCTCTTTATCGCTATAATACTCTTTAAAACTGTGTGTTTAAGTTACAAAACCTAACACTGCATGTAATATGGTCCGGTTTTTGATTTTCTTTTTAGAGTATAATCAATTTTATCTTGGTGTGATGTTTTTATATACAGCAGACATTGTAATATATAAATGGCGGGAAATGTAAGAATGTTTTCCGTTACGAATATCTGTTTACAGTCACTTCGATATGACAATTTTGCAATAATTCGGACTGATTGACGTTGTAATCCAAATATGCGGTGCCTGAAGAATGAATAACCCCAGTTATTCCATATTGAATTCTGGATTCAAATATTGCATGGTATGGCATTAAAAGTAACTACTATTTGCAGTATTGACATTATGCGACATTGATATTTTATACTGATGATCGTAATCATCCCTTATGTCCTTTGTGTCAGGTGTTTGGTATATTTTATACCATTCGTCTCATTCTCCCTCTCATATTTCTCTGTTCTATATTGAACCAATACTAGTGTTGTTTAGCATGACAGTCATTTGTTTTGTTTTACTGGAAAAGAACAATTAATATTGTCACTAATTATATTATGGAATATATAGCATTTCTCATGTATATTAATAGTATCATTATTATAAAATTAATTCTCAGATGGTCTGAGAACGCAGTGTCTAAAATCTCTACATTTAATAAATCATGGTCAATATTTGTGAAAATATTGTCAAGAAAGTTTTGTATAAATACGCATATTGAGCATTTGTTATAATTCCTCGGTAATTTCCGAAAAGCGGGCATAAAATGCTCTAGCAAAAAAATTACCTACTTTAGAAATTAAGCAGGCATCGCGAGACAATCAATGTTCGCTTATCGAAATAAATGAAAAAGGTTTACCAACTTTCAGAGCTTCTAATTCCAGAAATTTGTAACGCAGCGATTGCGCTTTTAAAAATAGGATTTCTAAAGTGTTTGATGTTTCTTCTCGATATCATGTAAAAAATTATTGTTCCTTACATTTTTGGGCCAGATTTCTGGGTTTTTAAGATCTTCAAACTTATTTGCTGGTACTCCAATTTTGAATGAAGAGTATTCATCAGGAAACTTCGATTTCAATTCAATTAGATCGGTTGCTGTTAGAGTTGGATCTAGGTAGTATGCATGAACATAACCAAATCTAGGGGCTCCTTTTATAGGGCCAGTATTTCCTTCGCCGTTCCTTGGATTTCATGTAATTTGTCTGGGCGATGTCTATTTAGTTTTTGCTAGCATCCACTATTCTTGTTTGGAATTTTCTTCGGTATTTACGGTTTCTAGGCGATCTTGCATATTTGCAACAATAATAAGTTTATCTTATTCCTTATAACGTTTTTGTATTTCCACAGTTGAGGATTTTAGTACTGTCTCCTTTTGGACATATACAGAAAACCCACTTTCACAGATGCAATCATCTAGAATTCCTCACGCCATCCATACAAACATAAAATAGACATCTTCTATTTAATGATAACCCGCGCATTCAACATTCCTCTTGGTCCCGCATCCCTTGAAAAAAGAAATTAACAATATAAAACAAATAGCTCTAACAATCACTATTCAGACTTAATAATTCGAAAAAAATAATCAAATTTAAAATATCTCAAATCCATAAATATATTTTTGCACCTAAACATGTAATGTAATATTTAATGTAAAAACCGCCATCACCAAATATGTAAGTCAGATATTTATAGTTTAACTTGTCCAGATTGTAGAAGTGTGTACGTTGGGTGATCACGTCATAATTTTGAATTTCGGTTAAACGAACATGACAGATTATTTAATTTAAAGAAAAATAATTCAATAATTTGCGAATGGAAATCATTTAATAAAATCAAACCATACTTTCGGTAAGGATGTACTTTCGGTAATCCATCTCGCCGAAAAAAAGATAAGATGGATTTACTGGAAGCCGTTAAAATTCATAAGGCGAAATTGAATCCCAGAATTTCCCTCATTAACGTCAAGGTTGACCTAATGTACACCCCCTTTTTGAAGTTTTCTACTAGATATATAAACAGTTGTAATTCGCAATTTAGGTACTTAGTTTGATAATGATTATGGTGTAGTCGAAACTAGTCACTGCAAATAAAGTATAGAAAAGTAAAAGTGTTTTTTTATTCTTAATATCGAAATATGCCACGAAGTGAATGCCTTTAAGATCCAAGAATTATTTTTTTTCTATTTGAAGTGAATTTAGCTGACCGAGAACTAATTGTTTCTCGCTATTAGTTTTAAAATAAAACTAAGTAAACTAAATAAGCACCTAGCTTATTTCAGATGTGGTGGTGTAATAAAATACATGTTTGAATTGTGTGTTGGTGTCAATTTTCTAGGTGGATGTTGGGGTTGGCTGTTCATGTTGGCGTTGTGGTTGTTGCGTTATCCTTTGTGTTGAATTTTGTGCTAATGTGTCCGTGTCTAGGTCTTACCTTGCCTTTCTGCTTCCTCGATTTTTGAAAGTCGTAAACACCTTCTCATTAAAATGATGATGTTTACACTTGCTGTATAAGACAATTTCAACGGCGAATAATAAGAACAGGACAAACTCTGGACTGTACATCTGCAATGTTCAGCGACTAGCAAACTTGTACCATTCCATAATTACTTTGAAAATATCAAAGCCAGTATTCGTTTAATCAATAACATAATAAATAGTAAACAATGACTTAACGAAAGAGGAAAGAGAAATTCAACGGGAAATTAGAAGTAACAAAGTCACGATAGGATATAAAAATTAATAATATACGAAGAAGAATTCAAGTGGAATAGCAAAGAGAGAAGACTAAAAGAGGCAAATAATGAAAGAATGACAAAATCTGGCAACACCACAATGGAACTAAAGCAAATAATAACGGTGACGAGACAAAACAGCAGAAAATTAACAAAGAAGCAGTACCCAGAAACAGTAAGACTGTAAATACAACAGATAAAAAAGAAAAAAAGGATGAGAATAAGTAGTAAAAATAGGTACATGGAATATAAGGAGTATAGCGGGAAAAGAGAAGAAACCTATGTACGAATATGAGAAAGCCAAAATAGATGTTCTTATAATATGAGAGACAAGAAGAAAGGGAAAAGGTTTAAAAGAAATAGAAAATTAACATGAACTATACTGGAGCCGACTAGGGGATGAACAAAGAGCAGCAGCGGGAGTTGGAGGTATAGTACCCAGAAATTTAAAGGATAAGGTAAACAAATGGGAAAAAATAAAAACGGAGAGAGAATACTTGAATTCTGCATGGAAAACATGATAATAGCCAACACCTTTTATGAACATTCATAAGTATAGAACGGAAGAATCAAGCAGAAAAAAAACGTCAATGATAGACCTTGTGTTACTTGAAAAGGAAAACATAAAATCAACAATAGACGACAAAGTTAAAAGAGGAAATGAAATATATAGCGACCACTACGAAGTAGTCACAAAAATACGGAAAAAATAGAAAAGACAGAGATAAAAATAAAAGAAGACATGTACAAAATAAATATCAGAATATAAAAGCATGTATGTTAAAAAATAAAGAAGTGGCTGATAAATATAGACAAGAACTAAATGGGGAGAAAACTATAGAGAAGACATAAATGTAGGAATAGAAGACATTTGGAAGAAATTTAAGGAAACTATAATCAAAACAGCTAAAGCAGTATGCGGAACAACTAATGTGATAAAATATAAACAGTTTGATGGAATGAAGAAATAGAAAAGGAAATAAAAATGAAAAAGAAATTATGGTAAAAATACTTGGAAAACAAAACAATAACAAGCTATAAAGAATGTAAAAACAACAGACGCAGACTAAGAGAAAAATTATGAGGGCAAAGAGAAAATTAATTTGCGTGTTACGAATAGTACAACACTAATTTGAATGAAATTATTTCTGTTGAATAATGAAAATATCATTTATTAGTTTATCCACGTTGAACAAATGAATCGTTCAGAAACTTGAAAAAAATGACGATTCTTCAACTGTCAATTTAAATCATCCATCCACATCTGCATCGACATTTACCGAAGACAGAGAAGAATCTTCAGGATCTTCATTAGGTTGTTCTCAGCAAGAGAAAAAGGAGCATACAACATAATAATAACTTTGAAATTTACATTGATATAGTTAAATTTAGTAATGGTAATGTTGATGAAATTGAGAAATTTCGAATTTATAAATTATAAATGGAAACCAAATGATACTTTTGTGTTATCCTATTCTGTACATAAAAAAGGAGGAAAGGATGTTAAATATTAATTATTATAATGGTGCAGTCAATATTTTAAGTGTAATACCCCTGTAGCTGTCACATATTTTTGTGTCTCCCTTTTTGTGTATGGGTATTTTAATTCGCTTGTTCCATTCCTCGGGTATCTTGTGATTCTTACTATTTCCAAGAATTCTTCCTTCCCCTTTCACCCATATATTTCATCATGTCGGCTGTGATGTCATCTAAACCTGGAGATTTTCCTAGTTTTATTTTCTTGATTGCTGCCTCCAGTTCTTCGATTGTTATTTCGTTGTTTCCTCCATTTGTTTCCCTTCTTCATCTCCACTTTGGTCTGTTTCGGTTATTTCGTTAAAGTATTCTTTCCATCTTTCTAATATCTTCGTTTTTTCTGTTATTATATTTCCGTTTTTGTCTTTTATACTTGGTTGGCTTAGTGTTCTTTTATTCCTCATTTGTTTAATTGTGCTGTAAAATATATTTTGGTTTCTTTCAGTTTCTTACCGAACTGCTCCCAGGATTGTTTTTTTGCTATCTTGATTTTGTGTTCCACTATTTTATTTGCTATTTTATATCTTCTGTAATCTTTGTTTTTACAAATTGTTTTACCTCTTCTGACCACGACCTGCTTTTCATCCTCTGTTTGTTTAATATAGTGATTGTCTCACAGCTCTCTTGGACTGCTTCACATATGATTTCTTTCAACTTTTTCTATTTGCTTTCTGCTCCTTCTATTTTGTTTGTCTTTTTCTCTGTTTTTAATTGGTATTCATTCCTAGTTTCTTTATTTTCAAATTTTGGTTTTTGTGTTTTTGTTTATTATTGTTTTCGACTACGTACTCTTAAAGTTTTCTGCTCCTGTATTATTTTTATTTTTACCAAGTTGTGGATTAAGGAGTAGTCTATTATTTCTCTTTTCTTGGTCTGACTTCTCTAGTGTATTTGTGTATGGCTTTGTGTTTGAATTTTGTGTTTGTCACAATGAGGTTGTTTGCTATACATAATTATATAATTCTTTTCCATTTTCGTTTCTGTTTCATCTCCATACTTTCCCCTGTATCTTTTTTGCCTTAATAAAATCCTTACGTTGTAGAAAATTAACTAATAATTAGAAAAAGCACGAAAACATTTCGTAAATATGTCATACCATAGTCACTCACAAACTATTTAACGTACATTGAATCATTTTTAGTTTATTTGACAGAAATAAATACGTTCAAACTAGTGTTGCTTTGATAGCTTTGCTATTTGTAACACGCAAATTACTTTTGTATCATTTAATGTCTGTCGAGATATTAGACTGAGAAGCAGTTGTTTCAATAAGTGATTGGTTTTATAGTCTTAATAAGACTCGTTGTAGATTTACGAAACGTTTTTTCGTGTTTTTTCTAATATTTTTATCTTTGTTATCCTGCTCTACACTTCCATTAAGATCTCCCATGACTATTGTGATTCCTTTGCTATCGTCTATTTATTTTTGCAGTCTTTCGTAAAATGTATCTTTTTCTTCATTTGTGTCGTTTTCTTTTCGTGCACATGCCACAATTATATCTGTTAGAGTCCACAAATTTAGCTCGGAAACTCTGTTCAACAGCAGGCTAGCAGAGAATGGTACAGGTGAGGCATAGGTTGGCTGCCTGAGATTGCACTTTAATGCAGATTTAAAATCGCGGCTTGCAGTAACGATATTGTGTGTTCGGCAGAAATATTTAAAGTGGTTAAATTTCGAACGGCATAATTAGAATAATTGAAAATGGTACTTACCGTTTAATATGTTGTAAATAAAGCGTGGATGAAGTACTTCGAAGCTCAGTTTGATAGCAGGCTAGCAGCAACTGATGCATATATCTGGAACTACTCTTAACCTATAAATGAAGATCGTGAGTGGTAAAAATGAGGGTGGTATACAAACAAACATCTGTTTTCTCCCCTGAATCAAATAAATCAAAAATAATTATGTTAAATGAAGTTCTAAATTAAATTATCCATTACAATGTGCAAATTTATATTGGAAACTCTGTTCGTTAGCCGAATAGAAGAAAACGACGGAGGTATCTGAACGTAAATGAAAATGGCGGATGAAATAATGAAGGAAATTGAAATTATTTAATCGAAATGAAATTAATTGTGAGAATAAATTATATTATTAATAAGATTTATATTATAACAAGTCCTTCACCAAAATTACATGTCTTTATTATTTTTAATTATTGACTATTTCTATAATTTCTATATAATTTAATACTAAGCAATTGAGTTTTAATTTAATCATATTTGGCGGGAATTTTGAATGGTTCTCGGCTTAGTGCTCGCAAAATCACAATTAATTATAAATCAATGATGGTGGCGTTTTTGTTCAACGAAGCGTGTTTAAATTTAATTACTACTACCTCTTGGAGTGTATAAATTTAGCTCGGAAACTCGGTTCGACAGTATGCTAGCAGAAGGTGGAAAAGGTCGGACAAAGGTTGGTTGTTCTGAATTTCACTTTCCCGCGAATAAAAATCGCAACTTGCAATAATGATGTGTATTCGGCGACAAAGATGATGGGCAATAATAAGTGGTAAAAATTCGGACGACAATTATAATTAAAATAATGGGAAATAGTACTTGGCGTGTAATTGGAATATAGAAAGACCTTTTTTAATTATTTGGTTTAATGGCCCGTATCATCAGAGCGGGCAAATTATAGCTCGTAGAAGTTGCTTGGTATCAAAATAGCAAAAAATGACGGTGGTATACAAACCAAAATGTATTGGCTCCCCTGAATGGAATAAATTCTGCCGGTAAATTTAAACAGTGGTCAAAATTGACCAAGATGATGGGCAATAATAATCAAGCTGACATCTTCAATCATAGAGTACTCGAAGTTTGTTCACACAAGCACGATTGAATTTAATTGCCACTATCTGTTAGAGTGCGCAAATTTAACTCGGAAACTCGATTCGATAGTAGGCTAGCAGAAGGAGGAACAGATGAGACAAGGGCTGGCTACCCTGAATTGCACTTTACCGCCGAATTACAATTGCAGTTTGCTATAATTCGGACACAATTATCATTAAAATAATGGGAAATAGTACTTAGCGTTTAATTGTAATTTGGAAAGATCTTTTTTAATTATTTGGTTTAATGACCTGTGTCATCAGAGTCGGAAAATCTTCACTTAAGCACGATTAAATTTAATTGCCTCTATCTGTTAGAGTGCACATATTTAGCTTGGATACTCGGTTCTATAGTAGGTTAGCAGAAGGAGGAACAGGTGAGACATAGGTTGGCTGCCCTGAATTGCATTTTACCGCCGAATTAAAATTGCAGTCGGACGCAATTATAATTAAAATAATGGGAAAGCGTACTTGGCGTATAATTACAATATTTAATGATATATTTTAATTATTTGGTTTAATGACCCTTATCATCAGAGTGGGCAAATTTTTGGATCGGAGGAGTTGCTTGGTATCAAGATAGCAGAAAATGACGGTTGTATACAAACAAAAATGTATTGGCTCCCCTGAATCGAATAAATTAAATTATCTTTGACGGTAAATTTAAAAAGTGGGCAAAACTGACAAAGAAGATGGGCAATAATAATCAAGGTGACATCTTCGATCATATGATAATCGAAGTTTGTTCAATCAAGCACGATTTAATTAAATAGTCACTATCTGTTAGAGTGTGCAGATTTAGCTCGGAAACTCTGTTCAACAACAGGCTAGCAGAAATTGGTACAGGTGTGACATAGATTGGCTGCCTGAAATTGCACTTTACCGCGCAATTAAAATCGCGGCTAGCAAAAAGGATGTTATGTGTTCGGCGGTAAAATTAAAAGTGATTAACTTTCGAACGATAATAATAATAATAATTAAAATAATGGAAAATGGTACTTGTAGTTTAATCTGTTAATGAAGCGTGGGTCGTTTGAGTACCTCAAATCTCAGTTTGATAGCATGCTAGCAGAAAAGAATTTAGATATCTAAAGCTGCTATTAACCAATAAATGAAGATTCATTCAAATCCAAATAATTGAGATGGTAGACTCTGTCCATAATAACAAGTAGTTGTTGTTAAATTAAATAGTCTGTTAAGTACAAAAATCTGTTGGCTTGCCTGAATCAAATAAATGAAATTCCCCAGAAATAATAAGCAAGATCATACCTTCGTTCATAAGATAATCAAATTATGTTTAATCAACCTCGTTTAAATTTAAATAAATTTTTCGCACTATCTATTAAAGTACGCTAATTTAGCGAATTTCGAACGGTATAATTAAAATAATTGAAAATGGTACTACTTCCCGTTAATCGCTTTGTAGTTTTTGTTAAATGAAGCATGGATTATTGAATGCGCCGATGCTCAGTTTAATAACAATCAAGTGATTTTTTATATATTATTGTCTTTTAGCTGCCATCACTCTCGGAATAAAGAAATAATACATCTTCTCTTATATACCTGTCTACCAATTGCAATTTTTATGTATCCAGGACGTTTTTAAAACAACGTATCTTAAGCTCAATAAGTAATCAGAAAAAAATCATACATATCTTATCTTGCAGTTTGGTTCTAGAAAAGATAGAGCTTACAATGGACTACTTCTGAACTTATGAAATATGATACATACACTGACCAACTTAATTAGTTGTAGAGCCAATCTGACAATTCACTCTTTGAACTGTCTGATTGCCTCTATCCAAACGTATTATCAATTTGTTCTCAAAAAATCCGAAATATCATATTCCCAAAATGAGACCTTCTTAATATCTAACTATAGCACAAGAACATCCCAATTTAGGGAAATGTAATCCATTAAATACTTTTTTTTGGTAAAATTTTCTTAAAATTCTTATTCTAACTGTCAAATTATTTGATTCCTTTAATATAGTTTAATAAATCTCCAAATTCTCTATGCCGTTTTACAGATGACTCTAGATCTAATATCCTTTTCTATTACTTCTTTGTAATAAATATTTAAAACTATTTCCACTATTTTAATGTCATGTAAACAAAAAAATGCAATATTTACAAACTGTGTTTTTATATACATACATAAATTCACATAAAATGCTCTATGTATTTCTAACTTTCTACTCTTTCTAATTTCTCTATTTTTTGGATACCCAATCATATATGAATCGATGTAAATCAAATTATCGGAAATTATTTTCACCCAGAATATTTGAATGTTCTAAAAGCCAGAGTATTTGCTTGAAATGACAGGCTTTTCCAGCCCTATTACTAGAAGTGAAAAAGGTTATTATTTTAAGAACATATGAAATAGAAAATCATAGATGTGTGAAAACTAGACGTCAGAGAATATATTATTAAATTTTCTCCTATAATCAACGATCTTTTTACGTCCTTGGGTTTTAAATCCCAAAACCCTTATTATTTATTACATCACTAAAGAGATTTTGCCTATAATGTGTTTCTATCTTAACTACATGGCATTAAATAATCTATCCATCCACCAGAACTATTTGCATGAAGCAACCCTAAATATAGTGTTTTCCTTGCCATTATAAGCCTAATCTTATCTAATAGCTCCATTTTATAGGTACTCTTCACATTTTATAAATAGATAAACTTACTGGTCAAAGAGCAATTAATAATAATAATAATAATAAATTTATTCGGCTTCATAACATCAATTTTACTCATGTCAAAAAATAGCATACAAAGTATATAGTTATAATAACATACAACGTAAAATAAAATTAAAGCTACGTTAAAATATATCATTTAAGAAATACATGAAGGTAATAGAATAATAATAATACATAAAATCAATAAATTCGTTATCTTACGATCCTATATACAGCAAAATTTGTTCACGAATTTATCCCAATATTTATAGATTCCTTTGAATTACGTCATCATACCCAAGAAAATCACATATGCTATATGGAGCTTTCTTGCTTAGATATTGTTTGCAAATTTCTTGTTTCAAACGTTAACTATTTTAACACGTAATACTTTGATTGTATTGTCTATTAATTGTAGAAAGTTCATTTTAAGTGTACTGTTACGTTTTGTAACTCTTTAAAAGTTTGTGTTTAAGTTACAAAACCTAACAGTGCATGTAATATGGTCCGGTTTTTGATTTTCTTTTAGAGTACAATCAAGTTTGGTTCTGGTGTGATATTTTTATATACATCAGACATTCTAATATATAAATGGCGGGAAATGTAAGAATGTTTTCCGTTACGAATATCTGTTTACAGTCACTTCGATATGACAATTTTGGAACAATTCGGATTGCTTGACGTTGTAGTTCAAATATGCTGTGCCTGAATAATTAATACCCCCAATTATTCCATATCAAATTCTGGATTCAAATATTGCATGGTATGCCATTAAAAGTAACTATTATTTACAGTAATGACATTTTGCGATATTGATGACGGTAATCATCCCTTATGGCCTTTGTGTCAGGTGTTCGGTATATTTTATACCATTCGTCTCATTCTCTCTCGTATATTTCTCAGTTCTTTATTAAACCAATACTAGTGTTGTTTAGTATGACAGTTTTTTGTTTTGTTTTCACTGGACAAGAACAATTAATATAATTATTATTGTCAATACTTATATTATGGAATATATTGCATTTCTCATGAATATCAATACTATCATTATTATCAAATTAATTCTCAGATGGTCTGAGAACGTAGTGTCTAAAATCTCTACATTTAATAAATCATGGTCAATATTTGTAAAAATATTGTCAAGGCAGTTTTGTTTAAACACAATTTAGCATATCTTGTATTTGATTCTCATTTTCACTTGGTGAAACATTGTGTTAATAATAGGTTGTTGAAAAAATTCACTTGGTTTGTTTCACTAAATTGTTTATTTTGTATTCGACTAGTTTCGGCACTGGGCCATTATCAAGAATAATGTACAAATATAGTTTTTTCATATTTATATAAAGGTGTCAGGTAATAAGGGCGTTCGAAATTGGGGAAATCCAGAGCTCTTCATTATCGTTGACCACGTTTTTGCCTGCTGCTCGGGCTTTACTAATCTCTAGGCCTTCCCGATAATTGAGATTTTTTCCTTTATTACCTGTATATAAAATTTTACAATTATGCGCGCTAAAATAATGGTAACATTGTGTAACCTCTCAATGTTTGACAAATCCAGTAGAAAGTTTATTATTGAGTATGTCCGTGCGATGTTCTTTTAATCTTGTTTCGAAGGATCTTCCCGTTTGTCCTACATATAAAGCGTCACATTCTTCACAAGTTATCTCATATATTCCACTTGTTTTCATTTTATTGTTTTCTGTTTTTATTTTATTATTTATTAACAGTTTACCTAAATTGATTGAATTGGTCATTATGATATTATAATCTTTGCTCTTTATTGTGTTCTTGATTTTTTGAGAGAGATTTTTTACGTACTCTAACCTTTTCCAATTTATATTCTGTGATGTGTTTGCATTATAAAAATATTTTTGAAGTTGTTTTCGTTTTTTCATTTTAATCATATGATCGATTAGTTCTTCTTTATAACCATTATTAATAGCTATAGTTTTAATTGTTTTCAATTCAATTTGGTACTCTATGTTATTAAGGGGGATATTGAGTAACCTGTGCAAGAGAGAATGAAAGGCACTGAATTTGATTTGATTATGTGTATTTGAATTTTCGTGAATTATTGTATCTGTGTAGGTTTCTTTTCTAAATATCTTATATGACAATGTGTTATTGACTGTTTTTGAAATAGTTAAGTCTAAAAAGTTGATGTTATTGTCTATTTCTTTTTCTACTGTAAATTGTATGTTTCTGTTTAAGGAATTTAAATGTTTTGTAAAAATGTCTAATTCTCTGAATGATCCTGTCCAAATGCAAAAAATGTCGTCTACGTATCTTGACCAGAAATATATATGTTTGCTTGAAGACTGTTTTAGTAATTTATTTTCGAATTCATCCATATATATTTCAGCTAATAATGGTGACAGAGGTGATCCCATGGGTAATCCATCTGATTGGGTGTATATTTTATTATTGAATTCGAAGTAACATTGTTTTATACAAATATCTATTAGATTTTTAAGTTCTGTTTTTTTATGTCTGGAATGGATGAATTTTTGATTTTTTTGTCTAAAATGATTTTGAGTTCTATAGTAGGGATTGAAGTAAATAAACTTTTCACGTCAAACGAGATTAATTTTGCATTTGGTGGGATAGAGTAATCTTTTAATTTGTTAACTAAATCTATTGTGTTTTTTATTGAAAATTGTGGTTTGAAATTTATGAGCTGGGGGATTAGAGTATTTAAAAATTTGCAAAGTTTATATGTCGGAGCGTATAAATATGAAACTACAGGTCGCATTGGAATTTTTTCTTTGTGAATTTTAGGGAGACCATATAGGATAGGGGCTTTAGGATTCATTAACGTTAATTTTAATCTATCTGTGTCTGAAATTAAGCTATTGCTTTGTTTTAGTATTTTTTTCAATTCAGTTTGATATTTTTTGGTTGGGTCTAGTTTTTTGTTAGTGAAAATGTCTGATTTTAACAGTTCTTCAGTCTTATCTATGTATTCCTTTTTAGTTAATATAGTTATGGTATTACCTTTGTCTGCCTTGCACAAGATCACGTTATTATTATTTAGTTTGTTTTTTATGCTAGTTATTGTTTGTTTATCTGAATTATGAGTTTTACTTTTAAAATGTGATTTCTTATATGTTTTAATTAGTTTTGCTACCTTATGTTTCCTTGAGTTTCTTTCGTCTGTGTTGGCTATTTCATTGCATATTATTTCAGAATTAATACCTGCCGTTTCTAGTGTTTCTTTTGATGTGATTTGAGGACTATACTTCAAACCTTTTTCAAGAAGTAACGTTTCCGCGTTGTCGAAAACTATGTCTGTTAGATTTACAACTCTGGGAAAGAATTTTTTGACCGTTTGATTATTACAATTTCCGGTGTTGTTCACTTTCACTATCTCACGCACATTTTCACTACTCACTTTAATACTACGCAGTTTGGATATTTTCAATTTCTGGATCTTAAAGTGTTCAAATGATGCATTCCTGGCTTCTTCTCGTGACGTGAAATCGACACAATCGAATTCAATTGGGTGTAATACTCTGGTAAGTCTTGTGTGTATTAATTTTGTGATTTCTGCTATGGTATCTCGCTGTTTATACCATTTTTTCATTTCCAATAACAACCATGTCTGGTAGGCTAATTTTACTGCTCTCTTGGACTCCGTTGACTGGTGGTTACACTGAATTTTCATGTATTGTGGTTTCAGTTTCTCTTTTATGCAGATTTTGTTGAAGATAATGTGATTGTTTGCTCTTGCGAATTTGATTAGGTTTCGTTTGTACATGGTAATGAGTTTTGCTTCACTGGCATTTAATATATCTTGTATTTGATTCTCATTTTTCACTTGGTGAAACATTGTGTTAATAATAGGTTGTTGAAAAAATTCACTTGGTTTGTTTCACTAAATTGTTTATTTTGTATTCGACTAGTTTCGGCACTGGGCCATTATCAAGAATAATGTACAAATATAGTTTTTTCATATTTATATAAAGGTGTCAGGTAATAAGGGCGTTCGAAATTGGGGAAATCCAGAGCTCTTCATTATCGTTGACCACGTTTTTGCCTGCTGCTCGGGCTTTACTAATCTCTAGGCCTTCCCGATAATTGAGATTTTTTCCTTTATTACCTGTATATAAAATTTTACAATTATGCGCGCTAAAATAATGGTTAGAGGTTACACAATGTTTGACAAATTTAGCATTTGTTAAAATTCCTCCGTAATTTTCGAAAGGCGGGCAAAAATGCTCTAGCAGAAAATTACCCACTTTAGAAATTAAGCAGCATCGCGAGACAACCAATGTTCGCTAATCGAAATAAATGAAAAAGGTCTACCAACTCTAAGAGCTTCTAACTCCAGAAATTTGTAACGCAGCGATTGCGCGTTTAAAAATAGGATTTCTACCATGTAAAAAATTATTTGTCCTTACATTTTCGGGCGAGATTTCTCGGTTTCTAAGATCTTCAAACTTATTTGCTGGTAATACCAGGAAAGTTCGATTTCAATACAACTAGATCGGCTGCGGTTAGAGTTGGATCTAGATAGTATGCATGGACATAACCAAATCTAGGGGCTCCTTTTATAGGACCAGTATTTCCTTCGCCATTCCGTGGATTTCATGACGTTTGTCTGGGCGACGTCTATTTAGTTTTTACTGGCATTCGCTGTTCTTGTTTGGACTTTTCTTCGGCATTTACGGTTTGTAGGCGATCTTGAATATTTGCAACAATAATAAGTTTATTATGTTCCTTATAACGTTCTTGTATTTCCACAGCTGAAGATTTTAGTACTGTCTCCTTTTGGACATATACAGAAAACCCACTTTCATAGATGTAATCATTCAAAATTCCTCACGCCATCTATACAAACATAAAATAGACAGCTTCTATTTAATGATAACCCGCGCATTCAAAATTCCTCTTGGTCCCGCATCCCTTGAAAAAGAAATTAACAATATAAAATAAATAGCTATTAACAATCACTATTCACACTCAATAATTCCAAAATTAATAAACAAATTTAAAATATCACAAATCATTTATATATTTTTGCACCTAAATATGTAATGTAATCTTTAATGTAAAAACCGCCATCACCAAATGTGTAAGTCAGGTATTTATAGTTTAACTTGTCCAAGTGTTAAACGAACATCACAGGTTATTCAATTTAAAGAAAAATAATTCAACATTCGCAAATCATTTAATAAAATCAAACCATACCTTCGGCAAGGATTTACTTTCGGTAATCCATCTCGCCGAAAAAAAAAATAAGATGGATTTACTGGAATGCATTAAAATTCATAAGGCGAAAATTAATCCCAGAATTTCCTTCATTAACGTCTAGGTTGACTTAATGTACACCTCTCTCTTTGAAGTATTCTAGTAGATATATAAACAGTTGTAATTCGTAATTTAGGTACTTAGCTTGATAATGATTACGGTGTAGTCGAAGCTAGTCACTGCAAATAAAGTAGAAAAAAGAAAAAGTGTTTTCTTTATTCTTAATATCGAAATATACCACGAAGTGAATGCCTTTAGGATTCAAGAATTATTATTTCTATTTGAAGTGAATTTAGCTGACCGAGAACTAATTGTTTCTCGCTATTAGTTTTAAAATAAAACTAAGTATACTAAATAAGCACCTAGCTTATTTCAGATGTGGTGGTGTAATAAAATACATGTTTGGATTGTGTGTTGGTGTCAATTTTCTAGGTGGATGTTGGGGTTGGCTGTTCATGTTGGCGTTTTGATTGTTGCATTACCTCTTGTGCTGAATTTTGTGCTAATGTGTCCGCCTTTCTGCTTCCTCGATTTTTGAAAGTCGTAAACATCTTATCATTAAAATGATAACGTTTATACTTGCTGTATAACGCAATTTCAACGGCGAATAATAAGAACAGGACAAAGTCTGGACCGTACATCTGCACTGTTCAGGGACTAGTAAACTTGCACCATTCCATAATTACTCTGAAAATATCAAAGTTAGTATTCGTTTAATCAATATAATAATAAATAGTAAACGATGACTTAACGGAAGAGGAAAGATAAATTCAACGGGAAATTAAAAGTATCGCAAGAGAACAATTAAGTAAGGGTAACACGATAGGATATCAAAAATTAATAATAAACGATTAATAATACAAGTGGAATAGCAAAGAGAGCAGACTAAAAGAGGCAAATAATAAATTAAAAACAAAAACGGTGATAACAGTGACGAGACAAAACAGCAGAAAATTAACAAAGAAGCAGGACCCAGAAACAGTAAGAATGTAAATACAACAGATAAAAAGGATACAAAAAGATGAGAATAAGTAGTAAAAATAGGTACATGGAATATAAGGAGTATAGCGGGAAAAGAGAAGAAACTTATTTATGAATATGAGAAATCCAAAATAGATGTTCTTATAATATGAAATACAAAAAGAAACGGGAAAGGTTCAAAAGGAACAGAAAATCAACATGAACTATATTGGAGCGGACTAGGAGAGGGACAAAGAGCAGCAGCGGAAGTTGGAGGTATAGTATACAGAAATTTAAAGGATAAGGTAAACAAATGGGAAGAAATAAAAACGGATAGAGAATACTTGAATTCTGCATAGAAAACATGATAATAGCCAACACCTTTTATGAACATAAGAACATTCATAAGTATACAAGGGAAGAATCAAGCAGAAATGAATAATGAATGATAGACCTTGTGTTACTTGAAAAGGAAAATATAAAATCAATAATAAACGACAGAGTTCAGAGAGGAAATGAAATATATAGCGACCACTACTCAGGAGTAATTTAGAATCTTTTCGTAATTTTGGAATTCATTTTTAAATTTGGAAATATTACTTGTAGTGTCTATTAAAAATTCATATTGTCTATTTAATTTATAAACTTCTTCAAATATAGTACTCAGATCGTAGTGATGCACTAGTACGTGTTTAGTCTTCTCTAATTTTGCTAATGCTAAATTTATTGGTAATAGTCCAGCATTTTCGGTAATGTTCTTAATTTCGAAGGTAGTCACATGAGTGATGAAGAGTAACCTAAAAGTGATTAATTATCTATTAGAAACTTTGTCAGCATAATTTTCAAAAAATGATTTCCTTTCTTGAACTAGACTAGGTGGCTCGAATGAAGTGCCAGGTAAGCTGTCATCTAATTTAGGTGCGCCAAGGTAAATGGTTATTTGTATTTGTGAATTAAGGAATATGTATTCGATCATGGCTTTAACAGTTTCATAATTTAATTGGTCCAGGCCACAGCCTAATTTAGGGATTGCTAATTTAGTAATGTTTTTATCTGTACAAAATTGTTTCAAATTCAATAAAGTTTTAAATAGACATTCTAGTGTAGGTTTATCATAATGATTTTGTTTTGTAATAAGATAAATAATGTAACGTTCGTCTTCTAAAATATGACAAAGTGAATATAATTGCGGGTTTTGTTTAGACAGTTCTCTAATTCTGCCGAATCTTACTTTAAATTCCTGGGCTATGCCTGCACTCATTTTTAAATCTTGGCTAACGCAATGGGCAAGAGAAAAGTCAGATGGAGCATGGAACAAATCATCATTAATTTCATGTACATTTTTATTTTTGATTAAATTTTTGGCATTAAAGTTATTGATAAAGGTTTTAAAATTCAAGATGTTCTCAGATTTAGATTTTTTAATTCTAGGTCTCTTAACATTTGATAAATGAATTTTGTCTACTTGGTTACGGTGACTAGTTTCGACTTCAGCTGTATTACGATCAAATCTTACTCTCTTAATTTTCTCCTTTTTAAATTTGTTCTTAGTTTTTGATTGTTTTTGTTTATTTTCTACAAATATTTCTTCAGGGATTTGTGGTGGTTCTTCGCGAGATACGTTCCGTTTTTCAATGTATTTAGTTTTATTATTTATTATCGTCTCATTTATTTTTTCGTATAACAATCTTACTTTTTCTTTGTGTAATTGGACATAGTTATTTGTTAGTAGAGTTTCCAAATCTAAATCTAATAATGAGTCATTTTCAATATGGCCTGAGATGATTTCGACAGGTTTTAATTTAGTTGTAGAATGAATTGAATTATTATAGGCAAGGATTGCATAGAGAATTTTTATTTCGACCGATTCGTTTTTGTAATTATCTTGATTGTTTAATAATCTTATGTGTTCGATAATTGTCGAGTGTACGCGTTCGACAATTTCATTTGATTCCGGATGCTGTGAACTAATAAAGTGGATATTAATTTTATGAAGGGACAAAAGTTCTCGAATGACTGTATTTTTAAATTCTAAATGATTATCGGAGATTATTAAATTTGGTGTTCCATGATGACAGAAACATTTAATTAGGTTAGTCGCGATTTCTACAGCTTGATAAGAATTAAGTTTATACAGTTGAGTGTATTTCGAAAAAGAATCTATAATAGTGAGGAATTTTACATTTTCTAAGGCTATGCAATCAATATGAATAATTTCGAACCGTTTTAAAGCTGTGGGTGTAGTATTAAATTTGATTTTTAATGGTTTACGCTCATACTTTGAAACAAGACAAATTTCACAATTATTAATGTACTCCTGGATAGTTCGTCTCATATTTGGCCAATAATAAGTGCGTTTCAATTTTAATTCTGTCTCGTCTATACCCCTGTGATTAGTTTTACCCTCGTGGTAATTTTTAATTATCTCTGAAATATCATTTTCTGTTTCAACGTCAGTTAATAGATTGTTACACTTGGTCATTTTGATTTCTGAGTTTCTAAAATATTTCTGAAGGACACCACTTAACTTTTCATAAACAGGACTTTTGAAATAAAGATAATAACTTACTTTAGGAACAATGTATTCTTTAATAAAATCAACTACTTCTTGAACAAAATTAATTTTGGAAAATTGTACATTAATTCTCATTTTCTTATTTTGGAACATGTTAATAATTTTGGGTTTGCATGGGGAATGTTCGACTTCAGATATTATGATTTGATTATCACCTACGTTAACCGGTTTATCTGATATTGGTATGTCTACTATGGGATGTTGTAAAGAAGAATGGATCGTTGCACCATCTTCATTTTCTATTTCATTTACGTGTATTGTTTCTGCAGGTTCTACTATTAGAGATGATGGGTTTTCGATGTCTTCAAATTTTTTTAAATAACTTTCTAAATTTGGTCCATACTCTTCATTAACATTAAGCTCTATTCTTGAAAGTGCGTCAGCATTCCTATTTAATGTACCTTTTTTATAAACTATATCATAATCGTATTCAGCTAATTTTAATCTCCAGCGAACTAATTTTGAATTCGGCTCCTTTATAGACATCAGCCATTGGAGGGGCCGGTGGTCAGTGACTATTTTAAATTTACGTCCGAATAAATAAGGGCGAAAATATTTAACAGCCCAAACTATGGCAAGTAATTCTTTCTCAATTGTTGAATAACGTGTCTCTGAATCGTTTAATGTACGGCTTGCATAAGCGATAGGTAAGTCAGAACCGATTTTTCCTTGTGATAAGACGGCGCCAAGGGCTTGATTACTAACGTCTGTAGTTAAAATGAACGGTCTCGAAAAGTCAGGGTATTGAAGAAGAGGTTGATTAGTTAATACATTCTTACAAAGGTTAAAGCGATTTTGGTAATCCGGGTCACTGATATTAATTATTGAATTCTTCTTTAAACATTTAGTCATTGGTTTAGTAAGTTCTGCAAAGTTTTTAATAAATTTCCTATAATAGCCTAACAATCCTAAAAATCCTTTTATCTGTTTCGTCGTTTTTGGGATGGGATAATTTTGAATTGCTAAAATTTTGTCTGGATTAGGTTTAACGCCTTGTGGTGTTACAATATGTCCTAGATAAGCTACTTCTTTTCGCAAAAATTCAGATTTATCTAACTGTATCTTAAAATTTGATTGTCGTAACCTATTAAATACTTCACTAAGTCTATTAACGTGTTCCTGTAAACTTGTCGAAAAAATTATTATGTCATCCATATATACTAAACAATATTCATTTTGAATTCCTCTTAATATTTCGTCCATTACGCGCTGAAATGTAGCTGGGGCATTTTTCAAGCCAAAAGGCATTCTCAAAAATTCATAATGTCCACGCTCGGTATTGAATGCTGTTTTTGGAATGTCACGTTCGTCTATTTCAATCTGATGGAAACCCGATGCTAAATCTAAAGTAGTAAAATATTGCGCTTTACCTAATTTGTCTAACAAGTCATTAATATTTGGAAGTGGGTACCGGTCACCTACTGTCTTTTCATTTAGTTTTCTATAGTCAAAAACAACACGCCATTTCCTCTGGCCTGATGCATCTAATTTTTTCGGAACTATCCAAATAGGCGATGACCATGGACTAAACGATGGCCTAATTATATTTTGCTCTAACATTTCATTTATTTGTCTATTAACTTCAGCCTTATGCACTTCTGGATAACGATAAGTTTTAGTAAACACTGGTATTTCATCTGTAGTGATTATCCTATGCTTAATTCTATTAGTGAAAGTCAAATCATTATCTTTAGAATGAAATATATCTGAGTATTTAAGTAACAAATTCTTAATTACGGCTTTCTCTTCGTCATTCATATGTTCTGACCTTATTTTAGAAAAATCGAATTTTATTTTATTTGCATTAAACATATTTAAATTATTATTATTATTAATATTACGGCATTTTTTATTAATTTTATTATTTATATTTTGTTCATAGGGCACCACATCATATCCATTGATGGGTGTCACAACAAAAGGTTTTTTCAGGGTAACTTCCCTATCAATATCTGTTTTGTTTACAACTGTGCAATACGCTCTATTATTTTTTACTAATGTAATACATTCTGGAATTAAAAAATTTAATACATCCATTCTAGGGATGACGGCTTCGCCGTGGTTTATATTTTCAATTTCTACTTCTATTATTTGTTGACTTTTTGCGGGCACTAATATCCGCTTAGGGACCGCAGCAACATGTTTTCTTTCATTATTATTATTATTATTATCATTATTATAATTATTTCTATAATCAGAATAAATATTACTATTATTATTATAATTATTTTTTCTATTATTATTATTATTTCTAGAATCAAAAATATTATTATTATTTCTACTAGTTTTATTATTGTTATTATTACGATTAATACTAACATAATTAAAATTACTACTAACATTATAATTGTTTATCACGCCTTGGTCATCCCTAAATCTAAGAGGGATTTCACAATTGGGGGTTGTAATTAATTTATTTTTAAAATCAATATTAGCATTAATTTTTATCATATTATCCACTCCTAATAAGATATCGAAAGCAGAGTGGAAGTCAAAAATATAGCATTTCAATTTTGCTGCAAAATTATTCTTAAATAATTTTTGAAGATTAATGACTACACTGTGGGTTCCTTGAGAAGTACCGTGTGCACTTGTTACTTCAAATGAATCAATTTTGAATAAATTTTTTGCTAATTTTGAACTTATAAAAGAACGTGTACTTCCGGAATCCATGAGTATTTTTAATTTAGTATCTGGATCAATAACAAAAGGTAATTTACTTGCATTATTATCTATAATTTCTACGGGGGTTCTGCCAAGGCGGTTTACTCTAAAAAATTATCTTCAGTTTTTTCACTATGACTAATAACGCTATTACTACGAGTACTAATATTTACAGAAGATGTTGGCTCGTCCAAATTGTGTAATTAGGGCCTATTGGTATAAATAGTTGAGGTCGACATCGGCGTGGGGCTTGGCAAACGCGGAGGGTTTGGTCTAGGCGGTTGATTGTTTAAATTATTATTAAAATTTGCGTTTGGATTAAAATTAAAATTCGGTCTTAAATTATTTGCAAAATTTGGGTTCATATTTGGATTTATACGATTATTATAATTTTGATTAAATCTAAAGTTATTATTATTATTATTATTTGGTCTGTAGAAATTCGAGGGATTTCGTCTCCCAAATACTTGTTGATTCGTCGGAAATCGTGGTGGTGGTTGCGTCCTAAATTGTAAATTTATAGGTCTACTAGCAAAGTTGTTTTGACCATTATTATGATAAAATCTATTATTATTATTAAAATTTTGGGGATTAAAATTTTGAAATTTAGGTTTGTTAAAATTTTGATTATAATTTGGAATATCGATAGTACTTTGGAAATTATTTTCTTCTATTAAATAATTTATAGCTTCTTCAAGCGTATTTGGATCTCGTAATCTTATTATGCTTTGTACGTTGCCCCGTATTCCACGAAGGAATGTTTTGAGTGCGAGCTCATCATAGCTCCGCTGATGCACGCGTTTTGTTTCGTCTGGCATAACAGCTGCTGATAAAGAATTTATCTTACACGACAATTTACTAAGAAAACTTGGATTCGGTCTGCAAAAACTAGATACTTTTCATTTTTATTAGGCTTTAAATTAATTAATTCTGTAACAATACAATCATAAGTTCGCAGATCACCAAATCTCTGCCTCAAATGTTCTTTTATTTCAGGCCAACTATTAAGTTCGGAACCCGAACCTATTGCGACTAATGCACGGTCTTTCAATTTACCAATAATTGCATTAATTAAATAATTATTTATTAACTAATTATTTAGTGGTCTAATTTAATTTACGTTCTCCATTTCTACTTTATTTATTTTTAAATTATATAATTTATCTATTAATTCTTCGAGTACGAAATTTACTGGTGAATGAACGCGAATTGGGGAATCAAAAATTATTGATGAATTCGAGTCGGAAGATGTATCACTCCCGAACATAACATAATTTGTTTAATACAAAGGAAAAGAAATAAACCTCTAAAAAATTCTGTGCTTACCAAATAGTAACGAATATCACGCTGTCCATTGCCCTGATATGCCCTCAGTGTCCTGGAACTGGTGATGGGGTGTTCCTCGTAATGCTGCCCTCGGGGTGTTGGTTCCTCGATGTTTGGAGGACCCTCTGGTGCTGCTTCGACGTGGAACTTGTTCTGATGTCAATCAAACCGTTGATACGGACGGTGCACTATTCTGATGTCCTCTCAGATGTTGTGCCCTTATGACATCCTACCGACTGCGCCAGTTAAATTTTGGATTTGCACGATTGAATTTTTAAAAAGGATTTATTTCTTGATTAATTATATTTTACATTATAAACTTTAACAAATTACATCTTACTAATATAATAACGGTCTAAAGGTTAATATAATAATGATGGTACTGGATGAGGCGATGAGTCCTATTTATAATATAATAAATGCTAAGCTAATCGGAATTACATCCGGTGCATGATGTAATCTTTATTGCGCATTAATTACATGATAAGTTAGTTATGCATATAAGATGAATAATATTAATTGTTTAATAATGAAAAATAACAATGAAATGTCTATTGTGGCCGCAAGGTTACTTATATATATATATATATATATATATATATATATATATGGTAGCGTGCTCGGCTAGCAAGCGAGAGGCCGCAGGATCGAATCCTGCTTCAGGTACATCTTTTTAATAATACATAAAATTTGCTAAAATGCCAATTGCATTAATACATTTCAAATAATATATATATTAATTAAATATTATTAATATTTGATTTTAATTATTGTTAAACAGCTAGTAAGCCATTGAATAGCTGCACCTCTTATTCCATACTTCTCTAACTTATTCAAGAGCAGACCAGCACGGCTCAGATCGCAATGGGTTCATAAAATTTAATATCAAAATGTGCGTGGTTTATTAACAAAATCAAATTTATTTGATAATAATATCTTAGAGTCTGATTGTGTATTAAATTCAGAATTATTTCCAAATACATTTTCTGTTTTTAGATGTGATAGAATAGGTAAACGAGGTTGGGGTGTAATGATAGCAGTACCCAATAGTATTAAATATATTGAAAATGTCGCTATTAACACAAACTTTGAAATAGTATTTGTGCGGGTTGTTATTAATCACGAAAGTATTTGTTTTGTATGTTTATATATACCGCCGTCCGAATCAGTTAACACTTACATTATTTTATTTAATGAACTCAACAGGATTCTTGCCCAGTATAAAACGGTCATAATTTGCGTTGATTTTAATATTCCTCAATATGTAACCTTACTTAACACACATACTAATGATCCAAAATTTTTACATCTTAAACACTTTTTTTTATCCTCACGAGGTGGTGTCGCTTAGCGTCCCTAGCACTGCGGTCTCCGTGGTTCTTTTGTGCGCCTTTGGCTGTTTTACTCGTTTTGAACTCCTGTATCTTCTAAGAAGTCCAGGAGATTCTGCCAGGGGATATTCCTTAGCTGTTCTACAGGAAGCACGAGCTTCCCGAGTTTCGCCTTGCGTTCTTGTTTGTATGCTTCGCAAGTGCACAGTAGGTGTTGGGGAGTTTCCTCTTCTTCCAGACCACCACGGGATAGGGGCCCATCCTATGTTTGTGCTTGTTCAGGTCACAGTGCCCAGTGACTAGTCCTGTGATTTTTCTTAGTTTCAATCTGCTCAGTCTAGACAGCTTCACCATGCTGTCAGGTACCGGACCATCTAGGAAGAGTCTCATGTGCCTCATTCCATGTATGAAAGGACAAGGCTTGCTCTGAATATATCACATAGTGGTTTCCTCAGCGTTGCTATCCTCTTTTGTAGCATGACAGGATATATCCTGTCAGAACCTGGTGATTTGAATGGTTTGAAAGTGTTAATTCTCCACTCAACGTCACCTGGTCTGATTATCATTTTCGTTGTTTCCCAGTCCCGTTTTGGAACCCCTGCGTTGGGCTCGTTTAGGTCGTCGGAAACAGAAATGTCAAGTATTGCAGAACCCGGGAAGTGCGTCTGCAGTAATACCTGCAGGGTCTCTTCTACCGAGTCTGTGTACTTTCCATTTTTAGTCTTGAGTAGACGGGAGCTTGTGGCTTCACTCTCTATGTCCCCAGAGAATTTTTGCCAAGATTACCTCTTGGCTTTATTAATGGCATTTTTATATGCCGTGAGGGCCGTTTTGTACTGCGCCCATTCACCGTTTCTCTTGGCTGTATTAAACAGTCTTCTGGTGCATGCCTTAGACCTATCAATATCCTTGTTCCACCAGGTGGTGACCCTGGTTGAGGTATGTTTGGTAGTTCTTGGGCAGCTCTCTTCAAACGCAGTATTGATAGAGTCTGTGATGCTTTGCACCATGAGCTCTAACTCATGCGTTGTTCTCGCTACTGTTGGACAGTCCCCGATTCGGCTGGCTTGTACCTCCTCGGGTTTCTGTTTTGGATTTACGTTACTTCTTCTGATTCGATATCGAATCGTATATATCGATTATCTGAGAGTGATGGTTCATCAGATACATGCCAGTGTTTTACCATTTCACTTGTCTTGCAAGAGCAAGTGTTATGTCAATTACTTCGCTTCGCACCGCGTTTATGAACGTGGGTACATTTTCAATATTTACTATTTCAATGTCATTCTCTAAGATAAAATCTAATAGTTTCTTACCTCTCACCTCTTGGATTGATGTTCTTGCTCCCCCATATAATGTGGTGCGCGTTGGCATCGCATCCAAGGATCAGCGGTATTCCCTTGTGGCTCCCGCTGTGTATCAGCTGCTGAACCTCGTCTGGCGGCGGTGGTCCTGGTTGGTCGTATGGAAGGTAACCGGATCCGATTAAAAACTCCCTCCGCGTTACCCTTTCCACTACTTCCAACCGTGCTGCCACTAGGTCTCTGCAACATACTTCCCATAATGGCATTAAATTGAGTTCATGTTTTGCTATTATACATGTGCGTGGGTTACACATAGGTTCGGCGACAATCAGTCGCCTGCCCTGTATGTTTAACCCCTGTACTATTCCCTTGTGAAGCCATGGCTCTTGTACAAGTGCAATGTCAATATTTTCTTTTAGGATATATGCACAGAGGGCAGCAGATGCCCTACACTGGTGTATAATAATTTGTAGTAATTTGAACATTACTTACCCTTCGGGCAACGGACTGTCGTCCATTGCTCCCTCTCCGGGCACTGGAATTCATTCCATTGCTACATCTATGGTCTCCTCAGGTCTGCCGACGGTTTTTGCCCCTAGCGTCCTGAGGGTGATGGTTGAAAGGCCGAAGTTCAACTTCTTCCCTTCTCTCACCTTCCCCCAAGAGACTTTGTCAATCAGTATGATGTCCCTTGGGGTCTGGGTTTTTGTTAACTACTCTCCAGGTATCGGTGCTTACGTTGTTCTGCACCGATATTCTTTTGAGGAAGATGGTTGCCTCTATCGGTGGTCCTAGAGCCCACGCTAGTACTCTCCTGGGTTCCGGTAGGTCCTTCAAATCAATGATCTGAAGTTCCTTTTCGTTCCCCAGGAGATTCTTCTCCTTGGCTATGCTGTCGAGCTATGTCCTGGTTGGAAGGTCGGGGCATACTATTCTCAGGAATCCCCCTTTATGGGTACATTCCTGAAATTTCGGTGAGGCTTGTCCTTTCACCGTAGCATCAATGCTTTGGATTAACGAGGCATTGATAGCCTCGGCTTCCTCTGCATTTATGCTCGTCTCTGGGAATCCTTTCCGCATTATAGCGAGCGCTATTCCCGTCAGTGTGTCACTGAAGGTTCTCTTTCTTTGCCGGAGGCCCTTCGCATCCTCTCGGGGTTTTTGCCGGTCTCTTTTGGAGTCCCGGAGGTGTGCTGTCGCTCGACAGGTTTTGCTTCTGCGTCCCTGATGAACCGGGTGCTGACGCTGTTGATACAATTCGTTCAATAAGAATAAAATATCATTTTCATAAATTACATAAGATTCACAAACTGGAATACTATAAGACCAGAGTAGCCAGATTACGAATTTCTTTAGGCGCAATATAATGCGCGATCACGAATTATTTATTAAAGGTGCTGAGCAATCAATAAACTTTAATCCTAAACAACTGTGGAACTATGTGGCATCCAAAAAATCACAATCTTGTATACCTGGTTCTGTTCGATATAAAAATAAAACCATCGAAAAGCCCCTGGACATAGTCAACAGTTTTGCGGAACATTTCTCTTCTGTTTACGCCAACAATTAACCCTATTTCTAAAATTCAACTGGAACATTGGAGCTTAACAGAGTACTAAACATTAGCGAAATTAGCACTAATGACATTTTAATAGCTGCAAGAAAACAATTAACAAGTAACAATTTTACAGCAGGGAGCGATAAAATTCCGTCCTTTGTAATACGTGATTGCATCCATGTTCTAGCTACACCTCTTAAGCATATATTTAATATAATACTAAAAACGTCTGATTTTCAGTGGAAAATTACAAAGGTAACACCGGTTCTGAAAACGGAAAATAAATATGCTGTTGAGGGTTACCTCTTAATCTCCGTCATAAAAAACTTTGCCAAAATATTCGAGACAATCGTAGCTAGTAAGATATATATATACTCTGTTCGTTGGATCTTTCGTCGTACGTCACAAATTATCGCTTCGAGAAACGACGCAAAAACATTCAGTCTGATAAAGTAAACCATATGCGCTAGAAAAAGAACGTACTGTAAAACTTTCGTCGTTTTTTGAAGCGATACTTTGTGACGTACGACGAAAGATCCAACGAACAGACTATAGTCACGTCAAAACCCACCAGACAACATGGTTTTATGAAAGGAAGATCAACAGCAACCAACTTATTAAATTTCACTGAATTTGTATCTTACCACCTTGATAAGCGTATACAAGTCGATGTTATTCACACGAATTTTAAAAGGGCATTTGACTCAATAAGCCACAGCCTATTTCTGCACAAATTAGAACGATGGGGTTTTAATGTCAGTATGATCAACTTATTAAACTCATATATAGAGAAAACTATGTTGAATATATGAGTCACAAGTCCGCATTTTTCTATCTATCCAGCGGTGTTGTACATCAACGATATAGCTAATAATATCCAATCTCAAATTCTCATTTATGCAGACGATGTAAAAAATTTTAAAGAAATTAATTCCGAGAGGAACTGTTTAGCGCTACAATCTGATTTAGAGCGCATTCAAAAATGGAGTAAGGTAAATGAGTTGCAGCTTAATGTACAGAAATGTAAATGTATGACCTTCTCCCGGACAGTAAATCAGATAATGTTTAATTACCTAATAGGTGATAGTGTATTGGAGCGAGTCACTGAAGTCAAAGACTTGGGAGTACTATTGAATAAAAACTTGTCATTTAATCCACATTATACAGAAGTTCTCAATGCCTCTATGAAAATGTTGGGTTTCATTCCAAGGATTTCGGAGCCATTTAAACATATATCCACTATCATGAATTTATATACATCATCATCATCAAAATTAGAATATTGTGCTGGGGTTTGGTCTCCTTTCTACGCTACCCATATTAAACAATTAGAGCGAGTTCAAAAGGTATTTGTGAAATTTTTAAAGTCCATTTATCATACCCAGATCAGTCAGTCACATATAACGACATGTTATTCATTTTTAACTTGGAATCATTAGCTACACGGAGAAATATATTATTTTTAAACACTCTTTACCAAATATTACATAATAGAATAAATGATCCTAACCTACTTAACCTAATTAATATACATACACCTCGATATTGTAGTCTAAATACCATGACTTTCTTTTGTAATCGCAGTCAAACAAATTTATATTATAACTACCCGATAAATACTATGATTTGATTTTTTTACGCGGAACCGGTGTTAATTATTCGAAAGAAGATTATAATTTTAGATAAACTTTTTATATTATTATTTGAGTTGGTTATTTTATTTTTGATAATATTCACATGCAATATTCACAAATAATTTTCAGATGAAATAATTCTTTTAATCTAGTGCTAGTCTTTTTTATGTCCTCATTTACCCTCGTTTTATTAGAGTTTTAGATGTTAATTCTCTGGAAATTTATTAAAATTAGAAAAAACACAAAAATATTTCGTAAAATCTACAACAAATGAGTCTTATTAAGACTACATTAAGGCTAAATATTACAGACCGATCAGCTTGTCATCATTTATTTTAAAACTACTAGAAAAACGAGTAGACAGGCACATACGGGAAGGAGTTTTAAAGGACTCACCACTACACCGTCAACAATACGCCTACCAAGCGGGAAAGTCGTGCGAGCTAGCAATCCACCAGCTAGTGAGCAGATGCGAAAGGATCCTACAATGCAAAGACGTTGCGTGAGGGGCCTTTCTGGATATTTAAGGGGCGTTTGATAACACACCCTACAACTCCATAGCAACAGCAATGGAGAAAAGAGGAATTAACCCGCAAGTCCGACAATGGGTAAAACAAGATGCTCAGAAGTCGGACTGTGACAACTACCCTATATGGAAAAACAGCAGAAGCTTTAGTCTTATTATTAAGACTACATTAAGGCTAAATATTACAGACCGATCAGCTTGTCATCATTTATTTTAAAACTACTAGAAAAACGAGTAGACAGGCACATACGGGAAGGAGTTTTAAAGGACTCACCACTACACCGTCAACAATACGCCTACCAAGCGGGAAAGTCGTGCGAGCTAGCAATCCACCAGCTAGTGAGCAGATGCGAAAGGATCCTACAATGCAAAGACGTTGCGTGAGGGGCCTTTCTGGATATTTAAGGGGCGTTTGATAACACACCCTACAACTCCATAGCAACAGCAATGGAGAAAAGAGGAATTAACCCGCAAGTCCGACAATGGGTAAAATAAGATGCTCAGAAGTCGGACTGTGACAACTACCCTATATGGAAAAACAGCAGAAGCTTTAGTCGCTGGCGGGTGCCCGCAGGGAGGTGTTCTCTCGCCGCTTCTATGGTGCCTCGTCATGGACGACCTTCTGCTGCTACTCGAAAGCCAGGGTATATATACACTAGGGTATGCAGATGATCTGACCATTCTAGTAAGCGGGAAGTTTGGGACCACTGTATCAAACTTGATGCAGAAGGCACTAAATACCGTAGAAAGATGGTGCAGGAATGAAGGGTTAACTGTAAACCCGGTCAAAACGGCGATCGTCCCCTTTATTAGGAGACAAAAAACCAATTACATATCAAAAATGAAGTAAAATATTTAGGGGTCATACTTGATACCAGTTTGAACTTCAACTTCCACCTAGAGAACATCAGCAAAAAGGCTATGAGAGAACTTTTTGCGACCCGAAAAATGGTAGGGCGCACATGGGGACTGAGACCCAGTACGACCAAATGGCTATACACTGTGGTCATAAGACCTATAGTGACATACGCGGCGCATGTTTGGGGAGAAAAGACCCAAACCAAAAGTGCAGCAGTAAAACTCGAAAGAGTGCAAAGACAGGCGTGTCTGCTGATCACTGGGGCAATGAGGACAACGCCCACGGCAGCCATGGAATACATATTATCGCTACCATCACTACATCTATTTGTAATGATGTAGGCTAGACAGGCAGCCTATAGGATGCACATAAATGGACACACTTTAAATATGGGGCCATCAAGACGGGCAACATTTAAAGTACTACAAGAAGAAGAGACACTAAAAATGAGGTCCGATTTCACGAAAATCGTACACCCATTCCGCAGATTTAAAACGATCATGCCACAGCGGAGTGAATGGACAAATGGAACATACCCGGGAACGAGTAAAGGAACCATCTGGTACACAGACGGGGCCAAAAATACTAAAGGAACCGGGGCTGGTATCTATGGAGGCTGCAACCGGAGCAAACAATTCGCGATTGCTCTGGGGAAGCATGCCTCTATATTCCAGGCCGTAATAGCCGCCATTGACTGCTGTGCTCATCACGTAATGGAGTCGGGACTTAACAAAGGACAAATTACCATTATGACAGATAGCCACGCAGCCATAAAAGCGCCGATAGTGCAGTCCAGGCTGGTCATGACTTGCATAAACAGGCTGGACACACTGGCGACAACAAGAGAAACACAGGTAGTATGGATACCCAAGGACCAAAAAATTATTGGACATTTGGGGGCCGAAGCATACAAACAAGAACGCAAGGCGAAACTCGGGAAGCCCATGCTTCCTGTAGAATAGCTAAGAAATATCCCCTGCCAGAAACTCCTGGACTTCTTAGAAGATACATGAGTTCAAAAGGAGTAAAACAGCCAAAGGCGCACAAAAGGACCACGGAGACCGCAGTGCAGGGACGCTAAGCGACACTACCTCGTGAGGATTAAAAAAAAAAACTACAAGAACAAACCACTTTTAAAACACCAACTTCTCTAGCTAATACTTCGACAGACATTGAATGATACAAAAGTAATTTGCGTGTTACAAAATAGCAAGGCTATCAAAGCAACACTAGTTTGAACTCCTTTTAGTTCATTTTACAGAAAGAAATACGTTCAAACTAGTGTTGTTTTGATAACCTTGCTATTTTGTAACACGCAAATTACTTTTTTATAATTCAATGTCTGTCGAAGTATTAGCTAGAGAAGTAGTTGTTTCAAAAGTGGTTTGTTCTTGTAGTCTTAATAAGACTCATTTGTTGTAGATTTTACTAAATATTTTCGTGTTTTTTTCTAATTATTAGTTAATTTTCTACAACGTAAAGGACTTATATATTTTAATTATGTTTATTAAAGTTGAATATTACTTTTTGAGTAAACGTCATCCCAGGATTCATTTAGTAATGAATTTAAAAATGCCAATTTATTTACTTCTGAGAAGTCCCTACATATAGATTTAATTTGTTTAGTAGTTACCGTATGTGTTACAATGGCTTCAAAAAAGTACTTTGTATGATCTGAAATGATGTTATCAATCACCTTACATTCTATAGACGCTCGTAAAATAGAGAATATACGATCTAATAATTTATTTTCGCGTGTCGACTCGTAATCATGTAAATGAACCGACACAAGTTTACTTAAGAATTTACTCAGGTTACCAGTGGGCGACGTATAACATACCAGAATGATTGTTGAGTTACCATCAGCAGTCCATTTTAGTCCACATATTTCAAAATGTTCTTCTACACAGTATTTTCACATGGGGATATTACTCGTGGTACAATTATTTGTAGACCAGATTGCTACTCCGGCTGCTCTTTTTGAAGATCGGCTATAATTTGACATCTTTGTATATTCTGGAAAAAATTAAGTCTAGATTTACTTTTGAATCTAACCATGTCTCTGTAAAACATAAGATAATTAATATTATTAGATAAGTATTCACAACTAAATATATTTGCTTTATTTTGGGTTAATGATCCGCAATTAAGCAGTAGGAGGTTATATGACTTTATTTCACTCTTCCTTCCGTCAGTCGGGGATTAAAAACCTGCTTATATATGCTCCAAGTGGCCATCTATTTGGATCCATTGCCTTGTCGAAATTTCCCAAGTCTGCGGTGACTTTAAAGGATGTAAAATATTGAGAGTGTTTTGATTTAACCATGTCACAGCGTACTCCAGGGAACTCGTTCTTAAGAAAAGTTGCCACATTTTTGTGGGTCCATTCTGGATACGAAAACGAATGCTTTCCTTGATTTCAGTTTAATGTTGTTAATATTTGAGTCTGTATTTTTCCTGATAATTCCGCGTTGCTTCGGCTTGAATTCCTTTTTTACTTTCCCTATATAGTATATGTAGGAAGAGTATTGTTTTCGTGATTTTTTTCGAAAAATTTTTTGTGGAAATATCCGTTTTGGGGTACCCTGAATTGTGTGTCTGTGTGTGTGTCGGTGGGCGCTGTATCTCAAAAACGAATGATTTGTTTGAGATAAAACTTCAAACTTAAGGTTTTATCGTTAAAAACTGGAACTGAAAAGCTTTTGGTGAACATTCATAGACCGGAAGTGGATGTTTATTCGAGGCGTTTTTTTTGTTATTTGGTGATATTTTTCTAAATATAAAAAAATTTAAAAAATGCTTCAAACAAAAGTTAAAGATAGTAAAAAAGTAAACAAATTTTATTCAAACATTTTTTTCATAAAGTTCTTAACTTGCGAGAAAAGAATTAAAAATTAAAAATTTTGACATTTTTTGCGTTTTGCTAATAAACTATAGGAGTTACATGAAAATTATATAACAAGTATTTGTAAAGAATTTAAAACTGAACAATTTGTTAAGAATAGCCTTTTTGAGTAAACCTCATAATTTTCGAGAAAAATATAGGGAAAGTACTATGCTGGCCACATCACATTTATTTGAGTTTCATAGCGTCCACTCAGTTCATGCACTTATTTAACTAGAAAGCTGTTGGCATGCGCAGTAGTTGTCTCGTCTAATAAACACGTATGTTTTATATTTACATTGTTTTTATTATTCGTAGACCAAAGAGACGAATAATCATTATTAAGAGATTTAATCATGCTCAAACAAAAATTAAATGAAACTCCATTACAATTTAAAAAGTGGTCAAAACTGACAAAGATGATGGGCAAAAATAATCAAGGTGACATCTTCGATCATAAGGTAATCGAAGTTTGTTCAATCAAGCACGATTTAATTTAATTGCCACTATCTGTTAGAGTCCGCAAATTTAGCTCGGAAACTCTGTTCAACAGCAGGCTAGCAGAAAATGGTACAGGTGAGGCATAGGTTGGCTGCCCTGAATTGCACTTTACCGCTGAATTAAAATCGCAGCTTGCAATAATGATGTTTATTCGGCGGGCAAATGGAAGTGGTAAAAATTCAGACGATAATTATAATTAAAATAATGGGAAAGAGTACTTGGCGTATAATTGCAATATATAATGTTATTTTTAATTATTTGGTTTAATGACCCGTATCATCAGAGTGGGCAAATTTTAGCTCGGAGAAGTTGCTTGGTATCAAGATAGCAGAAAATGATGGTGGTATACACACAAAAATGTATTGGCTCCCCTGAATTGAATAAATTAAATTACCTTTGCCGGTAAATTTTAAAAGTGGGTAAAACGGACAAAGAAGATGGGCAATAATAATCAAGCTAACATCTTTGATCATATGATAATCGAAGTTTGTTCACTCAAGCACGGTTGTTTAATTTAATTGCCACTATCTGTTAGAGTACATAAATTTAGCTCGGAATCTCTGTTCAACAGCAGGCTAGCAGAAGTTGGTACAGGTGAGACATAGGTTGGCTGCCTGGAATTGCACTTTACCGCGGAAGGATCTTATGTGTTCGGCGGTAAAATTAAAAGTGATTAACTTTCGAACGATAATAATAATAATTAAAATAATTGAAAATGGTACTTGTCGTTTAATCTGTTAATGAAGCGTGGGTCGTTTGAGTACCTCAAATCTCAGTTTGATAGCATGCTAGCATAAAAGAATTTAGATATCTAAAACTCCTATTAACCAATAAATAAAGATTCAGCGCGAGATTTAAAACTGGTTTAAATACGGACGTCTAAAAAATCCAAATAATTGAGATGGTAGACTCTGTCCACAGTAACCAGTAGTTGTTGTTACATGGAGTGTTTAATAAATTGTCTGTTAAAGTTGTTAAAGTTCATAGCCGGATAGAACAAAATAACAGAAATATAAGTACAAAAATCTAATGGCTTGCCTGAATCAAATAAATGAAATTGCGGAGAAATAATAAGCAAGATCATACCTTCGTTCATAAGATAATCAAATTATGTTTAATCAACCAAATTTAAATTTAAATAAATTTTTCGCACTATCTATTGAAGTGCGCTAATTTAGCTCAGAAAATCGACTTATCAGCAGGCTAGCAGAAAATGGAACAGATGGGCCATAGAATAGCTGACTTTACACCTCAATTAAAATCGCAGTTTGGAATAACTTTTTTATGTGTTTGGCGGGAATATTAGAAGTGATTAAATTTCGAACGGTATAATTAAAATAAATGGTACGTTTCGTTAAATGAAGCATGGATTATTGAGTACGTCGAAGCTCAGTTTAATAACAATCAAGTGATTTCTTTATATTATTGTCTTGCACCTGCTATCACTCTCGGAATAAGCAAATAATACATATTCTCTTATATACCTGTCTACCAATTGCCATTTTTATGTCTCCATGAAGTTTTTAAAACAAGGTATCTTAAGCTCAATAAGTAATCAGAAAAAATCTTACATATCTTATCTTCACTTTTTAGATGTTAAAGTAAAAGACACTTTATAAATTTTCAAAAACACTTTATTGCATTAAACTCGCATAATTGTTTCGCCACACTGTGGCTTTTTCAGGCGAAGAAATGGTATCCTTAAAAGTTTGTGTGTGGTTTAAATAGTACTTAAGGTGGTGGGAAGGAGGGTGGGGGATTTTTATTTTTAAAATTAAACATGTTGACTGGTGGCGAGCGATTGATGTCGGTCTAATCTTGCAGTTTGGTTCTAGAAAAGATAGAACTTTCAATGGACCACTTCTGAACTTATGAAATATGATATATACACTGACCAACTATATTAGCTTTTTTTTTTTTTTTTTTTTTTGGGGAAGGGGGAAAATCTGCACGCTCATCCGAGCATCAGACACCACGCCGCCAGGATGGCGTGGTAGTGTGGGGATGGTCTGGTGGACTGACCGACCCACTAAAAACCCCCTTCTGCCTGTACATGGGCTACCCCGGAACCGCAAAGAGCATTACCTCGGGGTAGCAGGCTGCGGCATTTTGTTAGTGAATGCCGCTGATATTAGCCTGGCCTCGTCCTGCTTCATCCTGATGTTAGCTCGCGGAGCAGCGTCTCCTTCCGTAGGAGGACCGCCCTCGCGTACCTCGTGACAGACGCCCAGCTCTCTTCACGTTCGAGCATTCGTCCGACGATGGCTTCAGGCTCGTCCGCCACTCCGATCGCCTCCTATATATTAGCTGTGTAGAGCCAATCTGACATTTCACTCTTTGAACTGTCTGATTGGCTCTATCCAATTGTATTATCAATTTGTTGTCAAATCCGAAATATCGTATTATCTCTATCTTTATTTCAACTTTATCAAACATGGTTACAATATATACAAACAAAATAAGACCTTCTTAATATCTAACTGTAGCACAAGAACATCCCAATCCCTAAATATAATTCATTAAATACTTTTTTTCGAAAAATTCTCTCAAAATTCTTATTCTAACTCACAAATTATTTAATTCCTTTAATATATTTTAATAAATCGCCAAAATCTCCATGCCGTTTTACAGATGGCTGTAGATATTATATTCGTTTCTATTACTTCTTTGTAATAAATATAAAATCTACATGTTATCTTTCTTTAAAACCATCTCCAATATTTTATTGTCATCTAAACAAAAAAATGTAATATTTGCAAACTCCAAAGTGATTTTATATACATATATAAATTTACAATGCTCTATGTATTTGTAACTTTCTACTCTTTCTAATTTCCCTATTTTTTGGATACCCAATCATATGTCATCAATCAATGGAAATCAAATTTTCGGAAAATTTTTTCACCCAGATTATTTGATTGCGTGGGAGCGAAATCATTTAATTGAGTTTCATAGCGTCCACTCAGTTCATGCACTTTTTTAACTAGAGAGCTGTTGGCATGTGCAGTAGCTGTCTCGTCAAATAAACACGTATGGTTTATATTTACATTGTTTTTTATTATTTGTAGATCATTTAATACACTAAGAATTAAAAGAAATTTTAATATCACTTTTAGGAGACTAAAGAGACAAAGAATTATTATTAACAGATTTAATCATGCTCAAACAAAAATTAAATAAAACTCCATTGAAATTAAAAAGTGGTCAAAACTGAAAAAGATTATGGGCAATAATAATCAAGGTGGTATCCTCGATCATAAGGTAATCGAAGTTTGTTCACTCAAACACGATTTAATTTAATTGCCACTATCTGTTAGAGTCCGCAAATTTAGCTCGGAAACTCTGTTTAACAGCAGGCTAACAGAAAATGGTACGGGTGAGGCATAGGTTGGCTGCCTGGCATTGCACTTTAACATGGAATTAAAATCGCGGCTTGCAATAACGATGTTCGAACGGCATGTTTAGAATAATTGAAAATGGTACTTACCGTTTAATATGTTTGTAGTTTTTGTTAAATAAGGCGTGGATCTGTAAGAACTTCGAAGCTCAGATTGATAGCAGGCTAACAGCAACTGATGCAGATATCTGGAACTACTCTTAACCTATAAATGAAGATCGTGAGTGGCAAAAATGAGGGTGATATAAAAACAAACATCTGTTGGTTCCCCTGAACCAAATAAATGAAAAATAATTATGTTAAATGAAGTTCTAAATTAAATTATCCATTACAATGGGCAAATTTATATTGGAAACTCTGTTCGTTAGCCGAATAGAAGAAAACGACGGAGGTATCTGAACGCAAATGAAAATGCCTGATGAAATAATGAAGGAGGTTTGGCGGGAAAATTGAAATTATTTAATCAAAAGTAATGAATTAATTGTGAGAATGAATTATATTATAAATAAGATTTATATTATAACAAATTCTTCATCGAAATTATATTAATTATTATTAATTATTGACTATTTCTATACTTTCCATATAATATACTAAGCAATTGTGTTGAATTTAACCATATTTGGCGGGAATTTTGAATGGTTCTCGGATTAGCGCTCGCAAAATCACAATTAATTATAAATCAATAATGGTGGCGTTTAATTGGAATGTAGAAAGATCTGTTTAATTAGGTTTAATGACCTGTTTCATTAGAGAATGCAAATCATTTTTAAGAGACCCCGTTCAGTATCAAGAAGCAGAAAATGACGGTGGTATAAGTACAAAAATCTGTTGGCTCACCAGAACCAAATAAATTAAATAACGTTTGTTGGTAATATTAAAATTAAAACCACGATGATGGGAAATCATAATCAAGATGACAACTTAGTTGATAAGGCAATCGAAATTTGTATAACGAAGCGTGTTTAAATTTAATTGCTACTATTGGTTGGAGTGTGTAAATTTAGCTCGGAAACTTTGTTCGGCAGTATGCTAGCAGAAGGTGAAAAAGGCGAGACAAAGGTTGGCTGCCCTGAATAGCATTTTACCGCCGAATTAAAATTGCAGCTTGCAATTATGATGTGTATTCGGCGGGAAAATGTAAGTCGGGCGCTATTATAATTAAAATAATAGGAAAGAGTACTTGGTGTATAATTACAATATGTAATGATATTTTTTAATTATTTGGTTTAATGACCCGTATCATCAGAGTGGGCAAATTTTAGCTCCGAGAAGTTGCGAGGTATCAAGATAGCAGAAAATGACGGTGGTATACAAACAAAAATGTATTGGCTCTCCTGAATCGAATAATTTAAATTACCTTTACCGGTAAATTTAAAAAGTGGTAAAAATGACAAAGGTGATGGTCAATCATAATCAAGGTGACATCTTCTATCATAAGGTAATCGAAGTTTGTTCACTCAAGCACGATTAAATTTAATTGCCACTATCTGTTAGAGTGCGCAAATTTAGCTCGGAAACTCGATTCGATAGTAGGCTGGCAGAAGGAGGAATAGGTGAGACATAGGTTGGCTGCCCTGAATTGCATTTTCCCGCCGAATTGAAATTGTATCTTGCAATAATGATTTGTGTTCGGCGGGCAAATGAAAGTCGGACGCAATTATAATTAAAATAATGGGAAAGAGTACTTGGCGTATAATTGCAATATATAATGATATTTTTTAATTATTTGGTTTAATGACCCGTATCAGCAGAGTGGGCAAATTTTAGCTCGGAGAAGTTGCGAGGTATCAAGATAGCAGAAAATGACGATGGTATACAAACAAAAATATATTGGCTCCCCTGAATGGAATAAATTAAATTACCTTTGCCGGTAAATTTAAAAAGTGGTAAAAAATGACAAAGATGATGGTCAATAATAATCAAGGTGACATCTTCTATCATAAGGTAATAGAAGTTTGTTCACTCAAGCACGATTAAATGTAATAGCTACTATCTGTTAGAGTGCGCAAATTTAGCTCGGAAACTCGGTTCAACAGCAGGCTAGCAGAAATTAGTACAGGTGAGGCATAGGTTGGCTGCCTGGAATTGCACTTTACCGCGGATTTAAAATCGCGGCTTGCAAAAAGGATGTTATATGTTCGGCGGTAAAATTAAAAGTGATTAACTTTCGAACGATAATAAAAGTAATTAAAATAATTAAAAATAGTACTTCTCGTTTAATTTGTTAATAAAGCGTGTATCGTTTGAGTACGTCAAATCTCAATTTCATAGCATGCTAGCAGAAAAGAATTTATGTATCAGCTCGAGATTTAAAACTGGTTTAAATACGGACGTCTACAAAAATCCAAATAATTAATATGGTAGACTGTCAATAGTATCCAGTAGTTGTTGTTAAATGGAGTGTTTAATTAAATTGTCTGTTAAAGTTCGGTAGCCGCATAGAACAAAAGAATGATAGAACAAATATTTGTTGGCTTGCCTGAATCAAATAAATGAAATTCCGGAGAAATAATAAGCAAGATCAGACCTTCGTTCATAAGATCATCAAATTATGTTTAATCAACCACGTATAAATTTAAATAAATTTTTCGAACTATCTATTGAAGTGCGCTAATTTAGCTCGGAAACACGATTCAACAGCAGGCTAGCAGAACATGGAACAGATGGAGCATAGAATAGCTGCCTTGAATAACTCTTTACACCTGAATTAAAATCGCAGTTTGGAATAACATTGTTATGTGTTCGGCGGGAATATTAGAAGTGATTGAATTTCGAACGGTATAATTAAAATTATTGAAAATGGTAGTTTTTGTTAAATGAAGCATGTATTATTGAGTACGTCGAAGCTCAGTTTAATAACAACTCTAAAGTGTTTTTATATACATACATAAATTCACATAAAATGCTATGTATTTTTAACTTTCTACTCTTTCTAATTTCTCTATTTTTTGGATACCCAATCATATGTGAATCGATGAAAATCAAATTATCGGAAATTTTTCTCACCCAGAATATACGAATATTCTAAAAGCCAGAGTATTTGCCTGAAATGACAGGCTTTACCTGTCCTATTACTAGAAGTGAAATAGGTTATTATTTTAAGAACATATGAAATAGAAAATCATAGATACGTGAAAACTAGGCGTCGCGTCGGAGAAAATATTATTAAATATTTTCTCCTATAATCAACGATCTTTTCACGTCCTTAGGTTTTAAATCTCAAAACCCCTATTTTTTATTAAATCACTAAAGAGATTTTGCCTATAATGTGTTTCTATCTTAACTACATAGCATCTATAATAATCTACCCACCCACCAGAACCATTTTCATGAAGCAACCCTAAATAAGTGTTTTATTTGTAATAAGACTAATCTTATCTATAATCTCCATTTTATAGGTACTTTTCACCTTTTATAATTAGATAAACTTACTGGTCAAAAAGTAATTAATAATAATAATAACTTTATTCGGGTTCATAACATCAATTTTACACATGTCAAAAAATAGCATATAAAGTATATAGTTACAATAACATAAAACGCAAAATCAAAATTAAAGCTACATTAAAATTTAACATTTAAGAAATCCATTAAGGTAATAAAATAATAATAATACAGAGAATAAACATAAATAAAATCAATAAATTCGTTATCTTACCATCCTATATACAGCAAAATTTGTTCACGAATTTACACCAATATTCATAGATTCCTTTAAATTACGCCATCATATCCAAGAAAATCAGATATCCTATACGGAGCTTTCTTGCCTAGATATTGTTTGCAAATTTCTTGTTTCAAACGTTAACTATTTTAACAAGTAATACTTTATTGTATTGACTACTAATTGTTGAAAGTTCATTTTAAATGCACTGTTAGGTTTTGTAACTTTTAACCCTTTGCACTCGTATGTCCCCGTACGGGGGACATTACTCGTTTTACCGTTGCGCTCGTATGTCCCCTTTCAGGGGACATCGAATCTCTACGCTCTTATGTCGCTGTATCGGCACTAAATACTTCATATTTTATCTTTTTTAAGTATATATCTGTCATGAAGTGGATAAATTAGCGGCGAAGGGTTTATTCTGGTCTATATAAGCAAAACGGCCTTCAGAAAAATGGAAACTGCTCTCTCCACGCATGGTGTGAATCCCACAGTTAGTGGATGGATCAAAAGTATGCTGGAGAATAGGGCAGTCACAGTAAATGTAGGAAATACCACTGTCAGAAAGATCGTTGCTAAAGGCTGCCCACAGGGTGGAGTACTCTCACCACTCCTGTGGAACATAGTTGTTGACAGCCTACTGCGGCGACTTAACGACAATGGCTTCCACACCATAGGATATGCAGACGACATAACCATCTTGCTAACAGGCAGATTTGAGACGGTGCTATGCAGCTTGATGCAGGAAGCCCTCAAAATAATCGAATACTGGTGTAACGACCAGTCTCTGACCATAAACCAGTCAAAGACTGAAATGGTCCTCTTCACAAAGAAAAGGAAACTAGGTAAGCTAAAGCTCCCTATGCTCCTCAACACCCAGTTGACATTGTCGTCAGAAGTCAAATACCTGGGAGTGATCCTCGACGGCAAGCTGACGTGGGAACCACATCTCAAAATGAAATGTAAAAAAGCATGCCTCTCCCTCTGGCAATGCCGGAGGGCTGTGGGGCAGACCTGGGGGCTATCTCCCAAGATAGCACTTTGGCTGTACACAGCGGTAGTAAGACCAATGCTAATCTATGGAGCACTGGTTTGGTGGCCCAGAGCCTGACAGAAAATATCAGCAAAGCAGCTTACTCAGTTGCAAAGGATAGCATGCCTCAGCACGACCGGAGCAATTCGAACAACATCCACTGCAGCAATGGAAGCAATGCTCTGCCTTCCACCTCTCGACTTATACGTAGAGGAGATGGCCACGGCGGCAGCACTGCGCCTAAACTCAGTTGGACTCTGGTACAAAGGAGGCAGGGCTGGCAGACACTGTCACCTTTTAGAGGAGGCTGTCAAAAAGACACCCCTCCTTGGAAGGAAGACAGACAATTTGCCACCCTGCTACGTCTTCAATAGACTCTATAATGTATCGATAAAAAGAGGAACCGGGAGTGCAGAGGGTGGGGAAACCCTCCGAATTTACACCGATGGTTCTAAAACCAAAAGAGGATTCGGGGCGGGAATTTACTCGCAACAAATAGACCTCTCATTAGCTATACCCCTAGAGAAGCACACAACTACTCTGCAAGCAGAGATCGTTGGCATCATCCAAGGGGCGAAAGAAATCCTACACCGAGACATCCGTGATAGGAACATCCAAATCCTTACAGACAGTAGGGCAGCAATACTAGCAGTGAGTAGTCACAAGATCACCTCAACACTAGTAAAAGAATGTCACAACACCCTTAAACAAGCAGCACAATAAAACAGTATTGAGCTGCGCTGGGTCAAGGGACACAATAATGAAGAGGGCAACAGCAAGGCAGACGAGTTGGCGCGAGCTGGATCGGTTCTCAGTGATACCACGGACGGGCCCCCGATCGCGCCAACACCGAAATGCCTCACTGATATCCTCAAACAGAATACTCTCAAGATGCTAAAACAACTTTGGGACAACACCTCAGGCTGCAGACAGGCCAAGGAAGCAATACGCTCACCCAATCTGAAAACAGCTGAATATTATTTGCGACTATCTCGGGGGAATCTGCGTCTTATCACAGGTATCCTTACGGGTCACTGTCAGCTAAGGAAACACTTGTTTACTATGGGACTGGTGGAAACCCCCATATGTAGAGCATGTGAAGAAGAGGACGAGACAGTGGAACATGTGTTAACCACCTGCCCGGCTCTCGCCCACCTTAGAGAGTCCATGCTAGGGGAGCTCTGGCCGAACATGGCCAACATAAGGGATAACCCTCCAAGCGTTGTGCTGTCCTTTGCTCGCCACCTTGGGTGGCTAAATGAGTGATAGAACAACGCAGGGCTGTCCCAGTCAGGGGGGCACAATGGGCCTAGCGAGGCCTAAGTGCTCTGGTCAATGATTTGATATCCCTTGGCAAACTCAATCCAGATCCAGATCCAGAAGCAAAATATTATGGTCGCTCGAGTTAATAAATAAATAACTTCAATAAAATGAATGCGTTATTGATGATCCGGATATGTTTATATTTTATTCACTTTTTGAAATATTTATACACGTCCAGGTTTGGGTTACAAATTGAGTGTAGTGTCATAAGGAACACCACCCGAGACAGTTTTGTGTTATAGTACAATTACTTTATATTTTTTTAATTTTTTATGTTCCCAACGCCTAAGCGATGTTTCTAAGGTAACATTGAAAATGAATTTGAGAGCAGTGACGATGAATTTTATATGGACTATTATGATAGAGAATTAGAGTGCCCTGAAAGTAGTAACGAAGGCTGCATGAAGAAGCTGCAGAAAATGATACTAGTGGTAGTGACATTATAGTTACCCAAAGAAATCGGGCATCACCTTTACCCAGTACAAGCTGCAGATTCCTCTTACTCTGGATCTGGATCTAAATTTGTACGATGGGAGGATAGAGAGTTCAGCTGTACGTAGGCTTCAGTGGGCCCTTTGTACGTCTTCCCATCTGAGTCCTCATTCCTTGCTATGGTCTAGCCAACCCAAGGCATTGACAAACGCCAGGATAGCAGCAAGAGGGACTCTTAGGATGCCTGATGACTGTAGACAACTCTTTCCAAGTGTGGATTCACGTAAGTTGGATAGAACCGGACAGTCCAGAAGCACATGCTCGGCGGTTTCCTCTTCCTCTTCGCACCTTCTGCAGATAGAAATAGAGTATAGTCACAATCTATTCAGGTGCAATCTTAGATTACAGTGTCCTGTTAAAAGCCCTACTGCTTCTACTGTGTAGAAGCCCTGCCTATTCAGTGATTCGAGTAGTCCGTCGACGAATAGGTTCCATAGTTCCATAGTTCCATTGCACCATATTAGAGATCCACTGTCTGCCTGTCAACTGTACAAAACCCATTGACTCTTTTAAACTTTTTTCCGGATGAATTGATGGAAAAAATTGTAGAAGAGACGAATAATTATGCTCGCAATAAAATTAAACAAAAAAGCTTATCAAAGCGATCCATCTGAATTACATGGGTGGTCCTTACAGTGGTAGAATTTGAGGCCTTTTCTAAATATGTATACACTAACGGTTAGCAATCTGCAGAAATATTGGTCCAAAAACTTCAGTGCCAAAATTCCTTTCTTTAGTGCCACATTTAGAAGGGACTGATTCATGTAAATCTTTTGGATGCTGCATTTGCATGAAACAGATCCAAATAAATCAAAGTCTTTGGAGTCCTGTGCGAAAGGTCATTATTTAGATTTTTTGAGAAAAAGTTGAAGCAAATATGTTGTTCCGTCAATGGAAATTTCAGTGAATGAGTCTGTAGTTGGATTCAAAGTTTTTTAACTTATAACCCAAATAAGTGTGGAATACATATATCCCGAATGTATTGGCAGATGCTAATACTGGAAACATATATATATTCAATTGCTTGACATCAGAAAATTCTGACCTTCATATAAGTTCATGAGTTGCCAAATTAACCTGCAATTCGTACCGAACTCTACTAAAAGATCGTAATTTTCGGAGGATGATACAATTTATAAATTATTGGCCTGAAAAGATAAAGGGGTCGTCACTGCAGTTAGTAGTTGGAATATTTCGGGTACTCAGCCAATAATCAGTAAAATACTTGGAGGAAATTTGCAGGAAGTGAACAAACCCAGGGTTGTTATTAAATACAACAAATATATGGAGGGTGTTGATACAGCTGACTCATGCTCTGCATCATATTGCTTTTTGCGAAAATCGTTCAAATGGTCGCGGTTTTTTTTTTTTTGTAACTTGAGTCATGCGTTTACGCTGCATATTTGTTATACAAAATCGACCAACGTCGACAAAAAAAGCGCCCCATGACGTATCTAAAATTTGTCGGGCAATTGGTTGATGAACTCATAGCAAATTATAGACAATCCTCCAAACTTCCTGTAGACCATCATCAACTGATAAGAATGAACGGTTAAACGGCAAATTGCGCGTATTATACTAGTTATATGTGCAGTACCTGTACTCAAAAGCCTTGACTACATCCGGGGTCTGTTTCGAGCGTTATTGCACTCTGCAAAATTATGAAATGTAGTTTTTTCTTTATGTTGTGCTTTATATTTTGTTTCTTTTTTTTATTGTCTTTTAGTTAGTTTTGTTACAGTTACTTACTTCTTACTAGTTATAGAAAACAGAAATTCTTTGGTTAACCTGTGATGACATAACAAAACATTTCAGTTCAGAGTATTGCTATGGTGGAGGTGCCGGCATTACGTTCCGCCCTTAAATATTGTTTATATAATTACATTTCCTAGATTTTTAATGTGATGTAGTGTACTATGTTTAAGAATTCTTAGTAGTCTCAATAAATTATTTTTACACGTTAAAAATAAAATATTGTGTCACCACATCCCCACCCTGGTCAAGGGGTGTATTCAGGGGTTATATTTTAAAATTTCTTATTTAAGGACGGTGAACCTTCCAGTTAAATTTGAACACATTTTCATCAAAAAAATTCATCTTGATCGAACGTGAAAAAAAATTCCGAGTTACTGGCCAACTGTCTAAAGAATAATTACGAGTGCAAAGGGTAGAGCCAATCTGACAATTCACTCTTTGAACTGTCTGATTGGCTCTATCCAAATTTATTATCAATTTGTTCTCAAAAATCCGAAATATCATATTATCTTTATCTTTATTTCAACTTTATCAAGCATAGTTACAATATATATAAACAAAATGAGACCTTCTTAATATCTAACTATAGCACAAAAACATCCTAATCCCTAAATGTAATTCATTAAATACTTTTTTTCGTAAAATACTTTTAAAATTCTTATTCTAACTCACAAATTATTTGATTCCTTTAATATATTTTAATAAATCGCCAAATTCTGCATGCCGTTTTACAGATGGCTCTAGATCTAATATCCTCTTCTATTACTTCTTTGTAATAAATATAAAATCTACATGTTATCTTTCTTTAAAGCCATCTCCACTATTTCAATGTCATCAAATGGTGATGTGGCCATCATAGTAATTTCCCTATATTTTTCTCCAAAACTATGAGGTTTACGCAAAAATATTATTCTTAATAATATGTGCACTATTGAATTCTCTACAATTATTTGTTATATAAGTTTTTTGTAACTCCAATAGTTTATTAGAAATTGGCAAAAAATATCAAAATTTTAAATTTTTATTTTTTTTCTCGAAAGTTAAGAATTTTATGAAAAACATATTCGAATAAAACTTGTTCAGTTTTTTATTCCCTTTAACTTTTGTTTGAACAGTTTTTTAAAATTTTTCATATTTAGAAAAATATCACGAAAAAACAAAAAAGCGCCTCGAGTAAACATCTACTTCCGGTCTATGAATGTTTACCAAAAGCTTTTCAGTTCCAGTTTTTAACGATAAAACCTTAAGTTTGAAGTTTCATCTCAAACAGATTATTCGTTTTTGAGATACAGCGCCCACCGACAGACAGACACACAGACACAATTTTTTTTTTCTAGAAATGAGTGTTTTGGATTCAGGGTACCCCAAAACGGAAATTTCCGCAAAAAAAAAATTTCACAAAAAAATCACGAAAACAATACTCCCCCTATATACTACGTGTATAGGGAAAGTAATAAACAAAAGACTGTAATATATACAAACTCTAAAGTGTTTTTATATACATACATAAATTCATATAAAATGCTCTATGTATTTCTAACTTTCTACTCTCTCTAATTTCTCTATTTTTTGGATACCCAATCATATGTAAATCGATGGAAATCAAATTATCGGAAATTTTTCTAACCCAGAATATTTGAATGTCCAGCTAGAGTATTTGCCTGAAATGACAGGCTTTTCCTGCCATATTACTAGAAGCGAAAAACGTAATTATTATATGAAATAGAAAATAATAGATGCGTAAAAATTAGACGTCGGAGAAAATATTATTAAATATTTCTCCTAAAATCACCGATCATTTCACGTCCTTAGGTTTTAAATCCGAGAACCCTTATTATTTATTACATCACTAAAGAGATTTTGCCTATAATGTGTTTCTATCTTAACTACATGACATTAAATAATCTACCCACCCACCAGAACTATTTGCAGGAAGCAACCCTAAATATAGTGTTTTCCTTGCCATTATAATTATAAGCCTAATCTTATCTATCATCTCTATTTTATAGGTACTGTTCACCTTGTATAATTAGTTAAACTTACTGGTCAAAAAGTAATTAATAATAATAATAACTTTATACGGGTTCGTAACATCAATTTTACACATTTCAAAAAATAGCATACAAAGTATAGAGTTACAATAACATAAAACGCAAAATCAAAATTAAAGCTACATTAAAATTTAACATTTAAGAAATCCATTAAGGTAATAAAATAATAATAATACAGAGAATAAACATAAATAAAATCAATAAATTCGTTATCTTACGATCCTATATACAGCAAAATTTGTTCACGAATTTATCCCAATATTCATAGATTCCTTTAAATTGCGCCATCATACCCAAGAAAATCACATATCCTATACGGAGCTTTCTTGCTTAGATATTGTTTGCAAATTTCTTGTTTCAAACGTTAACTATTTTAACACGTAATACTTTGATTGTATTGACTATTAATTGTTGAAAGTTCATTTTAGATGCACTGTTAGGTTTTGTAACTTAAACACAAACTTTTAAAGAGTATTGTTGCTTCTATTTATCGCTACAATACTCTTTAAAACTTTGTGTTTAAGTTACAAAACCTAACAGTACATGTAATATGGTCCGGTTTTTTAATTTTATTTTTAGAGTATAATCAATTTTAGTTCTGGTGTGATGTTTTTATATACAGCAGACATTCAAATATATAAATGGCGGGAAATGTAAGAATGTTTTCCGTTACGAATACCTGTTTACAGTACTTCGATATGACAATTTTGCAATAATTCGGGCTGCTTAACGTTGTAGTCCAAATATGCGGTGCCTTAAGAATAAATACCCCCACTTATTCCTCATCGAATTCTGGATTCAAATATTGCATGGTATGCCATTAAAAGTAACTATTATGTGCAGTAATGACATTTTGCGATATTGATATTTTATATTGATGACGGTAATTATCCCTTATGGCCTGTGTTCAATGTTCGGTATATTTTATACCATCCGTCTCATTCTCTCTCGCATATTTCTCAGTTCTTTATTAAACCAATACTAGTGTTGTTTAGTATGACAGTTGTTTGTTTTGTTTTTACTGGAAAAGAACAATTAATATTATTATTATTGCCACTAATTATATTATGGAATATATTGCATTTCTCATGTATATCAATACTATCATTATTATCAAATTAATTCTCAGATGGTCTGAGAACGCAGTGTCTAAAATGAAAAAGGTTTACCAACTCTAAGAGCTTCTAATTCCAGAAATTTGTAACGCAGCGATTGCGCGTTTAAAAATAGGATTTCTATAGTGTTTGATGTTTCTTCCCGATACCATGTAAAACATTATGTGTCCTTACATTTTCGGGTCAGATTTCTGGGTTTCTAAGATCTTCAAACATATTTGCTGGTACTATAAGGAAACTTCGATTTCAATTGAATTAGATCGGTTGCGGTTAGAGTTTGATCTAGGTAGTATGCATGGACATAACCAAATCTAGGGGCCCCTTTTATAGGGCCAGTATTTCCTTCGCCATTCCTTGGATTTCATGACGTTTGTTTGGGCGACGTCTATTTAGTTTTTACTGGCATCCACTGTTCTTGTTTGGAATTTTCTTCGGTATTTACGGTTTCTAGGCGATCTTGAATATTTGCAACAATAATAAGTTTATCTTGTTCCTTATAACGTTCTTGTATTTCCACTGCTGAGGATTTTAGTACTGTCTCCTTTTGGACATATACAGAAAACCCACTTTCATCCAGAATTCCTCACCTAATCCATACAAACATAAAATGGACAGCTTCTATTTAATGATTTCAAATTCCTCTTGGTCCCGCATTAACCATCCCTATTCAGACTCAATAATTCCAAAATTAATAAACAAATTTAAAATATTTAATATATTTTTGCACCTAAATATGTAATGTAATATTTAATGTAAAAACCCCCATCACCAAATGTGTCAGGTATTTATAGTTTAACTTCTCCAGATGTGAACTACACTGGGCAATCAGGTCATAATTTTGAATTTCGATTAGACGAAAATCACTGGTCATTTAATTTAAAGAACAATAATTTAACATTCGCAAATCATTTAATAAAATCAAACCATACTTTTGGCAAGGATGTACTTTCGGTAATCCATTTCACTCATTAACGACCAGGTTGACCTCATGCACACCCCTCTCTTTGAAGTTTTCTAGTAGATATATAAACAGTTGTAATTCGTAATTTAGGTACTTGGTTTGATAATGATTAGCGTATAGTCGAAATTAGTCACTGCAAATAAAGTTTAAAGTGGTATAAAAAAGTAAAAGTGTTTTTTATTCTTAATACCGAAATGTACTATGAAGTGAATGCCTTTAAGGTCCAAGCATTATTTTTTCTTTTTGTGGTGAATTTAGCTGACCGAGAACTAATTGTTTCTCGCTATTAGTTTTAAAATAAAACTAAGTAAACTAAATAAGCACCTAGCTTATTTCAGATTTAGTGGTGAAATAAAATACATGTATGTATTGTGTGTTGATGTCAATTTTCTAGGTGAATGTTACCTATTGTGTTGAATCTTGTGCTAATGTGTCCATGTCTAGGTCTTATCTCGCCTTTCTGCTTTCTAGGTTTTTAAGATCTTTAAACTTACTCTTCATTCAAAATTGGAGTACGAGCAAATTACTCCAATTTTGAATGAAGACTATTTATCAGGAAACTCCGATTTTAATTCAATTAGATCGGTTACGGTTAGAGTTAGATCTAGATAGTATGCATGGACATAACCAAATCTAGTGGCTTCCTTTATAGGGCCAGTATTTCCTTCGCCGTTCCTTGGATTTTATGACGTTTGTCTGTGCGATGTCTATTTCGTTTTTACTGGCATCCACTGTTCTTGTTTGGAATTTTCTTCGGTATTTACGGTTTCTAGGCAATCTTGAATATTTGCTCTTGTTTTTCCAAAGCTGAAGATTTGAGTACTGTCTCCTTTTGGACATATACAGAAAACCCACTTTCACAGATGCAATCATCCAGAATTCCTCAAGCCATTCATACAAACATAAAATAGACAGCTTCTATTTAATGATAACTCGCGTATTCCAAATTCCTCTTGGTCCCGCGAATGCAAATCATTTAATAGAATCAAACCATACTTTCGGCAAGGATGCACTTTCGGCAATCCATCTCGCCGAAAAGATAATATGGATTTACCGGAAGCCGTTAAAATTCATAAGGCGAAAATTAATCCCAGAATTTCCCTCATTAACGTCTAGGTTGATCTAATGTACACCCCTCTCTTTGAAGTTTTCTAGTAGATATATAAACATTTGTAATTCATAAATTAGGTACTTAGTTTGATAATGATTACGGTTTAGTCGAAACTAGTCACTGCAAATAAAGTTTAAACTGGTATAAAAGAGTAAAAGTGTTTTCTTTATTCTTAATATCGAAATATACCACGAAGTGAATGTCTTTAGGATCCAAGAATTATTTTTTCTATTTGAAGTGAATTTAGCTGACCGAGAACTAATTATTTCTCGCTATTAGTTTTAAAATAAAACTAAATAATCTAAATAAGCACCTAGCTTATTTCAGATATGGTGATGTAATAAAATACATGTTTGGATTGTGTGTTGGTGTTAATTTTCTAGGTGGATGTTGGGGTTGGCTGTTCATGTTGGCGTTTTGATTGTTGCGTTATCTCTTGTGTTGAATTTTGTGCTAATGTGTCCGTGTCTAGGTCTTTCCTCGCCTTTCTGCTTCCTCGATTTTTGAAAGTCGTAAACACCTTAACGCAATTTCAACGGCGGATAATAAGAACTGGACCGTACATCTGCACTGTTCAGCAACTAGCAAACTTGTACCATTACCAATAAATAGTAAACAATGACTTAACGAAAGAGGAGAGAGATATTCAACGGAAAATTATTGCAAGAGAACAATTAGGTAAGGGTAACAAAGTCGCGATAGGATATCAAAAATTAATAATAAACGAAGAAGAATACAAGTGGAATAGCAAAGAGAGAAGACAAATAATAAAAGAAAGACAAAAACTGGCAATACCACAACGGAACTTAAGGAAATGATAACGGTGACGAGACAAAACAGCAAAAAAATTAAGAAAGAAGCAGGACCCAGAAACAGTAAGAATGTAAATACAACAGATAAAAAGGAAACAAAAAGATAAGAATAAGTAGGAAAAATAGGTACATGGAATATAAAGAGTATAGCGGGGAAAAACAAGAAACTTATTTACGAATATGAGAAAGCCAAAATAGATAAAATATGAGAGACAAAAAGAAAATCAACATGAACTATACTGGAGCGGACTAGGAGAGGAACAAAGAGCAGCAGCGGGAGTTGGAGGTATAGTACCCAGAAATTTAAAGGATAAGGTAAACAAATGGGAAGAAATAAAAACGGAGAGAGAATACTTGAATTCTGCATAGAAAACATGATAAGCGTCAACACCTTTTATGAATATAAGAACATTCATAAGTATACAAGGGAAGAACCAAGCAGAAATGAAAAGTCAATGATAGACCTTGTGTTACTTGAAAAGGAAAATATAAAATCAATAATAGACGACAGAGTTAAAAGAAGAAATGAAATATATAGCGACCACTACTCAGTAGTCAGAATAATACGGGAATAAAATAGAAAAAGACAGAGATAAAATAAAAGAGGACAAGTACAAAATAAATATTAGAATACAAAAGGATATATGTTTAAAAATAAAGACGTGGCTGATAAATATAGACAAGAACTAAATGGGGAGAAAACTATAGAGAAGAAATAAATGGAGGAATAGAAGACATTTGGAAGAAATTTAAGGAAACTATAATCAAAACAGCTAAAGCAGTATGGGGAACAACTAAAGTAATAAAAAGTAAAACAATGAAGAAATAAAAAAGGGAAATAAAAATTAAAAAGAAATTATGGTAAAAATACTTGGAAATCAAAACAATAACAAGCTATAAAGAATGTAAAGAACAACGGAAAAAGACTAAGAGAAAAATTATAAGGCCAAAGAGCGAGTAGAGGCAACCAGAACTAGTAAAAATCTGACAAAAACAATATATGAGAGAGCCATTAGAATAAAAGAGGATGAAGGGAAAATAGAGAAAAATGAGAAAAGAGTTATCCAGAGATGGAAAGAATATTTTGAAAAACTACTGAAGGCAGAGGAAACACAAAAAAGAAACAGCAAGAGAAGTGGTCACAAACAGAGAAACGGAGAAAGAGGGGGGAAGAGGAAAGATTAGGAATAAGCTTAGAGGAACTCAAAAGGGCAATAAAAACCTTAAAGAATGGCAAAGCTCCCGGAGAAAACAAGATTACAACAGAAATGATTAAAATCATAGATGATAAGGGATTATATTTATTTCATCAAATAATAAATAAAATGTGGAAGGAAGAGACAATACCGGAAGATCTAAAATTTGGGCTTATAGTACCGGTAACGAAATGAATGAGATTTAGAAATAAAGGACGGGAAGGAAGAGTGAAAGAGCTTGAATGGAAGGGGGAAGTAATTGAGAGAGTTAAGGTATTTAAGTATTTGGGTTTCATTTTTAAAAGTACGGGCGGATACGTGGAACATATAAAGTGGGTGCAAGGGAAGGCAAGGAAAGCGTGGGGTATCGTGTGGAAGAAGTGGGGAAAATGGATGGCGAATAATTTTAGAGTGGCATGTAAACTGTGGGATGCGTGTGTGAGGCCGATTTTAATGTATGGGGTAGAAGTATGGGGGGACAACTGGGTATGAATGCTTAGAGAGAGAGAGAGCAGTTGTGGTTCTTGAAACATATGTTGGGGGTTGAAAAGTCGACACCCTGGTATATACTGTTTCAGGAAACCAACAGAATGAGTCTGCATATTGAGACAATGAAGAGAGTGGCGAGTTATGAGATGAAAGTGTGTGGATTAGAGAAGGAAATACTGGTGAAAGAGGTATGGATAACGTGCCTAGGAATGGGGAAATGTAAGTGGAGAGTAGAGCGACGAAAAATGTATGAAAGGGTAGGGGTGTCGGAGTGTGAAGTGAAGGAATTGTTAAAGCGAGGAGTGAATGTGGCGGCCTGGGCGAAAGAGAAGGGAAAGGAAGTGGAAATTCAGGAAAGGCAGGGGTGTATTGCAAGAAGTGCATATAATGATATGTTTGAAAGGTGGCAGGTGCACGGGAGGACGCCAAGATACCTATGTAACAACGAACTCAGTAGGGAGGAAAAGGTCATCTTGGCGAGAGCAAGATGTAGGTCAGGCGAGAGAAGGGCTGGATGGGAGAAACGTATATTAGATGTGTGCTATGTGGAAGTGGAAAGGATACGTGAAGACATTTAGCAGACGAGTGTGTGAGGAATGGGTGAGAAGCAACAAAAAAGTGAATGAATGGATGAGAGACGATGGGGCAGGGGTAGATATTCTGATGAGATTGAAGTGGGAGAAAGAAGTTAGAAGGAAGTAAAAGCAAGAAAGTGTATAGTATTATATTTATATATGTTATATTACAGGGGAATCATCTTACTAAGTTCAATAACAAAAATATATGAAAACATTCTCGAGACAAAATTAAAGCAAATAGTAGAAATGGAGCTACGTGAAGCACAGAGTGAATATAGCAAAGGCAAAAGTACACGAGATTACGTTTTCACATTTTTTTTCTAGCCGGGAGGTGTGTGTGTGTGTGATGTGCGTGTTTGTGCAATATACGTGGGGTCGCTACTCCCAAATGGCTGTGCACGTCAACCACCCCTGCGGCGACGTTTTCACATTTAAAGAAATAACGGGTAAATTGTTAAATAAAGGGAGAAAATTATATTGTGCATTTATGGATTTAAAAAAAGCATTCGATAGGGTACAAAGGGGAGAAGTTTGGAAAATACTAGAAATGAAAAAGATAGACAAAAAATTGATACAAGCTACAAAGAGTTTCAAGATGGAAAAGGAATGAAAATGAATAAAGAAAAGACGAAAGTAATGGCTATAACAAAGTATCAAGAAAAACTAAATATAGAAATAGATAAAGTAAAGGAAGAACAAACAGAAGATTTTATGTATTTAGGTGTGAAAAGGCGGAAACGAAAGAGACCTAAACAATAGAATAGAAAAAGCAAGTAAGCTATATTATAAAATAAGAGAAAGTATATTACGAAAAAAAGAAGTCTTAAACTTAAAACGAATCAAAGATAATAGTGTACAAAACAATATTCAGACCAGTATTAACTTACGATTGTGAGACATGAACTCTAAACAGGAGACAGAAAAGCAGAATTGGAATAATAGAAATGAAATACCTTAGAAAAGTCAAAGGAGTAACTAGATAGAATGAAAAATGAAGACATAAGCGCAGATCTGAACATAGAATCAATAGAAAAGTACATCGAAAAGAGACAATTAGGGTGGTGTGGACACATGCTGAGGCCGAATGAAAAGACATAAAACATGGATAGAAGCCGAAAGAGTAGCGGAAGATAGAAAAAGTTGGAAGAAGTTTATAGCAGAGAAATAAGAAGATAAATAGAGGAAAGAAAAACTCTACACTCTTTATTTAATTTAATCCTGTTGACAGTATAGGAATCGTTAAGTTATACAAATTAAACATACACAATACAAATACATACAAAGTATGAAGAGTTTTCTGCTTTTACTGATTTGTTGTTTGTTTGTTGTATTCTTTTTTCAAATAAACATATATACATGTTTCTAATATATATATATGCAACACACTTGGTGTTTTATTTTTATTTTAACAAGCCGGCTACAGTGGCTCTAACTGGATCAATATTAAAAACGCCACATACTATAATATTTCTATTTGTTTTATATAGAGCACCAAGAACATCATCAAGTTTACTTAAGAATTTACTCAGGTTACCAGTGGGCGACGTATAACATACCAGAATGATTGTTGAGTTGCCATCAGCAGTCCATTTTAGTCGACATGTTTCAAAATATTCTTCTACACAGTATTTTGACATGGGGATATTACTCGTGGTACAATTATTGGTAGACCAGATTGCTACTCCACCTACTCTTTTTGAAGATTTACTTTTCAATATGACCATGTTTCTGAAAACATAAGGTAATTAATATTATTAGATAAGTATTCACAACTAAATATATTTGATTTATTTTGGGTTAATGATCCGCAATTAAGCAGTAGGAGGTTATATGAATGGTTTATTCCACTCTTCCTTCCGTCAGTCGGGGATGAAAAACCTGCTTATATATGCTCCAAGTAGCCATTGGTCCATTGCCTTGTCGAAATTCTCCAAGTCTTCGGCGACTTTAAAGGATGTAAAATATTGAGAGTGTTTTGATTTTACCATGTAACCGCGTACTCCAGGGAACTCGTTCTTAAGAAAAGTTGCCACATTTTTGTGGGTCCATCCTGGATACGAAAACGAATGCTTTCCTTGATTTCAGTTTAATGTTGTTAATATTTGCGTCTCTATTTTTCCCGATAATTCCGCGTTGCTTGGGCTTGTTTTCCTTTTTACTTTCCCTATATAGTATATATAGGGGGAGTATTGTTTTCGTGATTTTTTTTAAACATCTTTTTTGTGAAAATATCCGTTTTGGGATTCTCTGAGTTCATTGCACTAATTTCTGGAAAAAAAAATTGTGTCTGTGTGATTGTCTGTGTGTCTGTTGGTGGGCGCTGTATCTCAAAAACGAATGACCTGTTTGAGATAAAACTTCAAACTTAAGGTTTTATCGTTAAAAACTGGAACTGAAAAGTTTTTGGTGAACATTTATAGACCGGAAGTGGATGTTTACTTGAGGCGTTTTTTTTAATATGAAATATTTAAAAAAACGCCTTAAGCAAAAGTTAAAGATAGTAAAAAAGTAAACAAGTTTTATTCAAACATTTTTTTCATAAAATTCTTAACTTGCGAGAAAAAAATAAAAATTAAAATTATTGAAATTTTTTGCTTTTTGCTATAGTAGTTACATGAAACTTATATAACAAGTAATTGTAAAGAATTCAAAACTGAACAATTTATTACGCATAGTCTTTTTACGTAAACGTCATAGTTTTCGAGAAAAATATAAGGAAAGTACTATGCTGGCCACATCACAATTTTTGCGTGAATTCTTCCATTGCGTGGGAGCGAAATCATTTATTTGAGTTTCATAGCGTCTACTCTGTTCATGCACTTTTTTAACTACATCACAATTTTTGCGTGAATTCTTCCATTGCGTGGGAGCGAAATCATTTATTTGAGTTTCATAGCGTCTACTCTGTTCATGCACTTTTTTAACTACAGAGCTGTTGGCATGTGCAGTAGCTGTCTTGTCAAATAAACACGTATGGTTTATATTTACATTGTTTTTATTATTCGTAGATCATTTAATACACTCTAAGAAATAAAAGAAATTTTAATATCTCTTTAAATTAAATGAAACTCCATTACAATTTGAAAAGTGGTCAAAGCTGACAAAGATGATGGGCAATAATAATCAAGGTGACCTCCTCGATCATAAGGTAATCGAAGTTTGTTCACTCAAGCACGATTTAATTTAATTGCCACCATCTGTTAGTTTAAATAAATTTAGCTCGGAACCTCTGATTAACAGCAGGCTAGCAGTAAATGGTACAGGTGAGGCGTAGGTTGGCTGCCTCGGATTGCACTTTAACGCGGAATTAAAATCGCGGCTTGCAATAACGATGTTCGAACGGCATGTTTAGAATAATTGAAAATGGTACTTACCGTTTAATATGTTTGTAGTTTTTGTTAAATGAAGCGTGGATCTGTAAGTACTTCGAAGCTCAGTTTGATAGCAGGCTAACAGCAACTGATGCAGATATCTGGAACTACTCTTAACCTATAAATGAAGATCGTGAGTGGCAAAAATGAGGGTGGTATAAAAACAAACATCTGTTGGCTCCCCTGAATCAAATAAATCAAAAATAATTATGTTAAATCAAGTTCTAAATTAAATTATCCATTACAATGGACAAATTTATATTGGAAACTCTGTTCGTTAGCCGACTAGAAGAAAACGACGGAGGTATCTGAACGTAAATGAAAATGCCTGATGAAATAATGAAGGAGGTTTGGCGGGAAAATTGAAATTATTTAATCAAAAGTAATGAATTAATTGTGAGCATGAATTATATTATAAATAAGATTTATATTATAACAAATTCTTCATCGAAATTATATTAATTATTATTACTTATTGAATATTTCTATAATTTCTATATAATATAATACTAAGCAATTGTGTTGAATTTAACCCTTTATCGGGCAAAGGGTGAAGTGCCAGTACGAAAATTTTTATAATTGAAATACTGTCACTTGGAGAATTAAATATCCTATTTTTAATATCCGCGGTGCCCTAATTAGCAGTAATTAGGAGTTTGATAATGTAACCATATGGTAACATTGCACGATACAAGACAGGGTAAAATAATATTAATATACAAATATTGCAAGTTTCTTTAGGATTTGTATGTTTTTTCAAGTACATATGATATTTTATTATAAAAGAAAACAAAATTAAATTCTGAACACTAATTATGAATGTAATAATAAATTTTAAAAAAATCTGAACTCAAGATAATGTTTTAATTTAGTTGAATGAATATACTATTGCTTATGGAATGAAATAAAACAATTTTTTTTCTTCTGTGAGATAGAGCCTTACGTTGCATTTCTCACACATCAAACAACTAGTGCCTTTCGTGCAGTTTCTACATCTTCCCTTAGATGTGTGTACAGGCCAATGTGCGAACGAATCGTACCTTGAGAAGGTGTTTCTACTACTGGATGTCTAATTTTTTTGGTCTCATCATTTCCCGTAAAATGAAATAGGGTTCATATCTAAAAAATCCACTGTAACTAGAACAATTATAATAAATTTTATAATATACGCAATTTTATCGGGCAATGTAACCATATGGTTACATATATTTTCAATATACATTCTAAGCAGTATTTACTTACTTATTGCCCTCCACAGTACTTATAATTACACACTCATATCTATATTATTGAGTATATCAAAAAATATGAAATATAAATAATGATATTTACTATAAAAATAACTTATTCATACAACTTCCCGCGCTATTTCACTACACTGTAGCACACAAACCCAGAATTGCAAAAAAAATATTCAAACCATTACGCAGACTCTGGAGAATATCCACCTCCTTCGATAGTAGATTGCAATCATACGGTAGCATAACCCTCATTGCTGTAGAACTACAGGAACCAGAGTTTTAAGGTTTTGAAAATGATGTTACCATATGGTTACAATTCCCGATAAAGGGTTAACCATATTTGGCGGGAATTTTGAATGGTTCTCGGATTAGCGCTTTGCAAAATCACAATTAATTATAAATCAATGATGGTGGCGTTTAATTGGAATATAGAAAGATCTTTTTAATTATTAGGTTAAATGACCTGTATCTTTAGAGAATGCAAATCTTTGCTAAGAGACGTCGTTCAGTATCAAGATAGCAGAAAATGACGGTGGTATAAGTACAAAAATCTGTTGGCTCACCTGAACCAAGTAAATTAAATAAAGTTTGTTGGTAATATTAAAATTAAAACCACGATGATGGGAAATCATAATCAAGATGACACCTTAGTTGATAATGCAATCGAAATTTGTTCAACGAAGCGTGTTTAAATTTAATTGCTACTATTGCTACTATTGGAGTGTGTAAATTTAGCTTGGAAACTTTGTTCGACAGTATGCTAGCAGACGGTGAAAAAGGCGAGACAAAGATTGGCAGCCCTGAGTTGCATTTTACCGCCGAATTCAAATTGCAGCTTGCAATTATGATGTGTGTTCGGCGGGCAAATGAAAGTCGGACGCAATTATAATTAAAATAATGGGAAAGAGTACTTGGCGTATAATTGCAATATATTATGATATTTTTTAATTATTTGGTTTAATGACCCGTATCAGCAGAGTGGGCAAATTTTAGCTCGGACAAGTTGCGAGGTATCAAGATAGCAGAAAATGACGATGGTATACAAACAAAAATGTATTGGCTCCCCTGAATGGAATAAATTAAATTACCTTTGCCGGTAAATTTAAAAAGTGGTAAAAATGACAAAGGTGATGGTCAATAATAATCAAGGTGACATCTTCTATCATAAGGTAATCGAAGTTTGTTCACTCAAGCACGATTAAATTTAATCGCCACTATCTGTTAGAGTGCGCACATTTAGCTCGGAAACTCGGTTCGATAGTAGGCTGGCAGAAGGAGGAATAGGTGAGACATAGGTTGGCTGCCCTGAATTGCATTTTCCCGCCGAATTAAAATTGTAGCTTGCAATTATGATTTGTGTTCGGCGGGCAAATGAAAGTCGGACGCAATTATAATTAAAATATTGGGAAAGAGTACTTGGCGTATAATTGCAATATATAATGATATTTTTTAATTATTTGGTTTAATGACCCGCATCAGCAGAGTGGGCAAATTTTAGCTCGGAGAAGTTGCGAGGTATCAAGATAGCAGAAAATGACGATGGTATACAAACAAAAATGTATTGGCTCCCCTGAATGGAATAAATTAAATTACCTTTGCCGGTAAATTTAAAAAGTGGTAAAAAATGACAAAGATGATGGTCAATAATAATTAAGGTGACATCTTCTATCATAAGGTAATCGAAGTTTGTTCACTCAAGCACGATTAATTTAATTTCCACTATCTGTTAGAGTGCGCAAATTTAGCTCGGAAACTCGGTTCAACAGCAGGCTAGCAGAAATTGGTACAGGTGAGACATAGGTTGGCTGCCTGGAATTGAACTTTACCGCGGAATTAAAATCGCGGCTTACAAAAAGGATGTTATATGTTCGGCGGTAAAATTAAAGGTGATTAACTTTCGAACGATAAAAAAAATAATTAAAATAATTGAAAATAGTACTTGTCGTTTAATTTGTTAATGAAGCGTGTATCGTTTAAGTACGTCAAATCTCAGTTTGATAGCATGCTAGCAGAAAATAATTTATATATCTAAAACTGCTATTAACCAATAAATGAAGATTCAGCTCGAGATTTAAAACTGGTTTAAATACGGACGTTTACAAAAATCCAAATAATTAATATGGTAGATTGTCCATAGTAACCAGTAGTGGTTGTTAAATGGAGTGTTTAATTAAATTGTCTGTTTAAGTTCAGAAGTGTAAGTACAAAAATTCGTTGGCTTGCCTGAATCAAATAAATGAAATTCCGGAGAAATAATAAACAAGATCAGACCTTCGTTCATAAGATAATCAAATTATGTTTAAATAAATGTTTCTATTGAAGTGCGCTAATTTAGCTCGGAAACTCGATTCAACAGCAGGCTAGCAGAAAATGGAACAGATGGAGCATAGAATAGCTGCCTTGAATAACTCTTTACACCTGAATTAAAATCGCAGTTTGGAATAACATTGTTATGTCTTTGGCGGGAATATTAGAAGTGATTAAAATTCGAACGGTACAATTAAAATTTTTGAAAATGGTAGTTTTTGTTAAATGAAGCATGTATTATTGAGTACGTCGAAGCTCAGTTTAATAACAATGAAGTGATTTTTTTTTATGATTGTCTTTCAACTGCTATCACGCTCGGAATAAGCAAATAATACATATCCTCTTATATACCTGTCTACCAATTGCAATTTTTATGGATCCAGGACAAGTTAAGAAATACATTAAGGTAATAAAATAATAATAATAATATAGAGAATAAACATAAATAAAATCAATAAATTCGTTATCTTACGATCCTATATACAGCAAAATTTGTTCGCGAATTTATCATACCCAAGAAAATCACATATGCTATACGGAGCTCTCTTGCTTAGATATTGTTTGAAAATTTCTTGTTTGAAACGTTAACTATTTTAACAGATAATACTTGACTGTTAATTATTGAAAGTTCATTTTAAATGCATTGTTAAATGTGCATGTTATATGGTCCGGTTTTTGATTTTCTTTTTAGAGTACAATCAATTTTAGTTCTGGTGTGATGTTTTTATATACAGCAAACATTCTAATACATAAATGGCGGGAAATATAAGAATGTTTTCTGTTACGAATACATGTTTACAGTCACTTCGATATGACAATTTTGCATTAATTCGAACTGCTTGACGTTGTAGTCCAAATATGCGGTGCCTGAAGAATGAAAACCCCCACTTATTCCATCTCGAATTCTGGATTCAAATATTGCATGGTATGCCATTAAAAGTAACTATTATTTGCAGTAATGACGTTTTGCGATATTGATATTTTATATTAATGACGGTAATCATCCCTTATATCCTTTGAGTCAGGTGTTCGGTATATTTTATACCATTCGTTTCATTCTCTCTCGCATATTTCTCAGTTCTTTATTAAACCAATACTAGTGTTGTTCAGTATGACAGTTTTTTGTTTTGTTTTTACTGGAAAAAAAACAATTAATATAATTAATATTGTCACTAATTATATTATGGAATATATTGCATTTCTCATGTATACCAATACTATCATTATTATCAAATTAATTCTCAGATGGTCTGAGAACGCAGTGTCTAAAATCTCTACATTTAATAAATCATGGTCAATATTTGTGAAAATATTGTAAAGACAGTTTTGTTTAAATACATATTTAGCATTTGTTATAATTCTTCGGTAATTTCCGAAAAGCGGGCATAAAATGCTCTAGCAGAAAAATTACCCACTTTAGAAATTAAAAAGGCATCGCGAGACAACCAATGTTCGCTTATCGAAATAAATTAAAACGCCTCCAAAATTCAAGAATAAATTAAAAAGGTTTACCAACTTTAAGAGCTTCTAATTCCAGAAATTTGTAACGCAGCGATTGCGCTTTTAAAAAGAGGATTTCTAAAGTGTTTGATGTTTCTTCCCGATAGCATATAAAAAATTATTGTTCCTTACATTTTCGGGCCAGATCTGGGTTTGTAAGATCTTCAAACTTATTTGCTGGTACTCCAATTTTGAATGAAGAGTATTTATCAGGAAACTTCGATTTCAATTCAATTAGATCGGTGGCTGTGGCCAGTATTTCCTTCGCCGTTCCCTGGATTTCATGTCGTTTCTCTGAGCGACGTCTATTTAGTTTTTTACTGGCATCCACTGTTCTTATTTGGAATGTTCTTCGGTATTTACGGTTTCTAGGCGATCTTGCATATTTGCAACAATAATAAGTTTATCTTGTTCCTTATAACGTTCTTGTATTTCCACAGCCGAGGATTTTAGTACTGTCTCCTTTTGGACATATACAGAAAATCCACTTTCACAGATGCAATCATCCAGAATTCCTCACGCCATCCATACAAACATAAAATAGACAGCTTCTATTTAATGATAAGCCGCGCATTCCTCTTGGTCCCGCATCCCTTGAAAAAGAAATTAACAATATAAAACAAATAGCTATTAACAATCAATATTTAGATTCAATAATTCCAAAATTAATAAGCAAATTTAAAATATCTCAAATCCGTAAATATTATTTTGCACCTAAACATGTAATGTAATATTTAATGTAAAAACCGCCATCACCAAATATGCAAGTCAGGTATTTATAGTTTAACTTGTCCAGATTGCAGACGTTGGGTAATCAGGTCATAATTTTGAATTTCGATTAAACGAACCTCACAGGTCGTTCAATTTAAAGAAAAATAATTCAACATTCGTAAATCATTTAATAAAATCAAACCATTCTTTTGGCAAGGATGTACTTTCGGTATCCATCTCGCCGAAAAAGGAGATGGATTTACTGGAAGTCGTTGAAAATCATAAGGCGAAAATTAATCCCAGAATTTCCCTCATTAACGACCAGGTTGACCTATCGTACACCCCTCTCTTTGAAGTTTTCTAGTAGATATATAAACAGTTGTAATTCGTAATTTAGGTACTTAATTTGAAATGATTACCGTGCAGTCAAAACTAGTCACTGCAAATAAAGTTTGAAGTGGTATACAAAAGTAAAAGTGTTTTCTTTATTCTTAAAATCGAAATGTACCACGAAGTGAATGCCTCTAAGAGTGAACAATTATTTTTTTAATTTGAAGTGATTTTAGCTGACCGAGAATTAATTGTTTCCCGCTATTAGTTTTAAAATAAAACTAATTTTTGTTTAATTATTATCGAATTGTCTGAATTTTATGCATGCTAAATTTGAATAATTTTGCACCTAGCTTATTTCAGATGTGGTGGTCAAATAATACACATGTTTGTATTGTGTGTTGATGGCAAATTTCTAGGTGAATGTTGGGGTTGGTTGTTCATGTTGGCGTTTTTATTATTGCGTTACATCTTGTGTTGAATCTTGTGATAATGTGTCCGTGTCTAGGTCTTATCTCGCCTTTCTGCTTCCTCAATTTTTGAAAGTCGTAAACACCCTTTCTTATTAAAATGATGATGTCTATACTTGCTGTATAACGCAAATTCAACGGCAAATAATAAGAACAGGACAAACTATGGACCGTACATCTGCACTGTTCAGCTACTAGCAAGCCTGTACCATTCCATAATTACTCTGAAAATATCAAGCCAGTATTCGTTTAATTAATAAAATAATAAATAGTAAACAATGACTTAACGAATGACGAGAAATAAATTGAACGGAAAATTAGAAAATTAGAAAGACAACACTTAAGTAAGGGTAACAATGTCAGGATAGGATATCAAAAATTAATAATAAACGAAGAAGAATACAAGTGTTTGAAAAAGTCAAAATGGATGACAATCAAGTTGACGAACAAAACAAATATCCATTAAAGTGATGTAACCACCAAATTAGTAAAGTAGTGGTCTGTGTTAAGTGCGGCACCGCATATCACCATAGCTGTATTGCTAAAAAGGGGGCCGTCCCCAAAGAAGGAGACTCGCGTGTTTACTGTTGTGAGGACCTAACCAGATTTGAGACGGTGCTATGCAGCTTGATGCAGGAAGCCCTCAAAATAATTGAACACTGGTGTAACGACCAGTCTCTGACCATAAACCCGTCAAAGACTGAAATGGTTGTTACCGGCGTTCAGTTTACCTGAACGTGGTAACAAATGCGTAATTATATTTTAATCCATTTTACGAGCTACCCATTGCTCCTAATAATAATTTGCATAAATTCCGCATTATTGAAATAATCCAAACGAGATAATTTTCCAAAATGTGCAGCTGCCAGTGCCGAACAATAAATCGGACCCTTTTTCGGCGAACGAGGATAATTACCTGTTCCAAGAATAACCGTGCCTACGTGACAAGAACAAAGCCGCGGTACTTGAGATCACCATATAAAACCAGGCCCGACCATCGCTCTTTACCAGTCGTCTGCCATCAGCAGCGGTGGTCAGCCTGGTCGGCTTTGCCGATTCAAGCCTCTTGCTCTTGTATATATTGTATATTTTTCTATGTCTATTTTCTGTCTCTGTCTTTTGTAATATATTTTCTTCTTCTCTGGCCCCATGTTTTAATTTACACACTTTCTCTTGTTCTTTTACTCTGTTTCACAGCTAGCCGGTGCCCATACGTTGACGTGGCGTGGAAGCCCAAGCAAGTATCACCGAAGGGAAACTGTTTAATCGAAGCCTGCGGCTGCTAATCGATGGTGAGCCTCGCCAGGGACCCCTGGGCCACCTCCAGTGCGTGTTGGTTCCAGAAAGTACCGCCGGTGCTACTTCCTTGCCAGTCCGTCACGAGGACGTCTTCCGCGTTCACCGTTAACATTTGGCTCCCAACTAGTGGCCGAGTAAAACTCACACCCTGAAGACTCATGCTCTAATTTCTTACTATTTTCATGTTGTGTAATTAACCGTGATTCCGAGTCACCCGGGGCCGCCTTCCAGTATTCGCAGGGCAAGAGGCAGTCCACCAGGTTTCACTGAAAATGACGTCAACCCGATTCGACCTTCAGCACACTGGCTACAACCACCACCGTCAGCTTCAATCCAGCCGCCTCGTGCTTCACCACAACACCGGCAGCTCCGACGGATTGACTGACGACACACCAGCTCCAGCCGCCCCGCGCTCGATGCCGTGGCCGCCACAATGGACTGGTTCACCAGCGTCTTGGTTCGCGCCGTGCCAGTGCACCCAGGATGACAGCCCATCCCCGGCCGGACCAGACGTCGCAGCCCTCAAGGATGCCACAAACCATCCAGGGATGCCGAGATCCGGTGTGGGACGACCGAATCCCCTCACACCTTAATTTCGGGAGGATCTCCACACAAAGCCAGTGTTGCCTACCACGACGCCAGATCCGATGTAGGATGTCCGAATCTCCCTGCATCTCAACCACGGAAGGGTCTGCAGCGTCATCGGGTGCAGTGCTGTTTATAACCAATCGACAACAACACCGAAGACGTCCACTGGCAGCTATTATTTTCATTTCATGTCTTTTTCAAAATTATCTCGTTTTCCGGGGCCGTTTGTTACCGGCGTTCAGTTTACCTGAACGTGGTAACAAATGCGTAATTATATTTTAATCCATTTTACGAGCTACCCATTGCTCCTAATAATAATTTGCATAAATTCCGCATTATTGAAATAATCCAAACGAGATAATTTTCCAAAATGTGCAGCTGCCAGTGCCGAACAATAAATCGGACCCTTTTTCGGCGAACGAGGATAATTACCTGTTCCAAGAATAACCGTGCCTACGTGACAAGAACAAAGCCGCGGTACCTGAGATCACCATATAAAACCAGGCCCGACCATCGCTCTTTACCAGTCGTCTGCCATCAGCAGCGGTGGTCAGCCTGGTCGGCTTTGCCGATTCAAGCCTCTTGCTCTTGTATATATTGTATATTTTTCTATGTCTATTTTCTGTCTCTGTCTTTTGTAATATATTTTCTTCTTCTCTGGCCCCATGTTTTAATTTACACACTTTCTCTTGTTCTTTTACTCTGTTTCACAGCTAGCCGGTGCCCATACGTTGACGTGGCGTGGAAGCCCAAGCAAGTATCACCGAAGGGAAACTGTTTAATCGAAGCCTGCGGCTGCTAATCGATGGTGAGCCTCGCCAGGGACCCCTGGGCCACCTCCAGTGCGTGTTGGTTCCAGAAAGTACCGCCGGTGCTACTTCCTTGCCAGTCCGTCACGAGGACGTCTTCCGCGTTCACCGTTAACATGGTCCTCTTCACAAAGAAAAGGAAACCAGGTAAGCTAAAGCTTCCTAAGCTCCTCAACACCCAGTTGACATTGTCGTCAGAAGTCAAATACCTGGGAGTGATCCTCGACGGCAAGTTGACATGGGAACCACATCTCAAAATGAAATGTAAAAAAGCATGCGTCTCCCTCTGCCAATGCCGGAGGGCTGTGGGGCAGACATAGGGGCTATCTCCCAAGATAGCACTTTGGCTCTACACAGTGGTAGTAAGACCAATGCTAATCTATGGAGCACTGGTTTGGTGGCCCAGAGCCAGACAGAAAACCTCAGCAAAGCAGCTTATTCAGTTGCAAAGGATAGCATGCCTCAGCACGACCGGAGCAATGCGAACAACACCCACTGCAGCAATGGAAGCAATGCTCTGCCTTCCACCTCTCGACGTATACGTAGAGGAGATGGCCACGGCGGCAGCACTGCGCCTAAACTCAGTTGAACTCTGGTACAAAGGAGGCAGGGCTGGCAGATACTGTCACCTTTTAGAGGAGGCTGTCAAAAAGACACCCTTCCCTGGAAGGAAGACAGACAATTTGCTACCCTGCTAGGTCTTCAATAGACCCTATAATGTATCGATAAAAAGAGGAACCGGGAGTGTAGAGGGTGGGGAAACCCTCCGAATTTACACCGATGGTTCTAAAACCAAAAGAGGATCCGGGGCGGGAATTTATTCGCAACAAATGGACCTCTCATGAGCTATACCCCTAGAGAAGCACACAACTACTCTGCAAGCAGAGATCGTTGGCATCATCCAAGGAGCGAAAGAAATCCTAATCCTGACATCCGTGATAGGAACATCCAAATCCTTACAGACAGTAGGGCAGCAATACTAGCAGTGAGTGGTCACAAGATCACCTCAAGACTAGTAAAAGAATGTCACCCTTAAACAAGCAGCACAATCAAACAGTATTGAGCTGCGCTGGGTCAAGGGACACAATAATGAAGATGACAACAGCAAGGCCGACGAGTTGGCGCGAGCTGGATCGGTTCTCAGTGATACCACGGACGGGCCCCCGATCGCGCCAACACCGAAATGCCTCACTGATATCTTCAAACAGAATACTCTCAAGATGCCAAAACAACGTTGGGACAACACCTCAGGCTGCAGACAGGCCAAGGAAGTAATACGCTCACCTAATCTGAAAACAGCTGTCCATGCTAGGGGAGCTCTGGCCGAACATGGCCAACATAAGGGATAACCCTCTAAGCGTTGTGCTGTCCTTTGTACACCACCTTGGGTGGCTAAATGAGTGATAGAATAACGCAGGGCTGTCCCAGTCAGGTAGGCAAAATGGGCCTAGTGAGGCCCAAGTGCTCTGGTCAATGATTTGATCACCCTTGGCAAACTCAATCCAGATCCAGAGGACCTAACCAACAAATCTCATGGATTGAAACATCGGGAAGAAAACGACAATATTCTAACACCCACCATTGAAATGGACCTAACCATGGACTTCATTAGGGCAGAGATATCATTACTAAAACAGATCATACAGGAGAAGGAAGATAAGTGTGAATTAATTAAAAAATTAGTTGCTGAAAAAGACAACGTTATAGCATTATTGAAGAGTTCTATAATTAAACTGGACTCAAACAAAATAATAACAGTTGGTTCCCCAAATAATACACAGATGTCAGAAGATCAAAATTCAGCTAAAGTAAACGTTACTGACAATCCCCTAGTCTCACACCAAAATATATTAATTAATACTGAAATTGGCCAAGAGATGCTCGAACCGTCAACGAGTTTGAATAGCTTACAGATTCCCCCAAAGATTCTGCTCAAAATACTGGAGAAACGAACCCGAAACCAGAGGTCGACAGTAATGTCTCCCGCTGGATCTAATGAAATAAAGGCAACACACGTCACACCAACTACTGATTAACCGGCCGGAGCCGAGGAATGGACGGTTGTCGTAACACGTAAAACAAAACGCAGAGAACGAAATACAATTTTGGGTACTTCAAAATCGCAAAACAACTCGGTGAGAGGGGTAAAGCGCTATGGTTATCTACACGTGTACAATCTTGCCCCGAAAACATCGCCCGAGGAAATAACAACGTACTTGAGAGACCTACATTTTCAAGACATTCAATGTACTCAACTGAAGTCGAAATATCCCGAAGAATACGCCTCTTTTAAAGTAGGAGTACCACTGGAACAACTAGATGACTTGAAAAAGCCAGATACGTGGCCAGTAAACGTAAAAATAAATAATTTTTTATGGAGGATTCAAAGGAGAGCCAACTCAAATTAAAAGTGCTCTTTCTTAACGCGCAATCTATTAAAAATAAATTAAACGAATTTGAAGCACTAACTCATGACCAAAATTTAGTTTAATAGCAATATGCGAACATTGGCTCTCCAAGGAAGAAAATAATAAATAAATGATATGTCAGCTAGAGCCTTCTATTCACGAAACGAAAGCAATTATGGCGGAACGATTATTTATATTAAGAACAATATAGCCTCAAATGAATATAATGCTCTAACTGACAAAATTAGCATTGATAAACATTGTGAATTATCCATGGTGTATATCCCTTATTTTGAAACAGCTTTTATATGTGTCTACCGTTCGCCTAGTGGCGATAATCGTATTTGTTAATGTTATTTCGTCGTTTTTAGATAAGGCAATTCATTTAAAGTGTGATGTGGTACTAGGAGGAGATTTTAATATTAAATTTAATGCCAACGACCCACGGGAAGCGCAACTTACTGATTTGCTTACTACGTATGGACTGAAAAAAACTGTAAATTTTAACACACGTAAGGAAAATTGTCTAGATAATATATTCACAAACTTCACAAACCATATAAGTATAGTGTTATTGCTACGTATTAACCTCAGTATAAATAATACAGAGCTCACTTAGAGACCGTTTACTTTGGACGGTAAGATTGTATTCTATAATAACTCAACTATATCAATAAATGAAAAATGGAACAGCCTCTATTATATGTTAACAGACGCACTAAATAAGGCTTTTCCTCTAAAAAAATCGCAGGAAAAACACCAGGACGTCACACCGTATTCACTGGATTAATGAAAGTATTAGAAACATGCGCGAAACTCTGCATCTCATTAAAGAAAGTCAATGCATAAACCCCTCGATTAACTCTCAACAACTTTTAAAGGAATATATATTTCAATACAAAAATGCTATAATATCAGCCAAACATCGAGTCTGTGATAAATTTATTAATAATTCTAGTAACAAACTGGGAGCTTTCTGGAGACTTACAAACGACCTAAGAAATACTTCAAATCAAACAATAAACTGTGATATATCTTGTGATACTTTTAATTCCTATTTTGCGAACATAGCAAATGAACTCTTAAAAGACCTACGGCTGATGGGTAGCAGCCGTTAAATTCGGACACGTGTATTAATTTTAATTCAAACATTTCCTTCTCATTCAATTAATTAACACACTGAAATCAAAAACGAGTGCTGATATATATGATATAACGGTAGATGTTATAAAAAGTATAAAGGATTTACTTATTCCACCTTTAACGAAGCTAATAAATGCATTATCCGAACAGGCATCTTTCCAGACGCACTAAAGTGTGCTAAGATTATACCAATTCACAAAAAAGGGGATACCGGTGACGTAAACAACTATCGACCTATTTTACTACTCCCTATAATACCTAAAATCGTAGAAAAAATATTGAAAAATCAAATAGTTCGCTATTTTGACTGTAATCAACTCTTTAGTGCTCATCAATATGGTTTTAGGTCTCAAAGATCAACAACTGACGCAATTTTGTCGTTCGTAGAAATCGTGTCAAATTGCTTTGAAGATAAACTGTATTGTGCAGGGTCATTCCTTGACATGACAAAAGCTTTTGACTGCATACCACACGAATCATTATGTAACAAATTAAGCAAATACGGTTTATGTTCAAATAGTCTACATCTTTTATCTTCATATTTGACAAATAGGGTGCAATCAGTCAAATATGATAACAAAACATCAAATACTTTACCAATAACACATGGTGTTCCTCAGGGATCGATTCTAGGACCAGTGCTGTTTATAATATATATAAACGATATGCCTGATTATGTTAACTCTAACATAATCTTATTTGCAGATGATACCACTACGCTAAATATGGCTGACACACACGAGGGCGTTATTGATGGCTCTAGAAGTAGCCTTAAGCAAATCTTATTTACACTAAATAAAATAGAAAATACAACAGATACTACTGTCAAGTTTTTAGGAATTCATTTAGATTCGAAACTTAAATGGGACGTCCACGGGGAAAATTTAACAAAACAACTATCAAAAATATATATTGTTTACGTAGTGTGTCATACTACACGCGTTCACCAAATATCTTAAGGGTGGCATACTTTGCCCTATGTGAGTCACATATTAGGTATGGAATAATAATATCCCCATACTCTGCATCACGCCATAGATTATTCTCCATTCGATGTAGAGCCCTAAGGCTGATTGCTAGAGTAAAATATACAGAAGATTGTAAAAGTTATTTTATTGAATATAAAATCTTAACTGTACCTTCTATATATATATTGGAATGCCTCATTCGTATAGAAAAAACATACACCTATATCCAGACCATAACCATCATGATCATAATACAAGACACAAACATGATATATATCAAAATCGAATACATCTTAAAACTGTGCATGCTGGAACAAACTATTACAGCATAAAATTCTTTAATAAATTACCACCTTATATAACTTGTATGCCTTTAAAACAATTTAAACAAACGATTAAAAACTATCTCCTGCCGAAAGCTTTTTATTCATGGGATGAATTTTTAAATTGCGATTTTAAAATATAATTTCTTTAGAAATTTATATATTTTATGTTTTTAAATTAGATCTATAATCTTAACTTTGAGCTTTGGAGGTTTCAATTTTAGGTTTTGACCTGTGAGTTTTAAATTGAGAGTGTTACGTTTTAAGCTTTTATATTTTAAATTTTTAATTCTAGATTTTAAGTTTTTTTCTGTTTGTTTTAACAAAACAGCAGAAAATTAACAAAGAAGCAGGACCCAGAAACAGTAAGAATTAAATACAATAGATAAAAAGGAAACAAAACGATGAGAATAAGTAGGAAAAATAGGTACATGGAATATAAGGATCATAGCGGGAAAAGAGAAAAAAATTATTTACGAATATGAGAAAGCCACAATATATGTTCTTATAATATGAGAGACAAAAAGAAAGGGAAAAGGTTCAAAAGAAATAGAAAATCAACATGAACTATACTAGAGCGGACAAGGAGATGAACAAAGAGCAGCAGCGGGAGTTGGAGGTATAGTATACAGAAACTTAAATGATAAGATAAACAAATGGGAAAAAAAATAAACGGATAGAGAATACTTGAATTCTGCATAGAAAACATGATAATAGCCAACACCTTTTATGAACATAAGAACTTTCATAAGTATACAAGGGAAGAATCAAGTAGAAATGAAAAGTCAATGATAGACCTTGTGTTACTTGAAAAGAAAAATATAAAATCAATAATAGACGACAAAGTTAAAAGAGGAAATAAAATATATACCAACCACTACTCAGTAGTCACAATAATACGGGAATAAAATAGAAAAAGACAAAGATAAAAATAAAAGAGGACAAGTATAAAATAAATATTAGAATATAAAAGCATATATGTTAAAAAATAAAGAAGTGGCTGATAAATATAGACAAGAACTAAATGGGGAGAAAACTATAGAAAAGAAATAAATGGAGGAATAGAAGACATTTGAAAGAAATTTAAGGAAACTATAATCAAAACAGTTAAAGCAGTATGCGGAACAACTAAAGTGATAAAAACTGAGAAAAAAAATTAAAAAACAGTTTGCTGGAATGAAGAAATTTAAGAACAATAAAAATGGAAAAAAATATGGTAAAAAGACTTGGAAAACAAAACAATAACAATCTGTTAAGAATGTAAAGAAAAGCGGACAAAGACTAAGAGATAAATTATAAGGGCAAACAGACAGTAGAGGCAACCATAAATTGTTTTACAATATAGTAAAATATTTGACTAAAACAAGAAATGAGAGAGCCATTAGAATAAAAGAGAATGACGGGAAACAGTAAAACATTGAGAAAAGAGGTATCCAAAGATGGAAATAATATTTTGAAAAACTACTGAGGAGACATAAAAAACAGCAAGAGAAGTGGCCACAAACAGAGAAACGGAGAAAGAGGGGGAAGAAGAACGGTTAGGAATAAGCTTAGAGAAACTAAAAGAGGCAATTAAAACCTTGAAGAATGGCAAAGCTTCCGGAGAAAACAAGATTACCTCAGAAATGATTAAAAACATTGATGATACGGGATTAGATTTATTACATCAAATAATAAATAAAATGTGGAAGGAAGAGACAATACTAGAAGACCTAAAAGTTGGGCTTATAGTACCGGTACACAAGAAAGGGGACAAGAGAGACTGCCGCAATTACAGGGGAATCACCTTACTAAGTACAATAACAAAAATATATGAAAACATTCTCGAGACAAAATAAAGACAGCACAGAGTCGATATAGAATGGGAAAAAGTACACGTTTTCACATTAAAATAAATAACGAGTAAATTGTTAAATAAAGGGAAAAATTATATTGTGCGTTCATGGATTTAGAAAAAGCATTCGATAGGGTACAAACGGAAGAAGTTTGGAAAATACTGGAAAAGAGAAAGATACACAAAAAATTGATACAAGCTGTCAAGGGTGCTTACAAAGACACAATAAATAAAGTAATAAAAAATAATGAGCTGTCAAAAAGCTACCAGACAAACATAGGACTAAGACAAGGAGTAGGTTTAATCCCATTTCTGTTTGTTATATTTATGGACGAAATAATAAAAGAAGAAGAAAAATCAACAAAACCTCTCATATTGGAATACAGAAAAATGGAAATAGTACAAATAAAAACATTTATATTTGCAGATGACATTGTTGTATTAGCAACTAGTGACAAAGAGTTTCAAGACGGATTAAGAATATGAAACGAAACATTCAATTGAAAAGGAATTAAAATGAATAAAGAAAAGACGAAAGCAATGGCTATAATAAACATCGAAGCAAAACTAACTATAGAAATAGATATAGTCAAGATAGAACAAACAAAAGAGTTTAAGTATTTAGGTGTGAATTTTTAAGAAAATAGCGGAAACGAAAGAGACCTAAACAATAGAATAGAAAAAGCTAGTAAGTTATATTGTAAAATAACCGAAACCATAATAGGAAAAAAAGTCTCAAACGAATCAAAGATAAGAGATAAATACTAAACTGGAGTCAGAAAAGCAGAATTGGAGCAATAGAAATGAAAAACCTTAGTAAAATCAAAGGAGTAACTACACTAGATAGGATGAGAAATGTAGACATAAGATCTGAACCTAGAATCAATAGAAAAGTACATCGAAAAGAGACAATGGGGTTGGTGGGGACACATGATGAGACTGAATGACAACGCAATTGTTGAGAAGGTATGGGAAGTAATATATAGTTCCGGGGAAAACAAAAGAGACAGGCCAAAAAATCCATGTAACAGAGCAGTATCTAGAAGCAAGACATAAAACATGGATAGAAGCCGAAACAAAAAGTTGGAAGAAGTTTATAGAATAATAATAAGATTAATAGAGGAAAGAAAAAGCCTAGACTCTTTATTTTATTCAATCCTGTTGGCAGTATAGGAATCGTTAAGTAATACAAATTAAACATACACAATACAAATACATAAAAAGAAGAACAGTTTAAACGACAAAAAGAAAACCCAAAAAAGAGCAAAAATGAAATGAAGTCATATCATCAAGGTACTCTTTAAGAGTGTAGTAATTAAAATTGGCAATACATTATATAATATAATTCCCATACACATTGAGGAGTTTTCTGCTTTTACTGATTCGTTCTTTGGTTATCTGAATTTATCTCGAATTCTTGTATTATAGGTGTATACGTGTCCATTTTTTACCCACCTCTCTTTATTCAAATGAATATATATACATATTTCTAATATATATAGGCAACACACAGTGAGAATTCCATACTTCTTGAATATTTGAACATGATGTAGTTCGAGACACTCTTAATATTGTCCTTATAATTTTTTTTCTGAGAAATAATCACGTCTGGGGCAATTTTCGAATGTCCCCAGAACGCCACTCCATATCTTGAGAAAAGTAGATGACAATCAATTCTTTCATTCTTGAGATTTCTGAATAGGTAAAATATTGAATTTAGTTTTGACATAACTATAGTACAATGGCTCTTCCAGTTTATATTGTCATCTACATGTAAATCTAAGAATTTACTATTTTTTGAGTACACCAAAGAATGCCCTATTATTGCTAAGTCAATGTTAATATTTAATTTTAATTGATAATAATGAAAACGTAAATACGTAGTTTTTTTGTTGTTTAGGTGTAATTAAACCATTCCGCTGTAAAAAAAAAAAAAAAAAAAAAAAACCTTTATTGGCATCACTTTAACTTACAAAACCTTTCTACATATACATATATATATATATATATATATATATACAAACTTCTACATTAAAAAAAAAAACAAATATTCTATCATATTTTCCTTTTCCTTTTTAATTCCCTCTCCCACCTAAGTCTGACCAAAACCTTTACACCAGCTCCATCTTCTCTCATCCATTCCGTAACCTTCCTTTTTCCCCCCAACCACTCCTCACGCACTCCTTCACACTCTTCTCCCAAATGACTCCATGTATCCATCCCATTCGTACACAGTACACACCTACCATAACTTTCTCCCATCCAAACCTTCCTTCCCCTCTCTTCCGTACCGCATCTACCTCGCGCCAGAGTAATCTTCTCTTCATTTGAGTAGACACTATTAGTTAGGTACGCTGGCACCCTCCCATATACCTGCCATCTTTCATACCCTGGATTATATGTGCTCCTTCCGATACAACCTTGCCTCTCCTGCATTTCAACCTCCTTCCACTTCTCTTTCATCCATGCCCGTACATTTACCCCTTTCTCCAACCACTCATTTACAATATTTTCAGATACTCCTGCCCTTTCATACATCTTTTTACGTTCTAACCTCCACTCACTCCCCTTTCTCCCCATGCACGTTCTCCATACATCTTTCACCAATCTCTCATTATCCAATCCAACCAAATCCATCTCATACTTTACCACTCTCTCCATTGCCTCTGCATGCACACTCATTCTATTTGTTTCCTGAAGCAGAATGTACCCAGGTGTTGATCTTTCCACCCCTAGAATCTGCTTCAGGAATAATGACTGCTCCCTCTCAATACATTCATACTTCCTCATTCCCCAAGTTTCTACCCCATACAGCAAAATAGGCTTCACACATGCATCCCACAGCTGGCACGCCAATTGAAAGTTGCCGGAAAACCATTTCCCCCACTTTTTCCTCACAATGCCCCACGCTTTTCTGGCTTTCCCCTGTATCCATTTGGCGTGCTCACCGTATCCTCCTGTGCATTTAAATACGAAGCCCAAGTATTTAAATTCCTTCACTCTTTCAATCACCTCCCCCTTCCATTCTAATTTACCCACTCTTCCTTCCCTTCCACGCTTCCTAAATCGCATCCACTTTGTTTTCCTTGCATTCACTTGCATTCCTCTTTTGTCCATATACCTCTCTACTCTTTGCATCACCTCTTTTATCTCTCCCCAATTTCTCGCCAAAAGCACCACATCATCCGCATACGCCAGCATCCATACTTTCTCTTTTCCAATCACTACTCCGCCCGCTTGCCCTTTTCTCAAAATCTCTTCCAATTCACTAGTATATATGTTAAAGAGCAAAGGGCTCAACGGACAGCCCTGTCGCACCCCCATCCAAATTCTAAACCTTTCAGACACATTCGCCCCCACTTTCCCTCATACACCCTTCTACACCATTCCACCATTCCTGCACTCACTCCTCTCCTTCTCAAACACTCCACTAATCTCTCTCTCGGTACAGTATCATACGCTGCTTTCAAATCCAGGAAAACAGCGTAGATACTGCCCTTTTCTTCCAACACTCTCTCCACAATCCTTGCCAGTGTAAAGATTTGATCCCTTGTTCCCCTCCCTTTTCTAAAACCCCCTTGCGTCTCCGGCAGAATTCTATTGATCTCCACTTCCTTCTCCATCCTATTTTTTACCACTGTCATGGCAATTTTGTACCCGGTACACATAATTGTTATCCCTCTATAATTTTCTACATTTAATGTATCACCACCTTTGTGTACCGGGCACATAAGACCCACACGCCACGCTTTTGGGAACTCTGCTTCTCCTCTCCATATTTGATTCAGCAGCTCTCTGAACTTCTGCTTTCCTTCCTTTCCTATCTGCTGCCACATTTCTGCCTTTAACCCATCCAGTCCTGCAGCTTTCCCAGTTTTCAACTCATTAAATGCTTTTTCTATTTCCTCCTCCGTAAACTCTTCAACTTCCCCAATCGACTCTTGTTCCCCTACCCCACTTGGCTCACCACTCATTACACTGCATTTGTCTGCCCATTCTTGTAGAGACACTCCTATATGTTGCCTCCTCTCACCTCTTTTTAAAATACTCCATATCTCCTTTTTATTTCTACATAATTTCAAGTCGTTACTCGTTTTTTCCAAGGCCTGCATCTTCTTTTCCTCGCATAGTTTTGCGTACTTAGTCCTCGCTGCCACCACCCATCTCTCCTCTCCTCTACCCAAGGTCCATTCCCTCACAGTCTTCCTTACCTCCCTTTTTGCGTCCCGACATTCTTTATCAAACCAAGCGCACCTTTCCCCATCCCTTCTTTCCACTTTTCTACCGCATCCCGCAATAATCCCTTCCATCTCTTCTATTGTTTTAACTTCATTTCAGTTAATCTTTTCTAATCGCTTTCCCATATTCTTGATAGCATTTACACTATCCTCTAACTTCCACCATTCCTGTTCTTGTTCATTTTCCCTAAATTTTCCCAGCCCTATCTCCACCATTATTGGCAAATGGTCCGACCCCAGGACTTCTTCTACTTCCATTCTTCGAACTTCTTCCCTGTTTTGCCCCTTTATTATAACATAATCCACGACTGACGATCCTTGTGGTCCAACATACGTCTTTTTCCCTTCCCAATCACCTTCAGTGCACCCGTTTAACATCTTCCATCCCTCTTCTATTAACCAATCCCCCATCCTTCGACCCTCCAGATTACGTTCTTAGTATTAGCTTACCCTTATCATTCACTCCTCCCCCCTTTTCCCCCATTCTTGCATTAACATCTCCCCCCACCATACATCTTGTTCCTTGATTACATTTCTCATCTAGCACATTCCGCACTTCGGCCCAGTTCTTATTAATGTACACCACCCCCAGTTCCAAATGAGCCCCCTCCTTTTGACACTTAACTCACGCTATACCGGCCACCTCTTCTATAAATTCCACCTCCTCATTTTTCAGAGACTATTTCGTTCCCACTATTATACCCCCTTTCGCCCTTCCTTTAGTTGCATCCTTCGTTGCCCCTTGAACCCACCACCTAAACCCCGCTGGAAGTGAATCTCGTACATTTTCCCACTCCTCCTTCATCATCCATGTTTCCACTAACCCCACTACATCTTTTTCTGAAATCCACTTCTCAAAGTCCTTGTGCCATCTTTCTCCCCTACACTTCGACTTTATCCCAGCTACGTTCCAAAACCCCACCCTTAAGCAACTTTCCCTATTTTTATCTAATTTTCGTTTGTTACTATTATTTTTTGTGTCCGTATTTGCCGAACAATCCTTATTGTTTGTTTCGTGCAATTTTATTAGTTTTTTGTTATTATTTGTCTCCCTGTTTCCTCCATTGCCTCCAAGTTATTTGTTTGGATATTCCATTTGAATAGTTTATTATTTATCCATACTTTATTATATCCCATTTTGACTAGATTACCCTTCTCTCTTTCTTCTTTCGCTATTCTTCTTAGTTGTCTGGCTATATTTCTCTCCTCTGTTGATAAATCATCATTGATAAATATTCTTTTATTCTTAATATGTTTTAATACACTTTTGTTTTCCATTATCTTTTGCTTTTCCTCTATGTTTTTTAACTCGAGTAGGCACACATTTGGTCCAAGTTTGTATGCTTTCTCTATGTCCGGTTTTACATTTACTTCTTTTTCCAAAAATTGTTTCATTGTACTTATAATTGCAGTTTCATTAGTATTTTCGATTGTTACCCCAGTAACGACTATATTTTTTATTCTCTTCTCCTTTTCGAGTTTATTTACTCTAATGGTAATGTTTTCCGCGTTATTTTTAATTATTTCTACTTCCTTCTCGAGTTTCTTATTTATGATTTTTAATTTTTCGTTCTCTTCTTTAAGTTCCTTTATTGCCTTATTAGTTTCTTTCTGCTCTTCGAATATTTTATGCATTTCAGCTTTAATGCTTTTCATCTCTGTTGTTAAATTTTGCATCATCTCGATGATTGTATCCATTTTGTCTAGTCCTTGCGCCTCTCTCTTTAAGGGCGAACGTACAACTTTCTTATTCTTCGCGAAAGGGTTATACTGCTCTTCACCATACCGTTTTCTACTTCCTTCGTCGGTGGCATCATCATCACTATCCCTCACACTGCGGAATTTTGACATTTTTTGTTTATTATTAATTGTTCTTAGTAAATTATCTTCGTAAATATAATTTTGGCGATCTTATACTAATACTCTTAAAAATAAAAAGTAAAAAGAAACTTCGGCCCGGCCAAGGTTTGAACCGCTGCTCATCCGTTCGCAAATTCGCGATTCCAACGCTTTTCTGTTTGCACCACGTCACCACACTAAACAATGTGCATTTATTCAACGTGACTCGCTTTCAAAAATTGCAATTAATCGTCTTGGCACGTGCCAACTCCAGATCCAGTTTCTAGGTTAAGTTTTTGTTTATTAGAAATTTCTTTGTAACTCACTGTTTTTGCCCGGGATGGTCACTACCCCACGCATTTTCCCTTCTATGATGGTTTAGTCTTGCTTAACTCTGCGATTTTTCTTTTTATAACCGTTGAATCCTATCAAATAATTCGATTTACTCGGATACCATACACTACACGTCAAGCTCATATATATTCCGCTGTAAGTTTTAGTATTAAAAAGCTAGTAAGCCATTGAATAGCTGCACCTCTTATTCCATACTTCTCTAACTTATTTAAGAGCAGACCAGCACGGCTCAGGACGCAATGGGTTCATAAAATTTATTACCAAAATGTGCATGGTTTATTAACAAAATCAAATTTATTTTATAAAAATATCTTAGAGTCTGATTGTGATGTTTTCTTATTTAGTGAAACGTGGCTTCGCGAAGCTGTGTTGAATTCAGAACTACCATATTTCCAAATATATTTTCTGTTTTTAGATGTGATAGAATAGGTAAACGAGGTGGGGGTGTAATGATAGCAGTACGCAATAGTATTACATATTCAGTTGAAAATGTCGCTATTAACACAAACCTTGAAATAGTATGTGTGCGGATTGTTATTAATCACGAAAGTATTTGTTTTGTATGTTTATATATTCCGCCGTCCGAATAAGTTAACACTTTTTTATTTAATGAACTCGACAGGAATCTTTCCCAGCATAAAACGGTCATAATTTGCGGTGATTTCAATAGTCCTCAATATGTAACCTTACTTAATACACATACATACTAATGATCCAAAATGTTTACACCTTAAACACTTAATTCTCATGAATTATTTAATACAACACAACACTAAATTAAATTGTAACAACAGGTTATTAGATGAACTAAGAATATTAAATATAAACTTATCGATGATCTTCCAGTTATTAATGTCGATAAGTACCACCCCCCACTCTCATTCTCTGTATCAACCACTAATGATATTCAAGTAAATATTGGTACCAATGTTAAAGGAAAACAATATAATTTTAAGAAAGCTAACTTCCCATTAATGTACGAGAAAATTTCTAAATATGACTGGACTTATATTACTTCGGAAAATAACGCTGATGTATCATGTTACTAGCACTTGACTCAATCTTTAAAGATATAGTGCCACTAAGTGTGAATGTAGCAAACTCTCGTAAATATCCATGTTGGTTCAGCCCTGATGCAATTCGTTCAATAAGAATAAAAGATCATTTTCGTAAATTACATAAGATTCACAAACTGGAATACTATAAGACCAGAGTAGCCAGATTACGTAAAGAAATTCGGCACAATATAATGTGCGATCACGAATTATTTATTAAAGGTGCTGAGCAATCAATGAACTCTAATTCTAAACAAATGTGGAACTATGTTGCATCCAAAAAATCACAATCTCGTATACTTGATTCTGTTCGATATAAAAATAAAACCATCGAAAAGCCCCTGGACATAGTCAACAGTTTTGCAGAACATTTCTCTTCTGTTTACGCCAAAAATAAACCCTACTTGTACAATTGAACTGGAACATTCAAGAAAAGTAAGTAACAATATTACAGCAGGGAGCGATATAGTTCCGTCCTTTGTAATATGTGATTGCATCCATGTTCTAGCTACACCTCTTAAGGATATATTTAATATAATACTAAGAACGTCTGAATTTCCCAATGAGTGGAAAATTACAAAGGTAACACCGGTTCTGAAAACGGAAAATAAATTAATTAGATTACCGCCTAATCTCCGCCATAAATCAGCAACCAACTGATTAAATTTCACTGAATTTGTATCTTACCTCCTTGATAAGCGTATACAAGTCGATGTTATTCACACGAACTTTAAAAAGGCATTTGACTCAATAAGCCACAGCCTACTTCCGCACAAATTAGAACGATGGGGTTTTAATGTCAGTATGATCAACTTATTAAAGTTATATCTATCAAATTGAGAAAACTATGTTGAATATCTGAGTGACAAGTCCACATTTTTCTATCTATCCAGCGGTGTACCTCAGGGTTCCAGCCTAGGTCCATTGCTATTTCTATTATACATCAACGATATAGCTAATAATATCCAATTTCAAATTCTCATTTATGCAGACGATGTAAAAAAATTTGAAGAAATTAATTCCGAGAGCGACTGTTTAGAGCTACAATCTGATTTAGAGCGCGTTCAAGAATGGACTAAGGTGAATGAGTTGCAGCTTAATGTACAGAAATGTAAATTTATCACCTTCTCCAGAACAGTAAATCAGATAATGTTTAATTACCTAATAGGTAATAGTGTATTGCAGCGAGTCACTCAAGTCAAAGACCTGAGTAATTCCACATTATACAGAAGTTCTCAATGCCTCTATGAAAATGTTGTTTTTTAAACATATATCCACTATCATGAATTTATATACATCATACGTAAGATCAAAATTAGAATATTGTGCTGTGGTTTGGTCTTCTTTCTACACTATCCATAAATAATAATGAGAGCGAGTTCAAAAGGTATTTGTGAAATATTTCTATTTTAAAGTTCATTCATCATACCCAGATCAGTCACATATAACGACATGTTATTAATTTTTAACTTGGAATCATTAGCTACAAGGAGAAATATATTATCGTTAAACACTCTATACCAAATATTACATAATAGAATAAATGATCCTAACCTAATTAATATACATACACATCGATATTGTAGTCGAAATATCATGACTTTTTTTTGTAATCGCAGTTAAACAAATTCATATTATAACTTCCCGATAAATACTATGATGCGAACGTTCATCTGTACCACCCTTCGCTTGATATTTTCAATTGTACCTATTAATACTTTAAAGAATACTGTCGCAGAACTTTCTCTTTAAGTTAACTAATAAGCGGATATGTTTATGTTTAATGTGCACATTTTTATTTTGTATAAGAAACTATTGTTTATTTAAAAATTTTCCCTGTAATATTATAATTGTATATCTATTGGGAAATAAATTATTATTATTATAAAATGAGCACATTGTCAAATTGGTCGATTTTTTTGGGGCGGAACCGGTGTTAATTATTCGAAAGAAGATTATAATTTTAGATAAACTTTTTATATTATTATTTGAGTTGGTTATTTTATTTTTGATAATATTCACATCTAATATTCACAAATAATTTTCAAATGAAATAATTCTTTTAATAGAGTGCTAGATTTTTTTATGTCCTCATTTACCCACGTTTTATTAGAGTTTTGCTTATATGTTTTTTCTCTGGAACATGTTTACTAACGTTGAATAAAGTATTTCAGAGAAAACACCATAGGCTTCATCAATATTACTTTTTGAGTAAACGTCATCCCAGGATTCATTTAGTAATGAATTTATGCCAATTTATTTACTTCTGAGAAGTCCCTACATATAGATTTAATTTGTTTAGTAGTTACCATATGTATTACATTTGTTTCAAAAAGTACTTTGTATGAGCTGAAATAATGTTATCAATAAAATAGAGAATATATAATCTAATAATTTATTTTCGCGTGTCGGCTCGTAATCATGTAAATGAACCGACACAAAATAACCATCAAATATACCGGTTAGTGTTTGTAATTGTAAGATTGTGATCTAATTGGATCAATATTAAAATCGCCACATACAATAATATTTCTATTTGTTGTAAAAGAAGCACCAAGTACGTCATCAAGTTTACTTAAGAATTTACTCAGGTTACCAGTGGGCGACGTATAATATACCAGAATGATTGTTGAGTTGCCATCAGCAGTCCATTTTAGTCCACACGTTTCAAAATGTTCTCCTACATAGTATTTTCACATGGGGATATTATTCGTGGTACAATTATTTGTAGACCAGATTGCTACTCCACGTACTTTTTTTGAAGATCGGCTATAATTTGACTTCTTTGTATAATCCGGAAAAAAATAAGTCTAGATTTACTTTTGAATCTGACCATGTTTCTGTAAAACATAAGATAATTAATATTATTAGATAAGTTTTCAGAACTAAATATATTTGCTTTATTGTGGGTTAATGGTTAATTAACCAGTAGGAGGTTATATACATTTATTTCACTCTTCCTTCCGTCAATCGAGGATTAAAAACCTGCTTATATATGCTCCAAGTGGTCATCTATTTGGGTCCATTGCCTTGTCGAAATTTCCCAAGTCTCTCAAAATATTGAGAGTCTTTTGATTTAACCATGTCACAGGGTACTCCAGGGAACTCGTTCTTAAGAAAAGTTGCCACATTTTTGTTGGTCCATCCTGGATACGAAAACGAATGCTTTCCTTGATTTCAGTTTAATGTTGTTAATATTTGCGTCTATATTTTTCCCGATAATTCCGCGTTGCTTCGGCTTGTTTTCCTTTTAACTATATAGTATATATAGGGAGAGTATTGTTTTCGTGATTTTTTTTTTAAACATTTTTTTTGTGGAAATATCCGTTTTGGGATTCCCCGAGTCCATTGCACTAATTTCTGGAAAAAAATTGTGTGTCTGTGTGTCTGTTGGTGGGCGCTGTATCTCAAAATCGAATGACCTATTTGAGATAAAACTTCAAACTTAAGGTTTTATCGTTAAAAACTGGAACTGAAAAGCTTTTGGTGAACATTTATAGACCGGAAGTGGATGTTTACTCGAGACGTTTTTTTTTTTGTTTTTTGGTGATATTTTTCTAAATATGAAAAATTTAAAAAAACGCTTCAAGCAAAAGTTAAAGATGGTGAAAAAGTAAACAAGTTTTAATCAAATATTTTTTTCATTAAGTTTCATTTAAAATTTTGGCATTTTTTGCGTTTTGCTAATAAACTATAGTAGTTACATGAAAATTATATAACAAGTAATTGTAAAGAATTCAGAACTGAACAATTTATTACACATAGTCTTTTTACGTAAACCTCATAGTTTTCGAGAAAAATATAGGGAAAGTACTATGCTGGCAATCACCATTTTTGCGTGAATTCTTCCATTGCGTGAGAGCGAGATCATTTAATTGAGTTTGAGTTCATGCACTTTTTTAACTATAGAGCTGTTGGCATGTGCAGTAACTGTCTCGTCAAATAAACACGTATGGTTTATATTTACATTGTTTTTATTATTTGTAGATCATTTAATACACTCTAAGAATTAAAAGAAATTTTAATATCACTTTTCGGAGACCAAAGAGACGAAGAATTATTAAGAGATTTAATCATGCTCAAACAAAATTTAAATGAAACTCCATTACAATTTAAAAAGTGGTCAAAACTGACAAAGATGATTACTTGTTATATAATGATGGGCAATAATAATCAAGGTGACATCCTCGATCATAAGGTAATCGAAATTTGTTCACTCAAGCACGATTTAATTTAATTGCCACTATCTGTTAGAGTCCGCAAATTTAGTTCGGAACCTCTGTTTAACAGCAGGCTAGCAGAAAATGGTACAGATGCGGCATAGGTTGGCTGCCTGGCATTGCACTTTAACGCGGAATTAAAATCGCGGCTTGCAATAACGATGTTCGAACGGCATGTTTAGAATAATTGAAAATGGTACTTACCGTTTAATATGTTTGTAGTTTTTGTTAAATGAAGGGTGGATCTGTAAGTACTTCGAAGCTCAGTTTGATAGCAGGCTAACAGCAACTGATGCAGATATCTGGAACTGCCCTTAACCTATAAATGAAGAACGTGAGTGGCAAAAATGAGGGTGGTATAAAAACAAACATCTGTTGGCTCCCCTGAATCAAATACATAAAAAATAATTATGTTAAATGAAGTTCTAAATTAAATTATCCATTACAACTCTGTTCGTGAGCCGAATAAAAGAAAACGACGGAGGTATCTGAACGTAAATGAAAATGCCTGATGAAATAATGAAGGAGGTTTGGCGGGAAAATTGAAATTATTTAATCAAAAGTAATTAATTAATTGTGAGAATGAATTACATTATAAATAAGATTTATATTATAACAAATTCTTCATCGAAATTATATTAATTATTGACTGTTTCTATAATTTCTATATATTATAATACTAAGTAATTGTGTTGAATTTAACCATATTTGGCGGGAATTTTGAATGGTTCTCGGATTAGCGTTTGCAAAATCACAATTAATTATAAATCAATTATGGTGGCGTTTAATTGGAATGTAGAAAGATCTTTTTAATTACTAGGTTTAATGACCTGTATCATTAGAGAATGCAAATCTTTGCTAAGATACGCCGTTCAGTATAAAGATAGCAAAACATGACGGTGGTATAAGTACAAAAATCTCTTGGCTCACATGAACCAAATAAATTAAATAACGTTTGTTGGTAATATTAAAATTAAAACCACTCTGATGGGAAATCATAATCAAGATGACAACTTAGTTGATAAGGCAATCGAAATTTGTTCAACGAAGCGTGTTTAAATTTAATTGCTACTATTGATTGGAGAGGAATTTAGCTCGGAAACTATGTTCGACAGTATGCTAGCAGAAGGTGAAAAAGGCGAGACAAAGGTTGGATGCCCTGAATTGTATTTTACCGCCGAATCAAAATTGCAGCTTGCAATTATGATGTGTGTTCGGCGGGCAAATGAAAGTCGGAGGCAATTATAATTAAAATAATGGGAGAGTACTAGGCGTTTAATTGTAATATGAAAAGATATTTTTTAATTATTTGGTTTAATGACCCGAGTCGGCAAATTTTAGCCCAGAGAAGTTGCTAGGTATTAAGATAGCAGAAAATGATTGTGGTACACAAACCTCTGATTCGAATAAAATAAATTTCCTTGTCGGTAAATTTAAAAAGTTGTAAAAATTGACTACGATGATGGGCAATAATAGTGAAGGTGGCATCTTCTATCATAAGGTAATCGAAATTTGTTCACTCAAACACGATTAAATTTATTTGCCACTATATGTTAGAGTGCGTAAATTTAGCTCGGAACACGGTTCGACAGTAGGCTGACAGAAGGAGGAATAGGTAAGACAAAGGTTGGCTGCCCTGGTTTGCATTTTCCCGCCGAATTAAAATTGCAGCTTGCAATAATGATCTGTATTCGGCGGGAAAATGTAAGTCGGACGCAATTATAATTAAAATAATGGGAAAGAGTACTTGGCGTATAATTACAATATATAATGATATTTTTTAATTATTTGGTTTAATGACCCGTATCATCAGAGTGGGCAAATTTTAGCTCCGAGAAGTTGCGAAGTATCAAGATAGCAGAAAATGACGGTGGTATACAAACAAAAATGTATTGGCTCTCCTGAATCGAATAATTTAAATTACCTTTACCGGTAAATTTAAAAAGTGGTAAAAATGACAAAGGTAATCGAAGTTTGTTCACTCAAGCACGATTAAATTTAATTGCCACTATCTGTTAGAGTGCGCAAATTTAGCTCGGAAACTCGGTTCAACAGCAGGCTAGCAGAAATTAGTACAGGTGAGATATAGGTTGGCTGCCTGGAATTGCACTTTACCGCGGAATTAAAATCGCGGCTTGCAAAAAGGATGTTATATGTTCGGCGGTAAAATTAAAAGTGATTAACTTTCGAACGATAATAAAAATAATTAAAATAATTGAAAATAGTACTTCTCGTTTAATTTGTTAATAAAGCGTGTGTCGTTTGAGTACGTCAAATCTCAGTTTCATAGCATGCTAGCAGAAAAGAATTTATGTATCTAAAATTGCTATTAACCAATAAATAAAGATTCAGCTCGAGACTTAAAACTGGTTTAAATACGCACGTCTACAAACATCCAAATAATTAATATGGTAGACTTGTTGTTAAATGGAGTGCTTAATTAAATTGTCTGTTAAAATTCGGTAGCCGGATAGAACAAAATAACAGAAGTATAAGCAAAAAATCTGTTGGCTTGCCTGAATCAAATAAATGAAATTCCGGAGAAATATTAAGCAAGATCACACCTTCGTTCATAAGATAATCAAATTATGTTTAATCAACCACGTTTAAATTTCAATAAATTTTTCGCACTATCTATCTATTCGTGCTCTAATTAAATTATTGAAAATGGTAGTTTTTGTTAAATGAAGCATGTATTATTGAGTACGTCGAAGCTCAGTTTAATAACAATAGAGTGATTTTTTTATATTATTGTTTTTCAACTGCTATCACGCTCGCAATAAGCAAATAATACATATTCTCTTATATACCTGTCTACCCATTGCCATTTTTATGTATCCAGGACGTTTTTAAAACAAGGTATCTAAAGCTCAATAAGTAATCAGAAAAAATCACACATATCTTATCTTGCAGTTTGGTTCTAGAAAAGATAGAACATACAATGGATTACTTCTGAACTTATGAAATATGATATATAGACTGGCCAGCTATATTAGTTGGGTGGAGCCAATCTGAAAATTCACTCTTTGAACTGTCCGATTGGCTCTATCCAAATGTATTATCAATTTGTTCTCAAAAATCCATATCATATAATCTTTATCTTTATTTCAACTTTATTAAGCATGGCTACAATATATATAAACAAAATGAGACCTTCTTAATATCCAACTGTAACACAAGAACTTCCCAATCCCTAAATGTAATTCATTAAATACTTTTTTTCGTAAAATTCTCTTAAAATTCTTATTCTAACTGACAAATTAATTCATTCCTTTAATATATTTTAATAAATCGCCAAATTCTGCATTCCGTTTTACAGATGGCTCTAGATCTAATATCCTCTTCTATTACTTCTTTGTAATAAATATAAAATCTACATGTTATCTTTCTTTAAAACCATCTCCACTATTTCAATGTCATCTAAACAAAAAAATGTAATATATACAAACTCTAAGTGTTTTTATATACATACATAAATTATTTTATTTAAATTTATGTATGTATCTATGTATGAAATCAAATTATCAAAAATTTTTCTCACCCAGAATATTTGAATGTCCAGCTAGAGTATTTGCCTGAAATGACAGGCTTTTCCTGCCCTATTACTAGAATCGAAAAAGATAATTATTATATGAAATAGAAAATAATGGATGCGCAAAAATTAGACGTCGGAGAAAATATTATTAAATATTTCTCCTATAATTACCGATCTTTTCACGTCCTTATAGTTTAAATCAGAAAACCCTTATTATTTATTACATCACTAAAGAGATTTTGCCTATAATGTGTTTCTATCTTAACTGCATGGCATTAAATAATCTACCCACCCACCAGAACTATTTGCAGGAAGCAACCCTAAATATAGTGTTTTCCTTGCCATTATAAGCCTAATCTTATCTATCATCTCCATTTTATAGGTACTGTTCATCTTGTATAATTATATAAACTTACTGGTCAAAAAGTAATTAATAATAATAATAACTTTATTCGGGTTCATAACATCAATTTTACACATTTCAAAAAATAGCATACAAAGTATATAGTTACAATAACTTAGAACGCAAAATCAAAATTAAAGCTACATTAAAATTTAACATTTAAGAAATCCATTAAGGTAATAAAATAATAATAATACAGAGAATAAACAAAAATAAAATCAATAAATTCGTTATCTTACGATTTTTTTAAATTGCGCCATCATACCCATCTTGCTTATATATTGTTTGCAAATTTCTTGTTTGAAACGTTAACTATTTTAACACGTAATACTTGATTGTATTGACCATTAATTGTTGAAAGTTCATTTTAGATGCACTGTTAGGTTTTGTAACTTAAATACAAACTTTTAAAGAGTATTGTTGCTTCTATTTATCGCTACAATACTCTTTAAAACTTTGTGTTTAAGTTACAAAACCTAACAGTACATGTAATATGGTCCGATTTTTTAATTTTATTTTTAGAGAATAATCAATTTTAGTTCTGGTGTGATGTTTTTATATACAGCAGACATTCAAATATATAAATGGCGGGAAATGTAAGAATGTTTTCCGTTACGAATACCTGTTTACAGTCGCTTCGATATGACAATTTTGCAATAATTCGGACTGCTTAACGTTGTAGTCCAAATATGCGGTGCCTTAAGAATTAATACCCCCACTTATTCCATATAGAATTCTGGATTCAAATATTGCATGGTATGCCATTAAAAGTAACTATTACTTGCAGTAATGACATTTTGCGATACTGATATTTTATATTGATGACCGTAATCATCCCTTATATCCTTTGTGTCAGGTGTTCGGTATATTTTATACCATTCGTCTCATTCTCTCTCGCATATTTCTCAGTTCTATATTGAACCAATACTAGTGTTATTTAGTATGACAGTTATTTGTTTTGTTTTACTGGAAAAGAACAATTAATATAATTAATATTGTCACTAATTATATTATGGAATATATAGCATTTCTCATGTATATTAATACTATCATTATTATAAAATTAATTCTCAGATGGTCTGAGAACGCAGTGTCTAAAATCTCTACATTTAATAAATCATGGTCAATATTTGTGAAAATATTGTCAAGAAAGTTTTGTTTAAATACACATTTAGCATTTGTTATAATTCCTTGGTAATTTCCGAAAGGCGGGCATAAAATGCTCTAGCAGAAAAATTACCCACTTTAGAAATTAAGCAGCATCGCGAGACAACCAATGTTCTCTAATCGAAATAAATGAAAAAGGTTTACCAACTCTAAGAGCTTCTAATTCCAGAAATTTGTAACGCAGCGATTGCGCATTTAAAAATAGGATTTCTACAGTGTTTTATGTTTCTTCCCGATATCATGTAAAAAATTATTTGTCCTTACATTTTCGGGCCAGATTTCTGGGTTTCTAAGATCTTCAAACTTATTTGCTGGTACTATAAGGAAACTTCGATTTCAATTCAATTAGATCGGTTGCGGTTAGAGTTTGATCTAGGTAGTATGCATGGACATGACCAAATCTAGGGGCCCCTTTTATAGGGCCAGTATTTTTTTCGCAATTCCTTGGATTTCATGACGTTTGTCTGGGCGACGTCTATTTAGTTTTTACTGGCATCCACTGTTCTTGTTTGGAATTTTCTTCGGTATTTACGGTTTCTAGGCGATCTTGAATATTTGCAACAATAATAAGGTTATCTTGTTCCTTATAACGTTCTTGTATTTGTACAGCTGAGGATTTTAGGACTGTCTCCTTTTGGACATATACAGAAAACCCACTTTCATCCAGAATTCCTCACGCAATCCATACAAACATAAAATGGACAGCTTCTATTTAATGATAACCCGCGCATTCCAAATTCCTCTTGGTCCCGCATCCCTTAAAAAGAAATTAACAATATAAAACAAATAGCTACTAACAATCTTTATTCAGACTCAATAATTCCAAAATTATTAAACAAATTTAAAATATTTAATATATTTTTGCACCTAAACATGTAATGTAATATTTAATGTAAAAACCTCCATCGCCAAATGTGTCAAGTATTTATAGTTTAACTTGTCCAGATGTGAAGTACACTGGGCAATCAGGTCATAATTTTGAATTTCGATTAGACAAAAATCACAGGTCATTCAATTTAAAGAAAAATAATTTAACATTCGCAAATTATTTAATAAAATCAAATCATACTTTTGGCAAGGATGTACTTTCGGTAATCCATCAGGTTGATCTCATGCACACCCCTCTCTTTGAAGTTTTCTAGTAGATATACAAACAGTTGTAATTCGTAATTTAGGTACTTAGTTTGATAATGATTACCGTGTAGTCGAAATGAGTCACTGCAAATCAGGTTTAAAGTGATATAAAAAAGTAAAAGTATTTTTATTCTCAATATCAAAATATACTATGAAGTAAATGCCTTTAAGATCCAAGAATTATTTTTTCTATTTGAAGTGAATTTAGCTGACCGAGAACTAATTGTTTCTCGTTATTAGTTTTAAAATAAAACTAAGTAAACTAAATAAGCACCTAACTTATTTCAGATGTGGTGGTGTATAAAATACATGTTGGTGTCAATTTTCTAGGTGGATTTTAGGGTTGGCTGTTCATGTTGACGTTTTTATTGTTGCGTTACCTCTTGTGTTAAATTTTGTGCTAATGTGTCCGTGTCTAGGTCTTTCTGCTTCCTTGATTTTTGAAAGTCGTAAACACCTTCTCATTAAAATGATGATGTTTATACTTGCTGTATAACGCAATTTCAACGGCGAATAATAAGAACAGGACAAACTCTGGATCCTACATCTGGACTGTTCAGCGACTAGCAAACTTGTACCATCCCATAATTACTCTGAAAATATCAAAGCCAGTATTAGTTTAATCAATTAAATAATAAATAGTAAACAATGACTTAACGGAAGAGTAAAGAGAAATTCAACGGGAAATTAGAAGTACACAAGAGAACAGTTAAGTAAGGGTAACAAAGTCACTATAGGATATCAAAAATTAATAATAAACGAAGAAGAATACAAGTGGAATAGCAAATATAGAAGACTAAAAGAGGCAAATAATAAAAGAAAGACAAAAACTGGCAACACCACAACGGAACTAAAGCAAATGATAACGGTTACCAGACAAAACAGCAGAAAATTAGCAAAGAAGCAGGACCCAGAATCAGTAAGAATGTAAATACAACAGATAAAAAGGAAACAAAAAGATGGGAATAAGAATATAGGTTATAAAGGGTCCGCCAATAGGGACGCGCGAAGTTTGCCGGAAGGGTGCGGCCATGTTGTTCGAGGTAGAGCTGTCAAAGTTGCTGTCATTTGTTTAGTATATAACCCCAAATCACCATGGCAAGTTTGAGTGTCGAGCAGCACGTGCAAATTATTAAATTGTTTTACGAAAATGGGTCATCAGTTCGAGCAACGTTCCGCGCACTTCGCCCATTTTACGGTCGCGATGATCGGCCTGTAGAGTCGACTATCCGTCGATTGGTGGGCAAATTCGAGTCGACTGGTTCAGTAAACAACCAGCCAACACTGACACGTCGACGAAACGGCCGATCGAACGAAAATATCGCTGCTGTCCGTGAGAGTGTGCGCGAGAACCCGAGGCAGTTCATTTTTTGTCGTGCACAGGAACTTGGCCTTTCGGAGACATCAACTCGCAGAATTTTGCATCCGGATTTGGGTCAGCACCCGTACAAAATCCAATTGACCCAGGAGCTCAAGATAAACGACCACAGACAGCGTCGGGCGTTCGCTAACTGGGCTCTGGAGCAGTTGGAAGCAGACCCCCATTTTGGCCGAAAAATCATCTTCAGCGACGAGGCTCATTTCTGGATGAACGGGTATGTGAACAAGCAATATTACCGCATTTGGAGTGAGAACAACCCACACGAGGTCCACCAAGTGGCAATGCATCCCCAGAAAGTCACTGTTGTGTGATTTTGGGCCGGCGGCATCATCGGTCCGTACTTTTTCGAGAACGAAGCTGGGGCGGCCATAACCGTCAATGGGGAGCGCTACAGGTCGATGATAACCAACTTCTTTTGGCCTAAACTGGTTGATATGGACACGGACGACATGTGGTTCCAGCAGGACGGCGCCACGTGCCACACAGCCCACAATGGACATTCTGCACGAGCGATTTCCGGACATGGTCATCTCGCGCGGAGGCGATATCAACTGGCCACCGAGATCGTGCGATTTAACGCCTTTAGACTTTTTTCTCTGGGGCTATCTCAAGTCGCTGGTCTACGCCAACAAGCCTCTAAACACCGATGACCTCAAAGTCAACATACGCAACGCCATCGCTCAAATTGAGGCCGATATGTGCTCCAGAGTCATCGAAAATTGGACCTCCCGGATCCGGGCTACCAAACGGAGCCGCGGTGGTCATTTGAACGATGTTATCTTCCATACTTAATGGGGTCGAATACCCTTTCGAATGAAAAATAAATTTCGTTTCTACCTCACACACAACTTGTTTTATTCAATTTTAAAGTTCACGCGCCCTTATTGGCGGACCCTATAGGTTAAGGGTCTTAGTGATGTGTGTTAGCCTCTCGTGAACTGCGACCTAACAGATCTATTGTTCTACCCTTAACCAATCACTTCCCAAGCAGTCCCACGTCCACCATGAACCTGGTAACTATCTTGGGGGTAATAATGATCACTTCTTCGGGGGATAATCGATCCCTGCCGAAGTGTGAAAGACGCTTGTGAGCAATCGCGACACAAGTGCATAGTATGTGCTCGGTAGTTTCATCTGCCGAATCACACAATCTGCAGTTTCCACTTTCCTCTTTTCCCATTTTCCACAAATGGTATCGGGGGGCACAATGCTCTGTCATGAGTTCGGTAAAAGTTCATAGCTCGTTCCTTGTGAGTTCAAGCACCTTGTGGCTGTGATCGAGTTTCAGAAGTCGTTTTGATTGACGTAGACCTGGTACATTGTTCCAATGCTTACGTCTTCTGTCCTCTTCCCATTTTTGCATCACCTCTCTTCTATGCGCCATGGGGAGTCCACAAAACGGCTACTTCGTTGCCTTTAATATCCCCGTGCCCTGGGACACACATGAGGGTCAACAAGTTGTTCTTCGCCAGTTGCGAGAGGGATCTTCGACATTCCCAGACAGTCCGTGAGCCGTGACTATAGGCTCGAACGGTCTTTAAAACGGCTTGGCTGTCTGAGCAGATGTATATAAGCGCGCCATTTAGGTGCCTATCCAGGCATTCTCTGGCACACATATAAATTGCAATCGTTTCCGCTTGCAAAATCGTGGGCTTCGTGCCCAGAGCCATGAAGCTCCTGTGGTTTTGGTTAGGGCCATAAATTCCTATTCCAGAACCTCTGGTATTCTTGGCACCATCCGTGTACCAGGCTGATATCCCTCGTCCAAACTCCTTGACTCTCATCAAAGCCATTTTGGGGGATTATTACGGCGATGTCATCTGCGTAGCCTTGGGTTATAAAGCCCTTTCCATGCAGTTCATCCAGGAGTCCATCCACCACTATTGACCATAGTGTGGGGTACAAAACTCCCCCTGAAGACACCCCTTTGTTACAGTCATAGATACTGTGGATCCTGCTAGAGAAGCCGTTACTAATTGGCTTTGAAGTATTGCCTCCACCCATCTTATCGTGGAAGGATATAGTCCTTTATTTATAGCCGCTCGTTTTATTGCAGAGAATGAGGTGTTGTCAAAGGCCCCCTCTATGTCTACAAATATTCCGATTGCTATTTCCTTGTATAGGATGGCTCATTCTGCTTCCTTGACGAGGTGATGTAGAGCATCGACGGTGGATTTGCCAGCTTGAAATGCGAATTGCTTGGCATTTAAGGGTGTTCTTATAAGTGAGTCACCCTTTATGTGCTTGTCGATTATTTTCTCCATAGCCTTTAGGAGAAAAGAGGTTAGGCTGATGGGTCGATATGATTTAGGTTCATCTAGAGGCCTATTGCCTACTTTAGGTATAAATACCACTTTTGCCTCCCTCCACAACCGGGGGTATATACCCTAGTGCATAACTTGCTTTATATATCTCCCCGAGTCCTGGAGCAATTGTATCCAAGCCGCTGTGTATGGCCCAAGTCATTTTGCTAAGCGTGAATATTTTCCCCGCTATTTTTCATCCCGGAAAGTGAGTACCTAGGAGTATCTCTAAACTTTCCTGTTGATCTTTGGTGTGACTGACGTCAGTTCGTTTTAAGATGCCGACCGCATTGGTATGGTCCTTTGATAGGACCTTCCGGAGTCTATTTGCTGGGGTCAGATTATCGATCCCCTCGCACTAGGCCTTCCAGGCCTTTTGTTTAGACTCCCTCAGTTGTTTATTGAATTCAGTCAGAGCCTGTCTGTAGGCTGACCAGTTGCCTGACTTTTCTTGGCTCTGTTGAAGGATTTCCGGGCGGAAGTCCTGAGTCGATCCAATTCCTTGTTCCACCAAGGAACGTTTCTCGAGAAGTTTACCTTCTTTACCAGTCCAGTCCGTTTTTCGTGGCACTCTGCACTCTGCTATTTCCGTACTCTCAGCTTCCATATCGAACGCGATCGTTTGATGGTCCGACATGGAGGGCTCTGAGAGTACACGTCAATTTTTTATCAATTGCGCGCCGTGCGCTGTGGCTAAAGTCAAGTCAAGTACCTCTTGCCTTATTGCGTTTATAAACGTGGGTTTATTCCCCCTGTTTAAGATGTCTAGATTGCTAGCGCATACATAATCAAGAAGGTACTTACCCCTGTTGTTGATATCTGAGCTTCCCCATACTATGTGGTGTGCATTAGCGTCGCAGCCCATGATAAGATGTTTCCCATTCCTGCGGCACCAGTCGGTGAGGTTCTTTACTGCCTCTGGTGGTGGGTTGTCTTCGTCTCCTGGAAAGTAGGCTGAGGCAAATAGAATTTGCCTCTTGCCATCTCCCATTGGTACGTCCACGACCGCTGCCACTAGGTCCTGGGTGACGAACTGTGGAATGGAAGCATAATTAGTATCTTTCCTGAGCCGACGCTCCCGCTGTTGTAGCAATTAGGATCCCACCACGTCAAGGTGAGCACACACGGGGAGTGGGAATAAGTAGGAAAAATAGGTAAATGGAATATAAGGAGCATACCGGAAAAAGAGAAGAAACTAATTTACGAATATGAGAAAGCCAAAATAGATGTTCTTATAATATGAGAGACAAAAAGAAAGGGAACAGGTTCAAAAGAAATAGAAAATCAACATGAACTATACTGGAGCGGACTAGGAGAGGAACAAAGAGCAGCAGCGGGAATTGGAGGTATAGTATACAGAAATTAAAAGGATAAGATAAACAAATGGGAAGAAATAAAAACGGAGAGAGAATAATAAATTTAAAAATACGAAAACATTTCGTGAATCTACAACAGTGAGTCTTACTAAGACTACAAAACAAATTAATTTGAAACAACTACTTCTCTGGCTAGTACCTCGACAGACGTTGAATAAAACAAAGTTAATTTACGTGTTACGAATAGTACAACTATCAGAGAGAGAGAATACTTGAATTCTGCATAGAAAACATGATAGTAGCCAACACCTTTCATGAACATAAGAACATTCATAAGTATACAAGGGAAGAATCAAGCAGAAATAAAAAGTCAATGATAGACCTTGTGTTACTTGAAAAGGAAATTATAAAATCAATAGACGACAAAGTTAAAAGAAGAAATGAAATATATAGCGACCACTACTCAGTAGTCACAATAATACGTGAATAAAATAGAAAAAGACAGAGATAAAAATAAAAAAGGACAAGTACAAAATAAATATTAGAATATAAAAACATATATATTAAAATATATAGAAGTGGCTAACAAATATAGACAATAACTAAATGGGGAGAAAACTATAGAGAAGAAATAAATAGAGGAATATAAGACATTTGGAAGAAATTTAAGGAAACTATAATCAAAACAGCTATAGTCCATCCGTTGGATCTCCGTCCTACGTCACAAAATATCGCTTCAAGAAACGACACAAGTAAACCAAATGCGTTAGAAAAAGAACGCACTGTAAAATTTCGTCGTTTTTTGAAGCGATAGTTTGTGACGTAGGACGGAAGATCCAACGGATGGACTATAAACAGCAGTATGCGGAACAACTAAAATAAAAAGATAAAAAAAAACAGTTTGGTGGAATGAAGAAATAAAAAAAATAAAAATGGAAAAGAAACTATGATAAAAATACTTAAAAAACAAAATAATAACAATCGATTAAGAATGTAAAAAACAGCGGACAAAGACTAAGAGAAAAATTATAAGGGCAAAGAGACAGTAAAGGCAACCAGAAATTGTTTTACAATATAGTAAAATATTTGACAAAAACAAGAAATGAGAGAGTCATTAGAATAAAAGAGAATGACGGGAAACAGTGAAAAATGAGAAAATTTTGAAAAACTACTGAAGACAGAGGAGACACAAAAACAGAAACAGCAAGAAAAGTTGTCACAAACAGAGAAACAGAGAAAGAGGGGGAAGAAGAAAGGTTAGGAATAAGCTTAGAGAAACTAAAAGAGGCAATTAAAACCTTAAAGAATGGCAAAGCTTCCGGAGAAAACAAGATTACCTCAGAAATGATTAAAAACATTGATGATACGGGATTAGATTTATTACATCAAATAATAAATAAAATGTGAAAGGAAGAGACAATACCAGAAGACCTAAAAGTTGGGCTTATAGTACCGGTACACAAGAAAGGGGACAAGAGAGACTGCCGCAATTACAGGGGAATCACCTTACTAAGTACAATAACAAAAATATATGAAAACATTCTCGAGACAAAATAAAGGCAGCACAGAGTCGATATAGAATGGGAAAAAGTACACGTTTTCAAATTAAAATAAATAACGAGTAAATTGTTAAATAAAGGGAAAAAATTATATTATGCGTTCATGGATTTACAAAAAGCATTCGATAGGGTACAAACGGAAGAAGTTTGGAAAATACTGGAAAAGAGAAAGATACACAAAAAATTTATAGAAGCTGTCAAGAGTGCTTACAAAGACACAATAAATGAAGTAATAAAAAATAATGAGCTGTCAAAAAGCTACCAGACAAACATAGGACTAAGGCAAGGAGTAGGTTTAATCCCATTTCTGTTTGTTATATTTATGGACGAAATAATAAAAGAAGAAGAAAAATCAACAAAACCTCTCATATTGGAATACAGAAAGATGGAAAGAGTACAAATAAAAACATGTATATTTGCAGATGACATTGTTGTATTAGCAAATAGTGACAAAGAGTTTCAAGACGGATTAAGAATATGAAACGAAACATTCAATTGAAAATGAATTAAAATGAATAAAGAAAAGACGAAAGTAATGGCTATAACAAAGGACGAAGCAAAACTAACTATAGAAATAGATAGAGTCAAGATAGAAAGAGTTTAAGTATTTAGGTGTGAATTTTTAAGAAAAGGGCGGAAACGAAAGAGAGAAAAAAAAAGTCTCAAACGAATCAAAGATAAGAGTGTACAAAACAATATTCAGGCCAGTATTAACTTACGGTAGTGAGACATAAACCCTAAACAGGAGTCACAAAAGCAGAATTGGAGCAATTGAAATGAAATACATTAGAAAAGTCAAAAGAGTAACTACACTAGATAGGATGAGAAAGGTAGACATAAGATCTGAACTTAGAATCAATAGAAAAGTACATCGAAAAGAGACAACTAGGGTGGTGGGACACATGATGGGGCTGAATGACAACGTAACGGTTAAGAAGGTATGGTAAGTACTAGTTCCGGGGAAAATCAAAAGAGGTAGGCCAAAAAATACATGGAACAAAGCAGTATCTAGAAGCAAGACATAAAACATGAATAGAAGCCGAAAAAAAAAGTTGGAAGAAGTTTATAGAAGAATAATAAGAAGATTAATAGAGAAGGAAAAACCCTACACTCTATATTTAATTTAATCCTGTTGGCAGTATAGGAATCGTTAAGTTATACAAATTAAACATAAAAGTATAAATAAAGAAAAAAAAGTTTAAACGACAAAAAGAAAACCCAAAATAAAGCAAAATTACATTATCCGGTCGAAGTCATAACGTCAAGGTACTCTTTAAGGGTGTAGTAGATATAATTCCCATACCCATTGAGGACTTTTCTGCTTTTACTGATTCTTTGTTTGGTTACCTGAATTTATTCTTGTATTATAGGTGTGTACGTTTTCAATTTTTGCCCACCTCTCTTTATTCAAATGAACATATTTCTAATATATATATTCACAACACAGTGAGAATTCCATACTTCTTGAATATTTGAACATTATGTAGTTCGTAACACTCCTAATATTGTCTTTACAATTTTTTTTCTGAGAAATCAACACGTCTGGGGCAATTTTGGAATGTCCTCAGAACGCTACTCCATATCCGAGCCGTGAATACACTTGAGAAAAGTAGATGACAATCAATTCTTGCATGGTAAGTGTATCTTTGAGATTTCTGAATAGGTAAAATAATGAATTTAATTTTGATATATCAATAGTACAATGGCTTTTCCAGTTTTTTATTGTCATCTACATGTAAATCTAAGAATGTATAGTACATTAGTACTTTCTATTATGCCAAAGAAACCCCTATTATTGCCAAGTCAATGTAAATATTTGATTTTAATTGATAATAATAAAAACGTAAATACGTACTTTTTTTATTGTTCAGGTGTAATTAAACCATTTCGCTGTAAGTTTTAGTGTTTGATTGCACTCTTCTTCAAGAAGCGTGGAATTCTCGCCTGAAACGATCAGAGAACTGCCATCTGCATAAAAAAACTGTAGTTAGGATTCCAAGTCATTAATGTAAAGAATAAATAAAAACGGGTCCAAGTATTGAGCCTTGTGGTACACCAATATTCACTGTGGTTTTGAAGGAGATAATATATCTAATACGGTTATTATGTTCTTGGTGTTTTATTTTTACAAACTGTAGCCGGCTAGTAAGCCATTGAATAGCTGCACCTCTTATTCCATGCTTCTCTAACTTATTTAAGACCAGACCAGCACGGCTCAGATCGCAATGGGTTTATAAAATGAGTACATTGCCGAATTAGTCGATTTTTTTTGGCGCGGAACCGGTGTTAATTATTCGAAAGAAGATTAAATTTTTAGATAAACTTTTTAAACTTTTTATATTATTATTTGAGTTGGTCATTTTATTTTTGATAATATTCACAAATAATTTTCAGATGAAATAATTCTTTTAATCTAGTGCTAAATTTTTTATGTCCTTATTTACCCACGTTTTATTAGAGTTTTGCTTAGATGTTATTTCCCTGGAACATGTTTAAAAGTTGAATAAAAGTATTTGAGGGAAAACACCATAGGCTTCATGGCTTCATCAATATTACTTAGTAGTTACCGTATGTATTACATTTGTTTCAAAAAGGTACTTTGTATGATCTGAAATGATGTTATCAATCACTTTAGATTCTATAGATGCTCGTAAATTAGAGAATATATGATCTAATAATTTATTTTCGCGTGTCGGCTCTTAATCATGTAAATGAACTGACACAAAATAACTATCAAATATATCGGTTAGTGTTTGTAATTGTAATTAAAATCGCCACATACTATAATATTTCTATTTGTTTTATATAAAGCACCAAGAACATCATCAACTTTACTTAAGAATTTACTCAGTTTGCCAGTGGGCGACATATAACATACCAGAATGATTGTTGAGTTGCCATAAGCGGTCCATTTTAGTCCACATATTTCAAAATGTTCTTCTACGCAGTATTTTGACATGGGGATATTACTTGTGGTACAATTATTTGTAGACCAGATTGCTACTCCGCCTACTCTTTGACTTCTTTGTATATTCCGGAAAAAAATAAATCTAGATTTACTTTTGAATCTGACCATGTTCCTGTAAAACATAAGATAATTAATATTCTTTGATAAGTATTCACAACTAAATATATTTGAAAATTAATAATGAGACAAATATGATCTCCATGAGCATTTCTGCACTTATGTTTTACAATAAATGTAAAAACTCCAGTTAACAGTTAAAACAACTACTCCCCGTACTAATATGATAAATATGATTTCAGACTTGTAACGACAGTTAACAGTTATATCATTCAATGCCCGGCGGTGCTTTAGTACGGGGAGTAGTTGTTTTAACTGTTAACTGGAGTTTTTACATTTATAGTAAAACATAAGTGCAGAAATGCACAATTGTGTGTCTGTGAGTCTGCCGGTGGGCGCTGTATCTCAAAAACGTATGATCTGTTTGAGATAAGAGATAAAACTTCAAACTTAAGACTTTATCGTTAAACACTGGAACTGAAATGTTTTTGGTGAACATTCATAGACCGGAAGTGGATGTTTACACCAGGCGTTTTTTTGTTTTTTGGTGATATTTTTCTAAATATGAAAAAATTTTAAAAACGCTTTAAAAAAAGCTAAAGATAGTAAAAAAGTAAACAAGTTTTATTAAAACATTTTTTTCATAAAGTTCTTAACTTGCGAGAAATAAATTAAAAATTGAAAAAATTGACATTTTTTGCGTTTTGCCAATAAACTATGAAAATAAACATGAAAATTATACAACAAGTAATTGTAAAGAATTGAAAACTGAACAATTTATTAATAATTAATAACCTCATAGTTTTCGAGAAAAATATAGGGAAAGTACTATGCTGGCCACATCACATTTTTGCGTAAATTCTTCCATTGCGTGTGAGCGAAATCATTTAATTGAGTTTCATAGCGTCCACTCAGTTCATGCACTTTTTTAACTAGAGAGTTGTTGGCATGTGGATTAGCTGTCTCGTCAAATAAACACGTATGCATTATATTTACATTGTTTTTATTATTCGTAGATCATTTAATACACTTTAAGAATTAAAAGAAATTTTAATATCACTTTTCGGAGACCAAAGAGACGAAGAATTATTATTAAGAAATTTAATCATGCTCAAACAAAAATTAAATGAAACTCCATTACAATTTAAAAAGTGGTCAAAACTGAATAATCAAAGTGACATCTTCGATCATAAGATAATCGAAGTTTGTTCACTCAAGCACGATTTAATTTAATTGTCCGCAAATTTAGCTCAGAAACTCTGTTTAACAGCAGGCTAGCAGAAAATGGTACAGGTGAGGCATAGCTTGGTTGTCTGGGATTGCATTTTAACGCGTAATTAAAATCGCGGCTTGCAATAACGATGTTGTGTGTTCGGCAGAAATATTTAAAGTGATTAAATTTCGAAAGGCATAATTAGAATAATTGAAAATGGTACTCACCGTTTAATATGTTTGTAGTTTTTGTTAAATGAAGCGTGGATCTTTAAGTACTTCGAAGCTCAGTTTGATAGCAGACTAGCAAAAACTGATGCAGATATCTGGAACTACTCTTAACCTATAAACGAAGATCATTAGTGGCAAAAATGAGGGTGGTATAAAATCAAAAATAATTATGTTAAATGAAGTACTAAATTTAATTATCCATTACAATGTGCAAATTTATATTGGAAACTCTGTTCGTTAGCCGAATAATAGAAGAAAACGACGGAGGTATCTGAACGTAAATAAAAATGCCGGATGAAATAATGAAGGAGGTTAGGCGGGAAAATTGAAATTATTTAATCAAATTAATTAATTGTGAGAATGAATGATATTATATATAAGATTTATATTATAACAAATTCTTCATCGAAATTATATGACTTCATTATTTTTAATTATTGACTATTTCTATAATTTATATACAATATAATACTAAGCAATTGTGTTGAATTTAACAATTTTTGGCGGGAATTTTGAATGGTTCTCGGATTGGCGCTTGCAAAATGACAGTTAATTATAATTCAATGATGGTGGCGTTTAATTGGAATGTTGAAAGATCTTTTAATTATTAGGTTTAATGACCTGTATCATTAGAGAATGCAAATCTTTGCTAAGAGACGCCGTTCAGTATTAAGATAGAAGAAAATGACGGTGGTATAAGTACAAAAATCTGTTGGCTCACCTGAATCAATTAAATTAAATAACGTTTGTTAGTAATCTTAAAATTAAAACCACAATGATGGGAAATAATAATCAAGATGACACCTTAGTTCATAATTCAATCGAAATTTGTTCAACGAAGCGTGTTTAAATTTAGCTCGGAAACTCGGTTCGACAGTATGCTAGCAGAAGGTGAAACAGATCAGACAAAGGTTGGTTGTCCTGAATTTCACTTTACTGCCTAATAAAAATCGCCGCTTGCAATAATGATGTATATTCGGCGGACCAATGGAAGTGGTAACAATTCGGACGGCAATTATAATATATAATACTTGGCGTGTAATTGGAATATAGAAAAAACTTTTTTAATTATTTGGTTTAATGGCTCGTATCATCAGAGCGGGCAAATTTTAGATCGGAGAAGTTGCTTGGTATCAAGATAGCAGAAAATGATGGTGGTATACAAACAAAAATGTATTGGCTCCCCTGAATCGAATAAATTAAATTACCTTTGCCGGTAAATTTAAAAAGTGGACAAAACTGACAAAGAAGATGGGCAATAATAATCAAGGTGACAGATCATATGTTAATCGAAGTTTGTTCACTCAAGCACGATTTACTTTAATTGCCACTATCTGTTAGAGTGCGCAAATTTAGCTCGGAAACTCTGTTTAACAGCAGGCTAGCAGAAATTGGTACAGGTGAGACATAGGTTGGCTACCTGGAATTGCACTTTACCGTGGAATAAAAACACGGCTTGCAAAAAGGATGTTATGTTTTAGGCGGTAAAATTAAAAGTGATTAACTTTTGAACGATCATAATAATAATTAAAATAATTGAAAATGGTATTTCTCGTTCAATCTGTTAATGAAGCGTGTTTCATTTGAGTACGTCAAATCTCAGTTTGATAACATGCTAGCAGTAAAGAATTTATATATCTAAAACTGCTATTAACCAATAAATGAAGATTCGGCTCGAGATTTAAAACTGGTTTCAATACAGACGTCTACAAAAATCCAAATAATTAAGGTGATAGACTGTCCATAGTAACCAGTAGTTGTTGTTAAATGGAGTGTTTAATTAAATTGTCTGTTAAAGTTCAGTAGCCGGATAGAACAAAATAACAGAAGTATAAGTACAAAAATCTGTTGGCTTGCCTGAATCAAATAAATGAAATTGCGGAGAAATAATAAGCAAGATCAGACCTTCATTCATAAGATAATCAAATTATATTTAATCAACCACGTTTAAATTTAAATAATTTTTTCGCACTACCTATTGAAGTGCGCTAATTTAGCTCGGAAACTCGATTCAACAGCAGGCTAGCAGAAAATGGAACAGATTGGGCATAGAATAGCTGCCTTGAATTGCTCTTTACACCTGAATTAAAATCGCAGTTATGTGTTCGGCGGGAATATTAGAAGTGATTAAATTTTGAACGGTATAATTAAAGCTTAATAAGTAATCAGAAAAAAATCATACAAATCTTATATTGCAGTTTGGTTCTAGAAAAGATAGAACTTTTTTTTTTATCCTCACGAGGTGGTGTCGCTTAGCGTCCCTGCACTGCGGTCTCCGTGGTCTTTTTGTGCGCCTCTGGCTGTTTTACTCCTTTTGAACTCCTGTATCTTCTAAGAAGTCCAGGAGTTTCTGCCAGGGGATATTCCTTAGCTGTTCTACAGGAAGCATGGGCTTGCCGAGTTTCGCCTTGCGTTCTTGTTTGTATGCTTCGCAAGTGCACAGTAGGTGTTCGGGAGTTTCCTCTTCTTCCAGACACCCACGGCATAGGGGGCTTTTCTCAATGCCCATCCTATGTTTGTGCTTGTTCAGGTCACAGTGTCCAGTGACTAGTCCTGTGATTTTTCTTAGTTTCAGTCTGCTCAGTCTAGACAGCTTCAACATGCTGTCAGGTACCGGACCATCTAGGAAGAGTCTTGTATGCCTCATTCCATTTTGGTTTTGCCATGCCTTTTTGTGCTCCTCTGCTGACTTGCGTCGGATTATTTCCTTTCCGGTTTCATGGGGTATACCGAAAGCGGGTTCAGGTCCTATGAATTCACCTGCTGCTCCTTGTTTAGCCAGCAAGTCGGCCCCCAAGTGTCCAATAATTTTTTGGGCCTTGGGTACCCATACTAGCTGTGTTTCTCTTGTTGTCGCCAGTGCGTCCAGTCTGTTTATGCAAGCCATGACCAGCCTGGACTGCAGGCGAGGCTAGCGCTTTTATGGCTGCCTGGCTATCTGCCATAATGGTAATTGGTCCTTTTTTAAGTCCCGATTCCATTAAGTGATGAGCACACCAGTCAATGGCGGCTATTTCGGCCTGGAAGATAGAGGCATGCTTCCCCAGAGCAATCGCGAATTGTTTGCTCCGGTTGCAGCCTCCATAGATACCAGCCCCGGTTCCTTTAGTATTTTTGGACCCGTCTGTGTACCAGATGGTTCCTTTACTCGTTCCCGGGTATGTTCCATTTGTCCATTCACTCCGCTGTGGTATGATCGTTTTAAATCTGCGGGATGGGTGTACGATTTTGGTGAAATCGGACCTCATTGTTAGTGTCTCTTCTTCTTGTAGTAGCCATTTAAACATATATTCACTATCATGAATTTATATACATTATCATCATCAACATTAGAATATTGTGCTGGGGTTTGGTCTCCTTTCTACGCTACCCATATTAAACAATTAGAGAGAGTTCAAAAGGTATTTGTGAAATTTTTAAAGTCCATTCATCATACCGAGATCAGTCAGTCACATATAACGACATGTTATTCATTTTTAACTTGGAATCATTAGCTACACGGAGAAATATATTATTTTTAAACACTCTTTACCAAATATTACATAATAGAATAAATGATCCTAACCTACTTAACCTAATTAATATACATACACCTCGATATTGTAGTCTAAATACCATGACTTTCTTTTGTAATCGCAGTCAAACAAATTTATATTATAACTACCCGATAAATACTATGATTTGATTTTTTTGACGCGGAACCGGTGTTAACATTTCGAAAGAAGATTATAATTTTAGATAAACTTTTTATATTATTATTTGAGTTGGTTATTTTATTTTTGAAAATATTCACATGTAATATTCACAAATAATTTTCAGATGAAATAATTCTTTTAATCTAGTGCTAGACTTTTTTATGTCCTCATTTACCCTCGTTTTATTAGAGTTTTGCTTAGATGTTATTTCTCTGGAACATGTTTATTAAAATTAGAAAAACCACAAAAATATTTCGTAAAATCTACAACAAATGAGTCTTATTAAGACTACATTAAGGCTAAATATTACAGACCGATCAGTTTGTCATCATTTAGTTTAAAACTACTAGAAAAACCAGTAGACAGGCACATACGGGAAGGAGTTTTAAAGGACTCACCACTACACCGTCAACAATACGCCTACCAAGCGGGAAAGTCATGCGAGCTAGCAATCCACCAGCTAGTGAGCAGATGCGAAAGGACCCTACAATGCAAAGATGTTGCGTGAGAGACCTTTCTGGATATTTAAGGGGCGTTTGATAACACACCCTACAACTCCATAGCAACAGCAATGGAGAAAAGAGGAATTAACCCGCAAGTCCGACAATGGGTAAAACAAGATGCTCAGAAGTCGGACTGTGACAACTACCCTATATGGAAAAACAGCAGAAGCTTTAGTCGCTGTCGGGTGCCCGCAGGGAGGTGTTCTCTCGCCGCTTCTATGGTGCCTCGTCATGGACGACCTTCTGCTGCTACTCGAAAGCCAGGGTATATATGCACTAGGGTATACAGATGATCTGACCATTCTAGTAAGCGGGAAGTTTGGGACCACTGTATAAAACTTGATGCAGAAGGCACTAAATACCGTAGAAAGATGGTGCAGAAATGAAGGGTTAACTGTAAACCCGGACAAAACGGCGATCGTCCCCTTTATTAGGAGACAAAAAACCAATTACATACACTGTGGTCATAAGACCTATAGTGACATACGCGGCGCTCATTTGGGGAGAAAAGACCCAAACCAAAAGTGCAGCAGTAAAACTCGAAAGAGTGCAAAGACAGGCGTGTCTGCTGATCACTGGGGCAATGAGGACAACGCCCACGGCAGCCATGGAATACATATTATCGCTACCACCACTACATCTATTTGTAATTATGTAGGCTAGACAGACAGGCTATAGGATGCACATAAATGGACACACTTTAAATATGGGGCCATCAAGACCGGCAACATTTAAAGTACTACAAGAAGAAGAGACACTAAAAATGAGGTCCGATTTCATGAAAATCGTACACCCATTAAGCAGATTTACAACGATCATACCACAGCGGAGTGAATGGACAAATGGAACATACCCGGGAACGAGTAAAGGAACCATCTGGTACACAGACGGGGCCAAAAATACTAAAGGAATCGGGGCTGGTATCTATGGAGGCTGCAACCGGAGCAAACAATTCGCGATTGCTCTGGGGAAGCATGCCTCTATCTTCCAGGCCGTAATAGCCGCCATTGACTGCTGTGCTCATCACGTAATGGAGTCGAGACTTAACAAAGGACAAATTACCATTATGACAGATAGCCACGCAGCCATAAAAGCGCCGATAGTGCAGTCCAGGCTGGTCATGACTTGCATAAACAGGCTGGACACACTGGCGACAACAAGAGAAACACAGCTAGTATGGATACCCAAGGACCAAAAAATTATTGGACATTTGGGGGCCGAAGCATACAAACAAGAACGCAAGGCGAAACTCGGGAAGCCCATACTTCCTGTAGAACAGCTAAGAAATATCCCCTGCCAGAAACTCCTGGACTTCTTAGAAGATACATGAGTTCAAAAGGAGTAAAACAGCCAAAGGCGCACAAAAGGACCACGGAGACCGCAGTGCAGGAACGCTAAGCGACACTACCTCGTGAGGATTAAAAAAAAGACTACAAGAACAAACCACTTTTAAAACAACTACTTCTCTAGCTAATACTTCGACAGACATTGAATGATACAAAAGTAATTTGCGTGTAACAAAATAGCAAGGCTATCAAAGCAACACTAGTTTGAACGTATTTCTTTCTATAAAATGAACTAAAAAGAGTTCATTTTACAGAAAGAAATACGTTCAAACTAGTGTTGTTTTGATAACCTTGCTATTTTGTAACACGCAAATTACTTTTGTATAATTCAATATCTGTCGAAGTATTAGCTAGAGAAGTAGTTGTTTCAAAAGTAGTTTGTTCTTGTAGTCTTAATAAGACTCATTTGTTGTAGATTTTACTAAATATTTTCGTGTTTTTTCTAATTATTAGTTAATTTTCTACAACGTAAAGGACTTATATATTTTAATTATGTTTATTAAAGTTGAATAAAAGTATTTAAGAGAAAACACCATGGGCTTCATCAATATTACTTTTTGAGTAAACGTCATCCCAGGATTCATTTAGTAATGAATTTAAAAATGCCAATTTATTTACTTCTAAGAAGTCCCTACATATAGATTTAATTTGTTTAGTAGTTATCGTATGTATTACATTCGCTTCAAAAAAGTACTTTGTATGATCTGAAATGATGTTATCAATCACCTTACATTCTATAGAGGCTCGTAAAATAGAGAACATACGATCTAATAATTTATTTTCGCGTGTCGACTCGTAATCATGTAAATGAACCGACACAAAATAACTATCAAATATACCGGTTAGTGTTTGTAATTGTAAGAGTCTCTAACTGGATCAATATTAAAATCGCCACATACTATAATATTTCTATGTGTTTTATATAAAGCACCAAGAACATCATCAAGTTTACTTAAGAATTTACTCAGGTTACCAGTGGGCGACGTATAACATACCAGAATGATTGTTGAGTTACCATCAGCAGTCCATTTTAGTCCACATATTTCAAAATGTTCTTCTACACAGTATTTTGACATGGGGATATTACTCGTGGTACAATTATTTGTAGACCAGATTGCTACTCCGCCTGCTCTTTTTGAAGATCGGCTATAATTTGACATCTTTGTATATTCTGGAAAAAAATAAGTCTAGATTTACTTTTGAATCTAACCATGTCTCTGTAAAACATAAGATAATTAATATTATTAGATAAGTATTCACAACTAAATATATTTGCTTTATTTTGGGTTAATGATCCGCAATTAAGCAGTAGGAGGTTATATGACTTTATTTCACTCTTCCTTCCGTCAGTCGGGGATTAAAAACCTGCTTATATATGCTCCAAGTGGCCATCTATTTGGATCCATTGCCTTGTCGAAATTTCCCAAGCCTGCGGTGACTTTAAAGGATGTAAAATATTGAGAGTGTTTTGATTTAACCATGTCACAGCGTACTCCAGGGAACTCGTTCTTAAGAAAAGTTGCCACATTTTTGTGGGTCCATTCTGGATACGAAAACGAATGCTTTCCTTGATTTCAGTTTAATGTTGTTAATATTTCCGTCTGTATTTTTCCCGATAATTCCGCGTTGCTTCGGCTTGTATTCCTTTTTTACTTTCCCTATATAGTATATGTAGGAGGAGTATTGTTTTCGTGATTTTTTTTCGAAAATTTTTTTTGTGGAAATATCCGTTTTGGGGTCCCCTGAATTGTGTGTCTGTGTGTGTGTCGGTGGGCGCTGTATCTCAAAAACGAATGATTTGTTTGAGATAAAACTTCAAACTTAAGGTTTTATCGTTAAAAACTGGAACTGAAAAGCTTTTGGTGAACATTCATAGACCGGAAGTAGATGTTTATTCGAGGCGTTTTTTTTTTGTTATTTGGTGATATTATTCTAAATATAAAAATTTAAAAAAAATGCTTCAAACAAAAGTTAAAGATAGTAAAAAAGTAAACAAATTTTATTCAAACATTTTTTTCATAAAGTTCTTAACTAAAAAATTAAAAATTTTGACATTTTTTGCGTTTTGCTAATAAACTATAGAAGTTACATGAAAATTATATAACAAGTATTTGTAAAGAATTTAAAACTGAACAATTTGTTAAGACTAGCCTTTTTGGGTAAACCTCATAATTTTCGAGAAAAATATAAGGAAAGAACTATGCTGGCCACATCACCATTTTTACGCGAATTCGTCCATTGCGTAGGAGCGAAATCATTTATTTGAGTTTCATAGCGTCCACTCAGTTCATGCACTTATTTAACTAGAAAGCTGTTGGCATGCGCAGTAGTTGTCCCGTCTAATAAACACGTATGTTTTATATTTACATTGTTTTTATTATTCGTAGACCAAAGAGACAAATAATCATTATTAAGAGATTTAATCATGCTCAAACAAAAATTAAATGAAACTCCATTACAATTTAAAAAGTGAACAAAACGGACAAAGAAGATGGGCAATAATAATCAAGGTGACATCTTCGATCATATGGTAATCGAAGTTTGTTGACTCAAGCACGGTTTAATTTAAATGCCACTATCTGTTAGAGTACATAAATTTAGCTGCTCGGAACCTCTGTTTAACAGCAGGCTAGCAGAAAATGGTACGGGTGAGGCATAGGTTGGCTGCCTGGCATTGCACTTTAACACGGAATTAAAATCGCGGCTTGCAATAACGATGTTCGAACGGCATGTTTAGAATAATTGAAAATTGTACTTACCGTTTAATATGTTTGTAGTTTTTGTTAAATGAAGCGTGGATCTGTAAGTACTTCGAAGCTCAGTTTGATAGCAGGCTAACAGCAACTGATGCAGATATCTGGAACTACTCTTAACCTATAAATGAAGATCGTGAGTGGCAAAAATGAGGGTGGTATAAAAACAAACATCTGTTGGCTCCCCTGAACCAAATAAATGAAAAATAATTATGTTAAATGAAGTTCTAAATTAAATTATCCATTACAACGGGCAAATTTATATTGGAAACTCTGTTCGTTAGCCGAATAGAAGAAAACGACGGAAGTATCTGAACGCAAATGAAAATGCCTGATGAAATAATGAAGGAGGTTTGGCGGGAAAATTGAAATTATTTAATCAAAAGTAATGAATTAATTGTGAGAATGAATTATATTATAAATAAGATTTATATTATAACAAATTCTTCATCGAAATTATATTAATTATTATTAATTATTGACTATTTCTATACTTTCCATATAATATACTAAGCAATTGTGTTGCATTTAACCATATTTGGCGGGAATTTTGAATGGTTCTCGGATTAGCGCTCGCAAAATCACAATTAATTATAAATCAATGATGGTGGCGTTTAATTGGAATGTAGAAAGATCTGTTTAATTGGGTTAATGACTTGTATCATTAGAGAATGCATATCATTTCTAAGAGACCCCGTTCAGTATCAAGATACTGAACATGACGGTGGTTTAAGTACAAAAATCTGTTTGCTCACCAGAACCAAATAAATTAAATAACGTTTGTTGGTAATATTAAAATTAAAACCACGATGATGGGAAATCATAATCAAGATGACAACTTAGTTGATAAGGCAATAGAAATTTGTATAACGAAGCGTGTTTAAATTTAATTGCTACTATTGGTTGGAGTGTGTAAATTTAGACAAAGGTTGGCTGCCCTGAATAGCATTTTACCGCCGAATTAAAATTGCAGCTTGCAATTATGATGTTTGTTCGGCGGGCAAATAAAAGTCGGGCGCAATTATAATTAAAATAATGGGAGAGTACTAGGCGTTTAATTGTAATATGAAAAGATTGTTTTTAATTATTTGGTTTAATGACCCGAGTCGGCAAATTTTAGTCCAGAGAAGTTGCTAGGTATCAAGATAGCAGAAAATGATGGTGGTATACAAACCCCTGAATCGAATAAAATAAATTACCTTGTCAGTAAATTTAAAAAGTGGTCAAAATTGATTACGATGATGGGCAATAATAATGAAGATGGCATCTTCTATCATAAGGTAATCGGAATTTGTTCACTCAAGCACGATTAAATTTAATTGCCACTATCTGTTAAAGTGCGCAAATTTAGCTCGGAAATTCGGTTCGACAGTAGGCTGGCAGAAGGAGGAATAGGTAAGACAAAAGTTGGCTACCCTGAATTGCATTTTGCCGCCGAATTAAAATTGCAGCTTGCAATAATGATGTGTATTCGGCGGGAAAATGTAAGTCGGACGCAATTATAATTAAAATAACGGGAAAGAATACTTGGCGTATAATTACAATATATAATGATATTTTTTTATTATTTGGTTTAATGACCCGTATCATCAGAGTAGGCAAATTTTAGCTGCGAGAAGTTGCGAGGTATCAAGATAGCAGAAAATGACGGTGGTATACAAACAAAAATGTATTGGCTCTCCTGAATCGAATAATTTAAATTACCTTTACCGGCAAATTTAAAAAGTGGTAAAAATGACAAAGGTGATGGTCAATAATAATCAAGGTGACATCTTCTATCATAAGGTAATCGAAGTTTGTTCACTCAAGCACGATTAAATTTAATTGCCACTATCTGTTAGAGTGCGCAAATTTAGCTCTGAAACTCGGTTCGATAGTAGGCTGGCAGAAGGAGGAATAGGTGAGACATAGGTTGGCTGCCCTGAATAGCATTTTCCCGCCGAATTAAAATTGTAGCTTGCAATTATGATTTGTGTTCGGCGGGCAAATGAAAGTCGGACGCAATTATAATTAAAATAATGGGAAAGAGTACTTGGCGTATAATTGCAATATATAATGATATTTTTTAATTATTTGGTTTAATGACCCGCATCAGCAGAGTGGGCAGATTTTAGCTCGGAGAAATTGCGAGGTATCAAGATAGCAGAAAATGACGATGGTATACAAACAAAAATGTATTGGCTCCCCTGAATGGAATAAATTAAATTACCTTTGCCGGTAAATTTAAAAAGTGGTAAAAAATGACAAAGATGATGGTCAATAATAATCAAGGTGACATCTTCTATCATAAGGTAATCGAAGTTTGTTCACTCAAGCACGATTAATTTAATTTCCACTATCTGTTAGAGTGCGCAAATTTAGCTCGGAAACTCGGTTCAACAGCAGGCTAGCAGAAATTGGTACAGGTGAGACATAGGTTGGCTGCCTGGAATTGAACTTTACCGCGGAATTAAAATCGCGGCTTGCAAAAAGGATGTTATATGTTCGGCGGTAAAATTAAAAGTGATTAACTTTCGAACGATAAAAAAAATAATTAAAATAATTGAAAATAGTACTTCTCGTTTAATTTGTTAATGAAGCGTGTATCGTTTGAGTACGTCAAATCTCAGTTTGATAGCATGCTAGCAGAAAAGAATTTATATATCTAAAACTGCTATTAACCAATAAATGAAGATTTAGCTCGAGATTTAAAACTGGTTTAAATACGGACGTCTACAAAAATCCAAATAATTAATATGGTAGACTGTCCATAGTAACCAGTAGTTGTTAAATGGAGTGTTTAATTAAATTGTCTGTTTAAGTTCAGAAGTATAAGTACAAAAATTCGTTGGCTTGCCTGAATCAAATAAATGAAATTCCGGAGAAATAATAAGCAAGATCAGACCTTCGTTCATAAGATAATCAAATTAAATTTAAATAAATTTTTCACACTATCTATTGAAGTGCGCTAATTTAGCTCGGAAACTCGATTCAACAGCAGGCTAGCAGAAAATGGAACAGATGGAGCATAGAATAGCTGCCTTAAATAACTCTTTACACCTGAATTAAAATCGCAGTTTGGAATAACATTGTTATGTCTTTGGCGGGTATATTAGAAGTGATTAAAATTAGAACGGTACAATTAAAATTTTTGAAAATGGTAGTTTTTGTTAAATGAAGCATGTATTATTGAGTACGTCGAAGCCCAGTTTAATAATAATTAAGTGATTTTTTTTTATATGATTGTCTTTCAACTGCTATCACGCTCCGAATAAGCAAATAATACATATCCAAGAAAATCGCATATGCTATACGGAGCTCTCTTGCTTAGATATTGTTTGCAAATTTCTTGTTTCAAACGTTAACTATTTTAACACATAATACTTGACTGTTAATTATTGAAAGTTACTGTTAAATGTGCATGTAATATGGTCCAGTTTTTGATTTTCTTTTTAGAGTACAATCAGTTTTAGTTCTGGTGTGGTGTTTTTATATACAGCAAACATTCTAATATATAAATGGCGGGAAATGTAAGAATGTTTTCTGTTCGGAATACATGTTTACAGTCACTTCGACATGACAATTTTGCATTAATTCGAACTGCTTGACGTTGTAGTCCAAATATGCGGTGCCTGAAGAATGAAAACCCCCACTTCCATCTTGAATTCTGGATTCAAATATTGCATGGTATGCCATTAAAAGTAACTATTATTTGCAGTAATGACATTTTGCGATATTGATATTTTATATTAATGACGGTAATCATCCCTTATATCCTTTGAGTCAGGTGTTCGGTATATTTTATACCATTCGTTTCATTCTTTCTCGCATATTTCTCAGTTCTTTATTAAACCAATACTAGTGTTGTTTAGTATCACAGTTTTTTGTTTTGTTTTTACTGGAAAAGAACAAATAATATAATTAATATTGTCACTAATTATATTATGGAATATATTGCATTTCTCATGTATACCAATACTATCATTATTATCAAATTAATTCTCAGATAGTCTGAGAACTTAGTGTCTAAAATCTCTACATTTAATAAATCATGGTCAATATTTGTGAAAATATTGTAAAGACAGTTTTGTTTAAATACACATTTAGCATTTGTTCCGAAAAGCGGGCATAAAATGCTCTAGCAGAAAAATTACCCACTTTAGAAATTAAACACGCATCGCGAGACAACCAATGTTCGCTTATCGAAATAAATTAAAAAGGTTTACCAACTTTAAGAGCTTCTAATTCCAGATATTTGTAACGCAGCGATTGCGCTTTTAAAAAGAGGATTTCTAAAGTGTTTGATGTTTCTTCCCGATATCATGTAAAAAAATTATTGTTCCTTACATTTTCGGGCCAGGTCTAGGTTTTTAAGATCTTCAAACTTATTTGCTGGTACTCCAATTTTGAATGAAGAGTATTCATCAGGAAACTTCGATTTCAATTCAATTAGATCGGTGGCTGTTAGAGTTGTATCTTTTATAGGGCCAGTATTTCCTTCGCCGTTCTCTGGATTTCATGTCGTTTGTCTGAGCGACGTCTATTTAGTTTTTACTGGCATCCACTGTTCTTATTTGGAATGTTCTTCGGTATTTACGGTTTCTAGGCGATCTTGCATATTTGCAACAATAATAAGTTTATCTTGTTCCTTATAACGTTCTTGTATTACCACAGCCAAGTATTTTAGTACTGTCTCCTTTTGGACATATTGTAATGTAATCCGTTCGTCGTTTACTATTATAAATTGTGTTTAGTAAATATACGCATAATGTTATTGTTATGAATTATAATAGTAAACAGGCATTGACGCAGCAATAAACATTCCTTGAGGAAATGCTGAGTTTGTCAATACCCGGTTCCCATGAACTGGCGATAACGACCTAATGCAAGGATGTTTACTTGCATCAGGCTCGTGCCCTAGAAATAGTTAGTATGTAAGACATTTTTGTATTAGATTAAGATATAGATAAATATAGGCTGTTAGAGACTGATATAGACTACGCTAGACTAAGAACGCCGATGTAACCATCCACGTAATTGTGTATATTATACTATGTATAATAAAGTACCACTTATTTGTAATATCCGAGTATAATTGATGTCAACCCGAGGCTGAGCTGTACCACTGGAAGAGTCTGCATTCAACAACCGATCCCGGCATATCACAATATAGAGAAAACCCACTTTCACAGATGCAATCATCCAGAATTCCTCACGCCATCCATACAAACACAAAATAGACAGCTTCTATTTAATGATAAGCCGCGCATTCCTCTTGGTCCCGCATCCCTTGAAAAAGAAATTAACAATATAAAACAAATAGCTATTAACAATCAATATTCAGATTCAATAATTCCAAAATTAATAAACAAATTTAACATATCTCAAATCCGTAAATATATTTTTGCACCTAAACATGTAATGTAATATTTAATGTAAAAACCGCCATCACCAAATGTGTAAGTCAGGTATTTATAGTTTAACTTGTCCAGATTGCAGACGTTAGGTAATCAGGTCATAAATTGGAATTTCGATTAAACGAACATCACAGGTCGTTCAATTTAAAGAAAAATAATTCAACATTCGTAAATCATTTAATAAAATCAAACCATACTTTTGGCAAGGATGTACTTTCGGTAATCCATCTCGCCGAAAAAGGAGATGGATTTACTGGAAGTCGTTGAAAATCATAAGGCGAAAATTAATCCTAGAATTTCCCTCATTAACGACCAGGTTGACCTATCGTACACCCCTCTCTTTGAAGTTTTCTAGTAGATATATTAACAGTTGTAATTCGTTATTTAGGTACTTAATTTGAAATGATTGCCGTGCAGTCGAAACTAGTCACTGTAAATAAAGTTTGAAGTGGTATACAAAAGTAAAAGTGTTTTCTTTATTCCTAATATCGAAATGTACCACGAAGTGAATGCCTTTAAGGTCTACAATTATTTTTTTTAATTTGAAGTGAATTTAGCTGACCGAGAATTAATTGTTTCCCGCTATTAGTTTTAAAATAAAACTAATTTTTGTTTAATTATTATCGAATTGTCTGAATTTTATGCATGCTAAATTTGAATCATTTTGCACCTAGCTTATTTCAGATGTGGTGGTGAAATAATACACATGTTTATTATTGCGTTACATCTTGTGTTGTATCTTGTGATAATGTGTCCGTGTCTAGGTCTTATCTCGCCTTTCTGCTTCCTCAATTTTTGAAAGTCGTAAACACCCCTTCTTATTAAAATGATGATGTTTATACTTGCTGTATAACGCAAATTCAACGGCAAATAATAAGAACAGGACAAACTCTGGACCGTACATCTGCACTGTTCAGCTACTAGCAAGCCTGTACCATTCCATAATTTCTCTGAAAATATCAAGCCAGTATTCGTTTAATTAATAAAATAATAAATAGTAATGACTTAACGAAAGAGGAGAGAGAAATTCAACGGAAAATTAGAATTATTGCAAGACAACAATTAAGTAAGGGTAACAAAGTCAGGATAGGATATCAAAAATTAATAATAAACGAAGAAGAATACAAGTGTTTGAAAAAGTCAAAATGGATGACAATCAAGTTGACGAACAAAACAAATATCGATTTAAGTGATGTAACCACCAAATTAGTAAAGTAGTGGTCTGTGTTAAGTGCGGCACCGCATATCACCGCTGTATTGCTAAAAAGGGAGCCGTCCTCAAAGAAGGATACTCGCGTGTTTACTGTTGTGAGGACCTAACCAGAGTGTAGAGGGTGGGAGTGTAGAGGGTGGGGAAACCCTCCGAATTTACACCGATGGTTCTAAAACCAAAAGAGGATCCGGGGCGGGAATTTATTCGCAACAAATGAGCTATACCCCTAGAGAAGCACACAACTACTCTGCAAGCAGAGATCGTTGGCATCATCCAAGGGGCGAAAGAAATCCTACACCGTGACATCCGTGATAGGAACATCCAAATCCTTACAGACAGTAGGGCAGCAATACTAGGAGTGAGTGGTCACAAGATCACCTCAAGACTAGTAAAAGAATGTCACAACACCCTTAAACAAGAAGCACAATCAAACAGTATTGAGCTGCGCTGGGTCAAGGGACACAATAATGAATAAGGCAACAGCAAGGCAGACGAGTTGGCGCGAGCTGGATCGGTTCTCAGTGATACCACGGACGGGCCCCCGATCGCGCCAACACCGAAATGCCTCACTGATATCCTCAAACAGAATACTCACAAGATGCTAAAACAACGTTGGGACAACACCTCAGGCTGCAGACAGGCCAAGGAAGCAATACGCTCACCTAATCTGAAAACAGCTGAATATTATTTGCGACTATCCCGGGGGAATCTGCGTCTTATCACAGGTATCCTTACGGGTCACTGTCAGCTAAGGAAACACTTGTTTACTATGGGACTGGTGGAAACCCCCATATGTAGAGCATGTGAAGAAGAGGACGAGACAGTGGAACATGTGTTAACCACCAGCCCGGCTCTCGCCCACCTTAGAGAGTCCATGCTAGGGGAGCTCTGGCCGAACATGGCGAATATAAGGGATAACCCTCCAAGCGTTGTGCTGTCCTTTATACGCCACCTTGGGTGGCTAAATGAGTGATAGAACAACGCAGGGCTGTCCCAGTCAGGGGGGTACAACGGGCCTAGTGAGGCCTAAGTGCTCTGGTTAATGATTTGATCACCCTTGGCAAACTCAACCCAGATCCAGAGGACCTAACCAACAAATCTCATGGATTGAAGTATCGGGAAGAAAACGACAATATTCTAACACCCACCACCGAAATGGACCTAACCATGGACTTCATTAGGGCAGAGATATCATTACTAAAACAGAGCATACAGGAGAAGGAAGATAAGTATGAATTAATTAAAAAAATAGTTGCTGAAAAAGACAACGTTATAGCATTATTGAAGAGTTCTATAATTAAACTGGACTCGAACAAAATAATAACAGTTGGTTCCCCAAATAATACACAGATGTCAGAAGATCAAAATTCAGCTAAAGTAAACGTTACTGACAATCCCCTAGTCTCACACCAAAATATATTAATTAATACTGAAATTGGCCAAGAGATTCTCGAACCATCCACGAGTTGGAATAGCTTACAGGTTCCCCCAAAGATTCTGCTCAAAATACTGGAGAAATGAACCCAAAACCAGAGGTCCACAGTCCCGTTGGATCTAATGAAATAAAGGCAACACACGTCACACCAACTACTGATAAACCGACCGGAGCCGAGAAATGGACGGATGTCGTAACACGTAAAACAAAACGCAGAGAACGAAATACAATTTTGGGTACTTCAAAAACGCAAAATAACTCGGTGAGAGGGGTAAAGCGCTATGGTTATCTACACGTGGACAATCTTGCCCCGAAAACATCGCCCGAGGAAATAACAATGTACTTGAGAGACCTACATTTTCAAGACATTCAATGTACTCAACTGAAGTCGAAATATCCCGAAGAATACGCCTCTTTTAAAGTAGGAGTACCACTGGAACAACTAGATGACTTGAAAAAGCCAGATACGTGGCCAGTAAACGTAAAAATAAATATTTTTTTATGGAGGATTCAAAGGAGAGCCAATTTGAATTAAAAGTGCTCTTTCTTAACGCACAATCTATTAAAAATAAATTAAACTAATTTGAAGCACTAACTCATGACCAAAATTTTAGTTTAATAGCAATATGCGAACATTGGCTCTCCAAGGAAGAATGTATGGTCGCTAAAATAAATGATATGTCAGCTAGAGCCTTCTATTCACGAAACGAAAGCAATTATGGCGGAACGATTATTTATATTAAGAACAATATAGCCTCAAATGAATATGGCGATTTTAGCGTATTTGTTAATGTTATTTCGTCGTTTTTAAATAAGGCAACTCATTTAAACTGAGGTGTGGTACTAGGAGGAGATTTTAATATTAAGTTTAATGCCAACGACCCACGGGAAGCGCAACTTACTGATTTGTTTACTAGGTATGGACTAAAAAAAACTGTAAATTTTAACACCCGTAAGCAAAATTGTCTAGATAATATATTCACAAACTGTCATGACTCAATAAAAAAAATTGAATCCTATAACACAAGTATATCCGACCATATAGGTATAGTGTTATTACTACGTATTAACCTCAGTATAAATAATACAGAGCTCACTTACAGACCGTTTACTTTGGAAGGTGATTGTATTCTATAATATATCATGCAAATTGGAGTTTTGTTGAAAACTCAACTATATCAATAAATGAAAAATGGAACAGCCTCTATAAGGCTTTTCCTCTAAAAAAATTGCAGGAAAAACACCAGGACGCCGTATTCACTGATTTAATGAAAATATTAGAAGCATGCGCGAAACTCTGCATCTCATTAAAGAAAGTCAATCCAGAAACCCCTCGATTCACTCTCAACAACTTTTAAAGGAATATAGATTTCAATACAAAAATGCTATAATATCAGCCAAACATCGAGCCTGTGATAAATTTATTAATAATTCTAGTAATAAATTGGGAGCTTTCTAGAGACTTACAAACGACCTACGAAATACTTCAAAGCAAACAATAAACTGTGATATAATTTCTATTTTGCGAACATAGCAAATGAACTCTTAAAAGACCTACCTACCCATCAGCCGTTAAATTCGGACACGTATATTAATTTTAATTCAAACATTTCCTTCTCATTCAAAGAGATCCCTCATAATACAGTGCGTGACGCAATTAACACACTGAAATCAAAAACGAGTGTTGATAGGTATGATATAACGGTAGATGTTATAAAAGGTATAAAGGATTTACTTATTCTACCTTTAACGAAGCTAATAAATGGCATTATCCCAACAGGCATCTTTCCAGACGCACTAAAGTGTGCTAAGATTATACCAATTCACAAAAAAAGGGATACCGGTGACGTAAACAACTATCGACCTATTTCACTACTCCCTATAATTCCTAAACTCGTAGAAAAAATATTGAAAAATCAAATAGTTCTCTATTTTGACTGTAATCAACTCTTTAGTGCTCATCAATGTGGTTTTAGGTCTCAAAGATCAACAACTGACGCAATTTTGTCGTTCGTAGAAATCGTGTCAAATTGCTTTGAAGAAAAACTGTATTGTGCAGGGTCATTCCTTGACATGACAAAAGCTTTTGACTGCATACCACACGAATCATTATGTAACAAATTAAGCAAATACGGTTTCTGTTCAAATAGTCTACATATCTTATCTTCATATTTGACAAATAGGGTGCAATCAGTCAAATATGATAACAAAACATCAAACACTTTACCAATAACACATGGTGTTCCTCAGGGATCGATTCTAGGACCGGTTCTGTTTATAATATACAGGGTTATTCACGCTATACGGCACGGAATATTGTGGCCAAAATACGTGACTTTCAAAAAGTTTCACTTTGGGGATATATGGGGGTCAATTAGGGCTACTTTTTAAAATTATTTTCATAATATACAGGGTGTCCCAAAAACCCTAAAAGTATCAAAGTTGTGTTTTTTTTAATGAAACACCCTGTATTTTATTGCATTTTTGGATCCTTCGATAAAAATAAGTGTGTGTTTTAATAAGGTTTTTATTACATAAACCTTAAGGTTTTTGAAATAATTTGAATTTTGTAAAAATGTAACCTAATTTTCATGTTTCAAATACTTAAAAAATAATTAAGTTATGCATACCAAATTTACACTGAAATGTAACAATAGATCATATTTTATTTTCCAAGTATAATAAACTTGACATCTTATGCCGGGTGTAAAAAAATTGGAATTAAACAAATGAGAACTTTAAATGGATATAACTTCATTTATTTAAATGGAACGCTATATTTATTCATTAATCAGCAAATGCACGTTTTAATTACCTTTCGAATGGTATTTAAATCTTAAGTGTTAAGTTTTCTCGTTTTTGCAGAAAACGCCAAAATATTGTTTATTGCACCGTTTTAGTACTTTTTAAGTAAAAATTTTAATGTATCTAGTTTTCTATGGTATTTAAAAACGTCAGGTAATTAATTTAGTCTGTCATTTTAGTTTAAAAAGCCTGTCTTTTGTTATAGTTGTCTTATTTTGCATTTTTGTGTTAGATCGTTAGTAATCGTTATTGTTTGAACATCGCTGTTGTATTTTTGGTAAAAAATGAAGATTTACTCAAAAGAAGGGGTTATTGGCATTATTTTTATGCTTGGAGAATGTCATCAAAATTGTTTATTGGCTTGTCGAGTTTATACTTAAAGGTTTCCCAAAAGAAATCACCCTAAGCCAGCCATTTTTGAGAGACTATTAAACCAGTTTAAAGAAATTGGAAGTGCCAGTTATAAAAACCTCAGTATAAGAAAATCTGTGTAAATTTTCATTTTGTACTATGACATACAACAACCATGTTCAAACAATAACGATTACTAACGATCTAACACAAAAACGCAAAATAATACAACTATAACAAAAGACATCCTTTTTAAACTAAAGTAACAGACTAAATTAATTATCTGACGTTTTTAAATACGATAGAAAACTAGATACATTAAAAGTTTTACTTTAAAAGTACTAAAACGGTGCAATAAACAATATTTTGGCGTTTTCTGTAAAAACGAGAAGACTTAACACTTAAGATTTAAATACCATTCGATAGGTAATTAAAACGTGCATTTGCTGATAAATTAATAAATATAGCGTTCCATTTAAATAAATGAAGTTATAGTCATTTAAAGTTCTCATTTGTTTAATTCCAATTTTTTTACACCCGGCATAAGATGTCAAGTTAGTTATACTTGGAAAATAAAATATGATCTATTGTTACACTTTAGTGTAAATTTGGTATGCATAACTTAATTATTTTTTAAGTATTTGAATCATGAAAATTAGGTTACATTTTTACAAAATTCAAATTAATTCAAAAACCTTAAGGTTTATGTAATAAAAACCTTATTAAAACACATACTTATTTTCATAGACGGATCCAAAAATGCAATAAAATACAGGGTGTTTCATTAAAAAAAACACAACTTTGATACTTTTAGGGTTTTTGGGACACCCTGTATATTATGAAAATAATTTTAAAAAGTAGCCCTAATAGACCCCCATATATCCCTAAAGTGAAACTTTTTGAAAGTCACGTATTTTGGCCACAATATTCCGTGCCGTATAGCGTGAATAACCCTGTATATAAACGATATGCCTGATTATGTTAACTCTAACATAATCTTATTTGCAGATGATACCACTACGCTAAATAAGGCTGACACACACGAGGGCATTATTGATGGCTCTAGAAGTACCCTTAACCAAGTTTCAACTAATAATATGGGGACACTCTGTATCACGCCATAGAATATTCTCCATTCAACGTAGAGCCCTAAGGCTGATTGCTGGAGTAAAATATACAGAAGATTGTAAAAGTTATTTTATTGAATATAAAATCTTAACTGTACCTTCTATATATATATATATATATATTGGAATGCCTCATTCATATAAAAAAACATACACCTATATCCAGTTTATAACCATCATGATCATAATACAAGACACAAACATGATATATATCAAAATCGAATACATCTTAAAACTGTGCATGCTGGAACAAACTATAACAGCATAAAATTCTTTAATAAATTACCACCTTATATAACTTGTATGCCTTTAAAACAATTTAAACAAACGATTAAAAACTATCTCTTGTCGAAAGCTTTTTATTCACGGGATGAATTTTTAAATTGCGATTTTAAAATATAATTTCTTTAGAAATTTATATATTTTATGTTTTTAAATTATATCTATAATCTTAATTTTGAGCTTTGGAGGTTTCAATTTTAGGTTTTGAATTGAGAGTGTTACGTTTTAAGCTTTTATATTTTAAATTTTTAATTCTAGATTTTAAGTTTTCTTCTGTTTTTTTTTAACAAAACAGCAGAAAATTAACAAAGAAGCAGGACCCAGAAACAGTAAGAATTAAATACAACAGATAAAAAGGAAACAAAACGATGAGAATAAGTAGGAAAAATAGGTACATGGAATATAAGGAGCACAGCGGGAAAAGAGAAAAAAATTATTTACGAATATGAGAAAGCCAAAATAGATGTTCTTATAATATGAGAGACAAAAAGAAAGGGAAAAGGTTCAAAAGAAATAGAAAATCAACATGAACTATACTGGAGCGGACTAGGAGATGAACAAAGAGCCGCAGCGGGAGTTGGAGGTATAGTATACAGAAACTTAAATGATAAGATAAACAAATAAGAAGAAAAATAAACGGAGAGAGAATACTTGAATTCTGCATAGAAAACATGATAATAGCCCATACTTTTTATGAACATAAGAACATTCATAAGTATACAAGGGAAGAATCAAGCAGAAATGAAAAGTCAATGATAGACCTTGTGTTACTTGAAAAGGAAAATATAAAATCAATAATAGACGACAGAGTTAAAAGAGGAAATAAAATATATACCGACCACTACTCAGTATTCACAATAATACGGGAATAAAATAGAAAAAGACAGAGATACAAATAAAAGAGGACAAGTACAAAATAAATATTAGAATATAAAAGCATATATGTTAAAAAATAAAGAAATGGCTGATAAATATAGACATGAACTAAATGGGGAGAAAACTATAGAAAAGAAATAAAAGGAGGAATAGAAGACATTTGAAAGAAATTTAAGGAAACTATAATCAAAACAGCTAAAGCAGTATGCGAAACAACTAAAGTGATAAAAAGTAAGAAAAAAAATTAAATAACAGTTTGCTGGAATGAAGAAATTTAAAAACAATAAAAATGAAAAGAAATTATGGTAAAAATACTAAATAATGTAAAGAAAAGCGGACAAAGACTAAGAGATAAATCATAAGGGCAAACAGACAGTAGAGGCAACCAGAAATTGTTTTACAATATAGTAAAATATTTGACTAAAACAAGAAATAAGAGAGCGATTAGAATAAAAGAAAATGACGGGAAACAGTAAAACATTGAGAAAAGAAGTATCCAGAGATGGAAATAATATTTTAAAAAACTACTGAAGACAGAGGAGACACAAAAAAAACAGCAAGAGAAGTGGCCACAAACAGAGAACGGAGAAAGAGGAGGAAGAGGAAATGTTAGGAATAAGCTTAGAGAAACTAAAAAAAGGCAATAAAAACCTTGAAGAATGGCTAAACTCTCAGAGAAAACAAGATTGCCTCAGAAATGATTAAAAACATTGATGATAAGGGATTAGATTTATTACATCAAATAATAAATAAAATGTGGAAGGAAGAGACAATACCGAAAGACCTAAAAGTTGGGCTTATAGTACCGGTACACGAGAAAGGGGACAAGAAAGACTGCCGCAATTACAGGAGAATCACCTTAGTAAGTACAATAACAAAAATATATCAAAACATTCTCGAGACAAAATAAAGGCAAATACTTGAAATGGAGCTAAGCACAGAGTCGATATAGAAACGGAAAAAGTACACGTTTTCACATTAAAAGAAATAACGAGTAAATTGTTAAATAAAGGAAGAAAATTATATTGTGCGTTCATGGATTTAGAAAAAGCATTGGATAGGGTACAAAGGGAAGAAGTTTGGAAAATACTGGAAAAGAGAAAGATACACAAAAAATTGATACAAGCTATCAAGAGTGTTTACAAAGACACAAAGAATAAAGTAATAAAAAATAATGTGGTGTCAAAAAGCTACCAGACAACCATAGGACTAAGACAAGGAGTAGCTTTAATCCCATTTTTGCTTGTAAAATGTATGGACGAAATAATAAAAGAAGCAGAATAATCAACAAAACCTCTCATATACAGAAAGATGGAAATAGTACAAAAAAAACATGTGTATTTGCAGATGACATTGTTGTATTAGCAACTAGTGACAAAGAGTTTCAAGACGGATTAAGAAAAACTAAATATAGAAATAGATAGACTAAAGACAGAACAAACAAAAGATTTTAAGTATTTAGGTGTGAATTTTTAAGAAAATGGCGGAAACGAAAGAGAAATAAACAATAGATTTTCAGGCTAGTATTAACTTACGGTAGTGAGATATAAACACTAAACAGGAGTCAGAAAAGCAGAATTGGAGCAATAGAAATGAAGAACCTTAGTAAAATCAAAGGAGTAACTATACTAGATAGGATGATAAATGTAGACATAAGATCTGAACCTAGAATCAACAGAAAAGTACATCGAAAAGAGACAATGGGGGTGGTGGGGACACATGATGAGGCTGTATGACAACGTAATTGTGAAGAAGGTAAGGGAAGTACTAGTTTCGGGGAAAAACAAAAGAGACAGGCCAAAAAATACATGGAACACAGCAGTATCTAGAAGCAAGACATAAAACATGGATAGAAGCCGAAACAAAAAGTTGGAAGAAGTTTATAGAATAATAATAAGAAGATTAATAGAGCAAAGAAAAACCCTAGATTCTTTATTTTATTCAATCCTGTTGGCAGTATAGGAATCGTTAAGTAATACAAATTAAACATACACAATACAAATACATAAAAAGAAGAACAGTTTAAACGACAAAAAGAAAACCCAAAATAGAGCAAAAATGACATTATCTGGTCGAAGTCATATCACCAAGGTACTCTGTAAGAGTGTAGAAATTAAAATTGACAATACATTATATAATATAATTCCCATACACATTGAGGAGTTTTCTGCTTTTACTGATTCGTTGTTTGGTTACCTGAATTTATTTCGAATTCTTGTATTATAGGTGTGTACGTGTCCATTTTTTACCCACCTCTCTTTATTCAAATGAATTTATCTACATATTTCTAATATATATAGGCAACACACAGTGAGAATTCCATACTTCTTGAATATTTGAACATGATGTAGTTCGAGACACTCTTAATATTGTCCTTATATTTTTTTTTCTGAGAAATAAACACGTCTGGGGCAATTTTCGAATGTCCCCAGAACGCCACTCCATATCTTGAGAAAAGTAGATGACAATCAATTCTTTCATTCTTGAGATTTCTGAATAGGTAAAATAATGAATTTAATTTTGATATATCTATAGTACAATGGCTCTTCCAGTTCATATTGTACATGTAGATGACAATATGAACCTAAGAATTTACTATCTTTTGAGTACGCCAAAGAATGCCCTATTATTGCTAAGTCAATGTTAATATTTGATTTTAATTGATAATAATGAAAACGTAAATACGTAGTTTTTTTGTTGTTTAGGTGTAATTAAACCATTTCGCTGTAAGTTTTAGTATTAAAAAGCTAGTACGCGATTGAATAGCTGCACCTCTTATTCCATACTTCTATAACTTATTTAAGAGCAGACCAGCACGGCTCAGGACGCAATGGGTTCATAAAATTTATTACCAAAATGTGCGTGGTTTATTAACAAAATCAAATTTATTTTATAATAATATCTTAGAGTCTGATTGTGACGTTTTCTTAGTTAGTGAAACGTGGCTTCGCGAAGCAGTATTGAATTCAGAACTACCATATTTCCAAATACATTTTCTGTTTTTAGATGTGATAGAATAGGTAAACGAGGTGGGGGTGTAATGATAGCAGTACGCAATAGTATTACATATTGAGTTGAAAATGTCGCTATTAACACAAACCTTGAAATAGTATGTGTGCGGATTGTTATTAATCAGGAAAGTATTTGTTTTGTATGTTTATATATTCCGCCGTCCGAATCAGTTAACACTTATATTCTTTTAATAGTCCTCAATATGTAACCTTACTTAACACACATACTAATGATCCAAAATTTTTACATCTTAAACACTTAAGTCTCATGAATGATTTAATAAAACACAACACTAAATTAAATTGTAACAACAGGTTATTAGATCAACTAAGAATATTAAATATAAACTTATCGATGATCTTCCAATTATTAATGTCGATAAGTACCTATCATTTTCTGTGTCAACCACTAATGATATTCAAGTAAATATTAGTACCAATGTTAAAGGAAAACAATATAATTTTAAGAAAGCTAACGTCCCATTAATGTACGAGAAAAATTCTAAATATGACTGGGCTTATATTACTTCGGAAAATAACGCTGATGTATCATGTTACTAGCACTTGACTCAATATTTAAAGATACAGTGCCACTAAGTGTGAATGTAGCAAAGTCTCGTAAATATCTATATTAGTTCAGCCCTGATGCAATTCGTTCAATAAGAATAAAAGATCATTTTCGTAAATTACATAAGATTCACAAACTGGAATACTATAAGACCATAGTAGCCAGATTAGGTTAAAGGTGCTGAGTAATCAATGAACTCTAATTCTAAACAACTGTGGAACTATGTGGCATCCAAAAAATCACAATGTCGTACACTTGGTTCTATTCGATATAAAAATAAAACCACCGAAAAGCCCCAGGACATAGTCAACAGTTTTGCGGAACAAAAATAAACCCTACTTCTACAATTGAACTGGAACATTCAAGAAAACTAAGTAACAATACTACAACAGGGAGCGATAAAATTCCGTCCTTTGTTATACGTGATTGCATCCATGTTCTAGCTACACCTCTTAAGGATATATTTAATATAATACTAAGAACGTCTGAATTTCCCAATGAGTGGAAAATTACAAAGGTAACACCGGTTCTGAAAACGGAAAATAAATTAATTAGATTACCGCCCAATCTCCGTCATAAATAACTTTGCCAAAATATTCGGGACACTCGTGGCTAGAAAGATATATAGTCACGTCGAAACCCGTATCTCCACCAGGCAACACGGTTTTATAAAAGGCAGATCAACAGCAACCAACTTATTAAATTTCACTTAATTTGTATCGTACCACCTTGATAAGCGTATACAAGTCGATGTTATTCACACGAACTTTAAAAAGGCATTTGACTCAATAAGCCACAGCCTACTTCTGCACAAATTAGAACGATGGGGTTTTAATGTCAGTATGATCAACTTATTAAAGTTATATCTATCAAATAGAGAAAACTATGTTGAATATCTGAGTCACAAGTCCACATTTTTCTATCTATCCAGCAATGTACCTCAGGGTTCCAGCCTAGGTCCACTGCTATTTCTATTATACATCAACGATATAGCTAATAATATCCAATTTCAAATCCTCATTTATGCAGACGATGTAAAAAAATTTAAAGAAATTAATTCCGAGAGCGACTGTAAGCGAGTAAGGTCAATGAGTTGCAGCTTAATGTACAGAAATGTAAATGTATGACCTTCTTCAGAACTGTAAATCAGATCATGTTTAATTACCTAATAGGTGATAGTGTATTGGAGCGAGTCACTGAAGTCAAAGACCTGGGAGTACTATTCGATAAAAATTTGTCATTTATTCCACATTATACAGAAGTTCTCAATGCCTCTATGAAAATTTTGGGTTTCATTCGAAGGATTTCGGAGCCATTTAAACATATATCCACTATCATGAATTTATATACATCATACGTAAGATCAAAATTAGAATATTGTGCTGTGGTTTGGTCTTCTTTCTACACTAGCCATAAATAATAATTAGAGCGAGTTCAAAAGGTATTTGTGAAATATCTCTATTTTAAAGTTCATTCATCATACCCAGATCAGTCACATATAACGACATGTTATTAATTTTTAACTTGGAATCATTAGCTACAAGGAGAAATATATTATCGTTAAACACTCTATACCAAATATTACATAATAGAATAAATGATCCTAACCTACTTAACCTAATTAATATATATACACATCGATATTGTAGTCGAAATACCATGACTTTCTTTTGTAATCGCAGTCAAACAAATTCATATTATAACTTCCCGATAATACTATGATGGGAACGTTCAACTGTACCACCCTTCGCTTGATATTTTCAATTGTACCTATTAATACTTTAAAGAATACTGTCGCAGAACTTTCTCTTTAAGTTAATTAATAAGCGGATATGTTTCATGTGTACATTTTTATTTTGTATAAGAAACTATTGTTTATTTAAAAATTTTCCATGTAATAGGATAATTGTATATCTATTGGGAAATAAATTATTATTATTATAAAATGAGTACATTGTCGAATTGGTCGATTTTTTTGGCGCGGAACCGGTGTTAATTATTCGAAAGAAGAGTATAATTTTAGATAAACTTTTTATATTATTATTTGAGTTGGTTACTTTATTTTTTATAATATTCACATCTAATATTCACAAATAATTTTCAAATGAAATAATTCTTTTAATCGAGTGCTAGATTTTTTTATGCCCTCATTTACCCACGTTTTATTAGAGTTTTGCTTAGAGGTTTTTTTCTCTGGAACATGTTTATTAACGTTGAATAAAGTATTTCAGAGAAAACACCATAGGCTTCATCAATATTACTTTTTGAGTAAACGTCATCCCAGGATTCATTTAGTAATGAATTTATGCCAATTTATTTGCTTCTGAGAAGTCCCTACATATAGATTTAATTTGTTTAGTAGTTACCATATGTATTACATTTGTTTCAGAAAGTACTTTGTATGAGCTGAAATAATGTTATCAATAACCTTACATTCTATAGATGCTCGTAAAATAGAGAATATATAATCTAATAATTTATTTTCGCGTGTTGGCTTGTAATCATGTAAATGAACCGACACAAAATAACTATCAAATATACCGGTTAGTGTTTGTAATTGTAAGAGTCTCTAATTGGATCAATATTAATATCGCCACATACAATAATATTTCTATTTGTTGCAAAAGAAGCACCAAGTACGTCATCAAGTTTACTTAAGAATTTACTCAGGTTAGCAGTGAGCGACGTATAACATACCAGAATGATTGTTGAGTTGCCATCAGCAGTCCATTTTAGTCCACACGTTTCAAAATGTCCTCCTACACAGTATTTTCACATGGGGATATTACTCGTGGTACAATTATTTGTAGACCAGATTGCTACTCCACGTACTTTTTTTGAAGATCGTCTATAATTTGACTTCTTTGTATATTCCGGAAAATAATAAGTCTAGATTTACTTTTGAATCTGACCATGTTTCTGTAAAACATAAGATAATTAACATTATTAGATAAGTTTTCACAACTAAATATATTTGCTTTATTGTGGGTTAATGATCCGCAATTAACCAGTAGGAGGTTATATAAATTTATTTAACTCTTCCTTCCGTCAGTCGAGGATTAAAAACCTGCTTATATATGCTCCAAGTGGTCATCTATTTGGGTCCATTGCCTTGTCGAAATTTCCCAAGTCTCTCAAAATATTGAGAGTCTTTTGATTTAACCATGTCACAGCGTACTCCAGGGAACTCGTTCTTAAGAAAAGTTGCCACATTTTTGTTGGTCCATCCTGGATACAAAAACGAATGCTTTCCTTGATTTCAGTTTAATGTTGTTAATATTTGCGTCTATATTTTTCCCGATAATTCCGCGTTGCTTCGGCTTGTTTTCCTTTTAACTTTCCCTATATAGTATATATAGGGAGAGTATTGTTTTCGTGATTTTTTTTGAAACATTTTTTTTGTGGAAATATCCGTTTTGGGATTTCCTGAGTCCATTGCACTAATTTCTGGAAAAAATTGTGTGTCTGTATGTGTCTGTGTGTCTGTTGGTGGGCGCTGTATCTCAAAAACGAATGACCTGTTTGAGATAAAACTTCAAACTTAAGGTTTTATCGTTAAAAACTGGAACTGAAAAGCTTTTGGTGAACATTTATAGACCGGAAGTGGATGTTTACTAGAGACATGATATTTGGTGATATTTTTCTAAATATGAAAAATTTAAAAAAACGTTTCAAGCAAAAGTTAAAGATAGTAAAAAAGTAAACAAGTTTTAATAAATAGAAAAAAACACGAAAATATTTTCGTAAAACCTACAACAAATGAGTCTTATTAAGACTACAAGAACAAATCACTTTTGAAACAACTACTTCTCTAGCTAATACTTCGACAGGCATTGAATAATACAAAAGTAATTTAAAAAACAAATGACTTTTGAAACAACTACTTCTCTAGCTAATACTTCGACAGACATTGAATAATACAAAAGTAATTTGCAAATTACTTTTGTATTATTCAATGTCTGTCGAAGTATTAGCTAGAGAAGTAGTTGTTTCAAAAGTGATTTGTTCTTGTAGTCTTAATAAGACTCATTTGTTGTAGATTTTACGAAAATATTTTCGTGTTTTTTTTTTATTTATTAGTGAATTATCTACAACGTAAAGGACTTATATATTTTATTAAACAAGTTTTATTCAAACATTTTTTTCATAAAGTTCCTGAAAAAATAAAAATTAAAAATTTTGACATTTTTTGCGTCTATCTATCTACTATAGTAGTAACATGAAAATTATATAACAAGTAATTGTAAAGAATTCAGAACTGAACAATTTATTACACATAGTCTTTTTACGTAAACCTCATAGTTTTCGAGAAAAATATAGGGAAAGTACTATGCTGACAATCACCATTTTTGCGTGAATTCTTCCATTGCGTGAGATCGAGATCATTTAATTGAGTTTCATAGCGTCCACTTAGTTCATGCACTTTTTTAACTAGAGAGCTGTTGGCATGTGCAGTAGCTGTCTCGTCAAATAAACACTTATGGTTTATATTTACATTGTTTTTATTATTCGTAGATCATTTAATACACTCTAAGAATTAAAAGAAATTTTAATATCACTTTTCGGAGACCAAAGAGACGAAGAAATATTATTAAGAGATTTAATCATGCTCAAACAAAAATTAAATGAAACTCCATTACAATTTAAAAAGTGGTCACAACTGACAAAGATAATTAGTTGTTAATAATATTCAAGGTGACATCCTCGATCATAAGGTAATCGAAGTTTGTTCACTCAAGCACGATTTAATTTAAATTGCCACTATCTGTTAGAGTCCGCAAATTTAGCTCGGAACCTCTGTTTAACAGCAGGCTAGCAGAAAATGGTACAGGTGAGGCATAGGTTGGCTGCCTGGCATTGCACTTTAACGCGGAATTAAAATCGCGGCTTGCAATAACGATGTTCGAACGACATGTTTAGAATAATTGAAAATGGTAATTACCGTTTAATGTGTTTGTAGTTTTTGTTAAATGAAGCGTGGATCTGTAAGTACTTCGAAGCTCAGTTTGATAGCAGGCTAATAGCAACTGATGCAGATATCTGGAACTACTCTTAACCTATAAATGAAGATCGTGAGTGGCAAAAATAAAGTTCTAAATTTAATTATCCATTACAATGGGTAAATTTATATTGGAAACTCTGTTCGTTAGCCGAATAGAAGAAAACGACGGAGGTATCTGAACGTAAATGAAAATGCCTGATGAAATAATGAAGGAGGTTTGGCGGGAAAATTGAAATTATTTAATCAAAAGTAATTAATTAATTGTGAGAATGAATTATATTATAAATAAGATTTATATTATAACAAATACTTCATCGAAATTATATTAATTATTGACTATTTCTATAATTTCTATATAATATAATACTAAGCAATTGTGTTGAATTTAACCATATTTGGCGGGAATTTTGAATGGTTCTCGGATTAGCGCTTGCAAAATCACAAATAATTATAAATCAATGATGGTTCCGTTTAACTGGAATGTAGAAAGATCTTTTTAATTATTAGGTTTAATGACCTGTATCATTAGAGAATGCAAATCTTTGCTAAGAGACGCCGTTCAGTATAAAGATATCATAAAATGACGGTGGTATGAGTACAAAAATCTCTTAGCTCACCTGAACCAAATAAATTAAATAACGTTTGTTGGTAATATTAAAATTAAAACCACGATGATGGGAAATCATAATCAAGATGACAACTTAGTTGATAAGGCAATCGAAATTTGTTCAACGAAGCATGTTTAAATTTAATTGCTACTATTGGTTGGAGTGTGTAAATTTAGCTCGGAAACTTTGTTCGACAGTATGCTAGCAGAAGTTGAAAAAGGCGAGACAAATTTGTTCACTCAAACACGATTAAATTTATTTGCCACTATCTGTTAGAGTGCGCAAATTTAGCTCGGAACTCGGTTCGACAGTAGGCTGGCAGAAGGAGGAAAAGGTAAGACAAAGGTTGGCTGCCCTGAATTGCATTTTCCCGCCGAATTAAAATTGCAGCTTGCAATAATGATTTGTGTTCGGCGGGCAAATGAAAGTCGGACGCAATTATAATTAAAACAAATGGAAAGAGTACTTGGCGTATAATTGCAATATATAATGATATCTTTAATTATTTGGTTTAATGACCCGTATCAGCAGAGTGGGCAAATTTTAGCTCGGAGGAGTTGGGAGGTATCAAGAAAATGACGATGGTTTACAAACCAAAATGTATTGGCTCCCCTGAATCGAATAAATTAAATTACCTTTGCCGGTAAATTTAAAAAGTGGTAAAAAATGACAAAGATGATGGTCAATAATAATCAAGGTGACATCTTCTATCATAAGGTAATCGAAGTTTGTTCACTCAAGCACGATTAAATTTAATTGACACTATCTGTTAGAATGCGCAAATTTAGCTCGGAAACTCGGTTCAACAGCAGGCTAGCAGAAATTAGTACAGGTGAGATATAGGTTGGCTGCCTGAAATTGCACTTTACCGCGGAATTAAAATCGCGGCTTGCAAAAAGGATGTTATATGTTCGGCGGTAAAATTAAAACTGATTAACTTTCGAACGATAATAAAAATAATTAAAATAATTGAAAATAGCACTTCTCGTTTAATTTGTTAATAAAGCGTGTGTCGTTTGAGTACGTCAAATCTCAGTTTCATAGCATGCTAGCAGAAAAGAATTTATGTATCTAAAACTGCTATTAACCAATAAATAAAGATTTAGCTTGAGATTTAAAACTGGTTTAAATACGGACGTCTACAAACATCCAAATAATTAATATGGTAGACTGTCCATAGTAACCAGTAGTTGTTGTTAAATGGAGTGTTTAATTAAATTGTCTGTTAAAGTTCGGTAACCGGAGAGAACAAAATAACAGAAGTATAAGCAAAAAATCTGTTGACTTGCCTGAATCAAATAAATGAAATTCCGGAGAAATATTAAGCAAGATCACACCTTCGTTCATAAGATAATCAAATTATGTTTAATCAACTACGTCTAAATTTAAATAAATTTTTCGCACTATCTATCTATCCGTGCTCTAATTAAATTATTAAAAATGGTAGTTTTTGTTAAATGAAGCATGTATTATTGAGTACGTCGAAGCTCAGTTTAATAACAATCAAGTGATTTTTTTATATTATTGTCTTTCAACTGCTATCACGCTCGGAATAAGCAAATAATACATATTCTCTTATATACCTGTCTACCCATTGCCATTTTTATGTATCCAGGACATTTTTAAAACCAGGTATCTAAAGCTCAATAAGTAATCAGAAAAAATCACACATATCTTTTCTTGCAGTTTGGTTCTAGAAAAGATAGAACATACAATGGATTACTTCTGAACTTATGAAATATGATATATACACTGACCAGCTATATTAGTTGGGTAGAGAATCTGACAATTCACTCTTTAAACTGTCTGATTGGCTCTATATAAATGTATTATCAATTTGTTCTCAAAAATCCGAAATATCATATTATCTTTATCTTTATTTCAACTTTATCAAGCATAGTTACAATATATATAAACAAAATGAGACCTAATATCTAACTGTAGCACAAGAACATCCCAATCCCTAAATGTAATTCATTAAATACTTTTTTCGTAAAATTCTCATAAAATTCTTATTCTAACTCACAAATTATTTGATTCCTTTAATATATTTTAATAAATCGCCAAATTCTGCATGCCGTTTTACAGATGGCTCTAGATCTAATATCCTCTTCTATTACTTCTTTGTAATAAATATAAAATCTACATGTTATCTTTCTTTAAAACCATCTCCACTATTTTAATGTCATCTAAACAAAAAAATGTAATATATACAAACTCTAAAGTGTTTTTATATACATACATAATTTCATATAAAATGCTCTATGTATTTCTAACTTTCTACTCTCTCTAATTTCTCTAGTTTTTTGATACCCAATCATATGTAAATCGATGGAAATCAAATTATCGGAAATTTTTCTCACCCAGTATATTTGAATGTCCAGCTAGAGTATTTGCCTGAAATGACAGGCTTTTCCTGCCCTATTACTAGAAGCGAAAAAGGTAATTATTATATGAAATAGAAAATAATAGATGCGTAAAAATTAGACGTCGGGGAAAATATTATTAAATATTTCTCCTATAATCACCGATCTTTTCACGTCCTTAGGTTTTAAATCCCAAAACCCTTATTATTTATTACATCACTAACGAGATTTTGCCTATAATGTGTTTCTATCTTAACTACATGGCATTAAATAATCTACCCACCCACCAGAACTATTTGCAGGAAGCAACCCTAAATATAGTGTTTTCCTTGCCATTATAAGCCTAATCTTATCTATCATCTCCACTTTATAGGTACTGTTCATCTTGTATAATTAGATAAACTTTCTGGTCAAAAAGTAATTAATAATAATAATAACTTTATTCGGGTTCATAACATTAATTTTACACATTTCAAAAATTAGCATACAAAGTATATAGTTACAATAACATAAAACGCAAAATCAAAATTAAAGCTACATTAAAATTTAACATTTAAGAAATCCATTAAGGTAATAAAATAATAATAATACAGAGAATAAACATAAATAAAATCAATAAATTCGTTATCTTACAATCCTATATACAGCAAAATTTGTTCACGAATTTATCCCAATATTCATAGATTCCTTTAAATTGCGCCATCATACCCAAGAAAATCACATATCCTATACGGAGCTTTCTTGCTTAGATATTGTTTGCAAATTTCTTGATTCAAACGTTAACTATTTTAACACGTAATACTTTGATTATATTCACTATTAATTGTTGAAAGTTCATTTTAGATACACTGTTAGGTTTTGTAACTTAAACACAAACTTTTAAAGAGTATTGTTGCTTCTATTTATCGCTACAATACTCTTTAAAACTTTGTGTTTAAGTTACAAAACCTAACAGTACATGTAATATGGTCCGGTTTTTTAATTTTATTTTTAGAGTATAATCAATGTTAGTTCTGGTGTGATGTTTTTATATACAGCAGACATTCAAATATAGAAATGGCGGGAAAAGTAAACATGTTTTCCGTTACGAATACCTGTTTACAGTCACTTCGATATGACAGTTTTGCAATAATTCAGACTGCTTAACGTTGTTATTTTATATTGATGACCGTATTCATCCCTTATGTCCTTTGTGTCAGGTGTTCGGTATCTTTTATACCATTCGTCTCATTCTCTTTCGCATTTTTCTCAGTTTTATATTGAACCAATACTAGTGTTATTTAGTATGACAGTTATTTGTTTTGTTTTACTGGAAAAGAACAATTAATATAATTAATATTGTCACTAATTATATTATGGAATATATAGCATTTCTTATGTACATTAATACTATCATTATTATACAATTAATTCTCAGATGGTCTGAGAACGCAGTGTCTAAAATCTCTACATTTAATAAATCATGGTCAATATTTGTGAAAATATTGTCAAGAAAGTTTTGTTTAAATACACATTTAGCATTTGTTATAATTCCTCGGTAATTTCCGAAAGGCGGGCATAAAATGCTCTAGCAGAAAAATTACCCACTTTAGAAATTAAGCTGCATCGCGAGACAACCAATGTTCTCTAATCGAAATAAATGAAAAAGTAATAAATTAAAATTACGAAAACATTTCGTGAATCTACAACAATGAGTCTTACTAAGACTACAAAACAAATTAATTTGAAACAACTACTTCCCTAGCTATTACTTCGACAGACATTGAATGATACAAATTAATTTGCGTGTTACGAATAGTATAACTATCAAAGCAACACTAATTTGAATGAAATGAAATGAAAAAGGTTTACCAACTCTAAGAGCTTCTAATTCCAGAAATTTGTAACGCAGCGATTGCGCGTTTAAAAATAGGATTTCTACAGTGTTTGATGTTTCTTCCCGATACCATGTAAAAAATTATTTGTCCTTACATTTTCGGGCCAGATTTCTGGGTTTCCAAGATCTTCAAACTTATTTGCTGGTACTATAAGGAAACTTCGATTTCAATTCAATTAGATCGGTTGCGGTTAGAGTTTGATCTAGGTAGTATGCATGGACATGACCAAATCTAGGGGCCCCTTTTATAGGGCCAGTATTTCCTTCGCCATTCCTTGGATTTCATGACGTTTGTCTGGGCGACGTCTATTTAGTTTTTACTGGCATTCACTGTTCTTGTTTGGAATTTTCTTCGGTATTTACGGTGTCTAGGCGATCTTGAATATTTGCATCAATAATAAGGTTATCTTGTTCCTTATAACGTTCTTGTATTTGTACAGCTGAGGATTTTAGTACTGTCTCCTTTTGGAAGTATACAGAAAACCCACTTTCATCCAGAATTCCTCACGCAATCCATACAAACATAAAATGGACAGCTTCTATTTAAAGATAACCCGCGCATTACAATTTCCTTTTGGTGCCGCATCCCTTGAAAAAGAAATTAACAATATAAAACAAATAGCTACTAACAATCTCTATTCAGACTCAATAATTCCAAAATTAATAAACAAATTTAAAATATTTAATATATTTTTGCACCTAAACATGTAATGTAATATTTAATGTAAAACCCCCATCACCAAATATGTCAGGTATTTATAGTTTAACTTGTCCAGATGTGAAGTACACTGGGCAATCAGGTCATAATTTTGAATTTCGATTAGACGAAAAGTAATCGGATAACAATATTACACACGCTTTAGGAGAAGCATCATTTACAGTCACGGTAGAAAATTTAAAAACCCACTGTACAGCCCTTGTATTAAAAATGTTCCCAAACCACTTATTTTAGGCAATAATTTTCTTAAAAAACATGGCGCCGTGATAAATTACGTTGATAAGTCATTAGTTTTTAATGATAGAAAGAAAGGAGTAAACAAACAAAATGAATACATGGAACAATTAAACCGAGATATTGAAGAGCTTATGCAAATTGACGTCGATCATCACCCTACTTTAGAAATTAAAGCTACGGTGACGGAAACACTAATCGTGGAAGCAGGGCAATGCATCACCAGTTTTACAAAAATACCCACCAGACCAGGGAAAACAACACTGCGTCCTAATTACCAGTTTTTAAACCCTCAAAACTTAGAGTTAATTGAGATTGCAGATTCAACAAACAACGTTGTTAAAATTAAAATAAAATCGCATGCATTCGTTGATACGAGACTTCTGGAAGGATCCACCATAGGATTCTTGCAAGAAAGCAATATAATCAACAACGTGTTTACTTTAGCGGATGATCCAAATGGAAATATCTTAGAAAACCAACATATACCGACAGGCCACTTATCAATTAATCAAATGGGCGTACTCAATTAATTAATCGCTCAATTTTCCGACGTATTCGCCGACGACAATGACCTAGGCTTTACAACCCTTCAAGTGCATGAGATCGAACTAAACCTAGGGACGACACCTATAAAATGTAAACCGTACCGGACATCTTACAAAGAAAAACAGGTTATTGAAAATCAAATCGAGAAAATGCTGCAAAATAATATTATAAGGCCTAGCAAATCGCCATGGTCTTCGCCTGTTGTATTAGTGAAGAAAAAAGACAACTCTTGGAGAATTTGCGTAGACTACCGAAAATTAAGTTCCGTGACTAAGAAAAATAACTACTCTTTACCATTAATAGAAGACGTCCTAAACTCATTTGGCAAGAGCAAATATTTTTCTACTCTGGATTTATTAAGCGGTAACTGGCAAGTGGGTGTTAAAGAAGAAAGCAAAGAACTGACAGCGTTTTGTACTCATAATGGCCTATACGAATTCAACGTGCTACCGTTTGGATTATGTAACGCGCCAGCAACATTTCAAGCGTTGGCCGATATTGTTTTTCACGGACTTAAATGGAAGGACGTACTAATTTATTTAGATAACATCATCGTTTTTAGCGAAACTTTTGAGGATCATGTAGTTAAATTAAAAAACATTTTTGAGAGACTCCGACAAGCGAATTTAAAATTTAAACCCTCTAAATGCATCTTATTTGAGAAGGAAATTCAAGTGCTCGGATTCGTAATTAACGAAGAAGAAATTAAAACTGACCCTGAAAAAATAGCTGCAATCGAAAAATTCCCAGTTCCCACAAACACAAAAGACGTTCAAAGTTTTTTGGGTACATGCAATTTTTACAGGAAATTTATTCGAAATTATTCAATGATTGCTCAACCCCTGCATAACGCAACAAAAAAGGGAGGTTAAAAGAGGAAATGAAATATATAGCGCCACTACTCAGTAGTCACAATAATACGTGAATAAAATAGAAAAAGACAGAGATAAAAATAAAAAAGAACAAGTACAAAATAAATATTAGAATATAAAAGCATATATATTAAAAAATAAAGAAGTGGCTAATAAATATAGACAAGAACTAAATGGGGAGAAAACTATAGAGAAGAAATACATGGAGGAATATAAGACATTTGGAAAAAATTTAAGGAAACTATAATCAAAACAGCTATAGTCCATCCGTTGGATCTTCGACAACCAGAAATTGTTTTACAATATAGTAAAATATTTGACAAAAACAAGAAACGAGAGAGCCATTAGAATAAAAGAGAATGACGGGAAACAGTGAAAAATGAGAAAAGAGTTATCCAGAGATGGAAAGAATATTTTGAAAAACTGCTGAAGACAGAGGAGACACAAAAACAGAAACAGCAAGAAAAGTGGTCACAAACAGAGAAACGGAGAAAGAGGGGGAAGAAGAAAGGTTAGGAATGAGCTTAGAGAAACTAAAAGAGGCAATTAAAACCTTGAAGAATGGCAAAGCTTCCGGAGAAAACAAGATTACCTCAGAAATGATTAAAAACATTGATAATACGGGATTAGATTTATTACATCAAATAATAAATAAAATGTGGAAGGAAGAGACAATTCCCGAAGACCTAAAAGTTGGGCTTATAGTACCGTTACACAAGAAAGGGGACAAGAGAGACTGCCGCAATTACAGGGGAATCACCTGACTAAGTACAATAACAAAAATATACGAAAACATTCTCGAGACAAAATAAAGGCAGCACAGAGTCGATATAGAATGGGAAAAAGTACACGTTTTCAAATTAAAATAAATAACGAGTAAATTGGTTAATAAAGGAAAAAAATTATATTGTGCGTGCATGGATTTAGAAAAAGCATTCGATAAGGTACAAACGGAAGAAGTTTGGAAAATACTGGAAAAGAGAAAGATACACAAAAAATTGATAGAAGCTGTCACGAGTGCTTACAAAGACACAATAAATGAAGTAATAAAAAATAATGAGCTGTCAAAAAGCTACCAGACAAACATAGGACTAAGACAAGGAGTAGGTTTAATCCCATTTCTGTTTGTTATATTTATGGACGAAATAATAAAAGAAGAAGAAAAATCAACAAAACCTCTCATATTGGAATACAGAAAGATGGAAAGAGTACACATAAAAACATGTATATTTGCAGATGACATTGTTGTATTAGCAAATAGTGACAAAGAGTTTCAAGACGGATTAAGAATATGAAACGAAACATTCAATTGAAAATGAATTAAAATGAATAAAGAAAAGACGAAAGTAATGGCTATAACAAAGGACGAAGCAAAACTAACTATACAAATAGGTAGAGTCAAGATAGAACAAACAAAAGAGTTTAAGTATTTAGGTGTGAATTTTTAAGAAAAGGGCGGAAACGAAAGAGACCTAAACAATAGAATAGAAAAAGCAAGTAAGTTATATTATAAAATAACCGAAACTATAATAGGGAAAAAAGTCTCAAACGAATCAAAGATAAGAGTGTACAAAACAATATTCAGGCGAGTATTAACTTACGGTAGTGAGACATAAACCCTAAATAGGAGTCACAAAAGCAGAATTGGAGCAATTGAAATGAAATACCTTAGAAAAGTCAAAAGAGTAACTACACTAGATAGGATGAGAAATGTAGACATAAGATCTGAACTTAGAATCAATAGAAAAGTACATCGAAAAAAGACAATTAGGGTGGTGGGACACATGATGGGGCTGAATGACAACGTAACGGTTAAGAAGGTATGGTAAGTACTAGTTCCGGGGAAAAACAAAAGAGACAGGGCAAAAAATACATGGAACAAAGCAGTATCTAGAAGCAAGACATAAAACATGGATAGAAGCTGAAAGAAAAAGTTGGAAGAAGTTTATAGAAGAATAATAAGAAGATTAATAGAGGAAAGAAAAACCCTACACTCTTTATTTAATTTAATCCTGTTGGCAGTATAGGAATCGTTAAGTTATACAAATTAAACATAAAAGTATAAATAAAGAAAAAAAAGTTTAAACGACAAAAAGAAACCACAAAATAAAGCTAAAATTACATTATCTGGTCGAAGTCATAACGTCAAGGTACTCTTTAAGGGTGTAGTAGATATAATTCCCATACCTATTGAGGACTTTTCTGCTTTTACTGATTCTCTGTTTGGTTATCTGAATTTATCTTGAATTCTTGTATTATAGGTGTGTACGTTTTCAATTTTTACCCACCTCTCTTTATTCAAATGAACATATTTCTAATTCTTCTTGAATATTTGAACATGATGTAGTTCGAAACACTCCTAATATTGTCTTTACATTTTTTTTTTCTGAGAAACACGTCTGGGGCAATTTTGGAATGTCCCCATAACGCTACACTATATCCGAGCCGTGAATACACTTGAGAAAAGTAGATGACAGTCAATTCTTGCATGGTAAGTGTATCTTTGAGATTTTGAATAGGTAAATCTAAGAATTTACTATCTTTTGATTACGGTAAAGAATCCCCTATTATTTCCAAGTCAATGTTAATATTTGATTTTAATTGATAATAATGAAAACGTAAATACGTACTTCTTTTATTGTTTAGGTGTAATTAAACCATTTCGCTGTAAGTTTTAGTGTTTGATTGCACTCTTCTTCAAGAAGCGTGGAATTCTCGCCTGAAACGATCAGAGAACTGCCATCTGCATAAGAAAAACTGTAGTTACATCATTCGGGTGGTAGGATTCCAAGTCATTAATGTAAAGAATAAATAAAACGGGTCCAAGTATTGAGCCTTGTGGTACACCAATATTCACGGTGGTTTTGGAGGAGATAATATATCTAATAAGGTTATTATGGTCTTGGTGTTTTATTTTTACAAACTGTAGCCGGCTAGTAAGCCATTGAATAGCTGCATCTCTTATTCCGTGCTTCTTTAACTTATTTAAGAGCAGACCAGCACGGCTCAGATCGCAATGAGTTTATAAAATGAGTACATTGCCGAATTGGTCGATTTTTTTGGCGCGGAACCGGTGTTAATTATTCGAACGAAGATTATATTTTTAGATAAACTTTTTAAACTTTTTATATTATTATTTGAGTTGGTTATTTTATTTTTGATAATATTCACAAATAATTTTCAGATGAAATAATTCTTTTAATCTAGTGCTAATTTTTTTTATGTCCTTATTTACCCACGTTTTATTAGAGTTTTGCTTAGATGTTATTTCTCTGGAACATGTTTATTATAGTTGAATAAAAGTATTTGAGAGAAAACACCATAGGCTTCATCAATATTACTTTTTGAGTAAACGTCATCCCAGGATTCATTTTTTAATGAATTTAAAAATGTCAATTTATTTACTTCTGAGAAGTCCCCTAGATTTAATTTGTTTAGTAGTTACCGTATGTATTACATTTGTTTCAAAAAGGTACTTTGTATGATCTGAAATGATGTTATCAATCACTTTAGATTCTATAGATGCTCGTAAATTAGAGAATATATGATCTAATAATTTATTTTCGCGTGTCGGCTCGTAACCATGTAAATGAACCGACACAAAATAACTATCAAATATATCGGTTAGTGTTTGTAATTGTAATTAAAATCGCCACATACTATAATATTTCTATTTGTTTTATATAAAGCACCAAGAACATCATCAACTTTACTTAAGAATATACTCAGGTTGCTAGCGGCCGACATATAACATACCAGAATTATTGTTGAGTTGCCATAAGCGGTCCATTTTAGTCCACATATTTTAAAATGTTCTTCTACGCAGTATTTTGACATGGGGATATTACTTGTGGTACAATTATTTGTAGATCAGATTGCTACTCCGCCTACTCTTTGACTTCTTTGTATATTCCGGAAAAAAATAAATCTAGATTCACTTTTGAATCTGACCATGTTCCTGTAAAACATAAGATAATTAATATTCTTTGATAAGTATTCACAACTAAATATATTTGAAAATTAATAATGAGACAAATATGATCTCCATGAGCATTTCTGCACTTATGTTTTACAATAAATGTAAAAACTCTAGTTAACAGTTAAAACAACTACTCCCCGTACTAATATGATAAATATGATTTCAGACTTGTAACGACAGTTAAATGTTATGTCATTCAATGCCCGGCGGTGCTTTAGTACGGGGAGTAGTTGTTTTAACTGTTAACTGGAGTTTTTACATTTATAGTAAAACATAAGTGCAGAAATGCTCATGGAGATCATATTTGTCTCATTATTAATTTTCATTATTAATAACTGCACTACAAATTTTATTATTTAATTTGCATAAATATATTTGCTTTATTTTGTGTTAACGATCCGCAATTAAGCAGTAGGAGGTTATATGAATGGTTTACTTCACTCTTCCTTCCGTCAGACGGGGATGAAAAACCTGCTTATATTTGCTCCAAGTGGCCATCTATTTGGGTCCATTGCCTTGTCCAAATTTCCCAAGTCTACGGTGACTTTAAAGAATGTAAAATATTGAGAGTGTTACCATGTCACAGCGTACTCTAGGGAACTCGTTCTTAAGAAAAGTAGCCACATTTTTGTGGGTCCATCCTGGATACGAAAACGAATGCTTTCCTTGATTTCAGTTTAATGTTGTTAATATTTGCATCAGTATTTTCCCGATAATTATTTAATAATATATAGGGGGAGTCTTGTTTTCGTGATTTTTTTTAAATTATTTTTTGTGGAAATATCCGTTTTGGTGTCCCCTGAGTCCATTGCACTAATTTCTGGAAAAAAAATGTGTGTGTCTGTGAGTCTGCCGGTGGGCGCTGTATCTCAAAAACGTATGATCTGTTTGAGATGAAACTTCAAACTTAAGATTTTATCGTTAAACACTGGAACTGAAATGTTTTTGATGAACATTCATAGACCGGAAGTGGATGTTTACACCAGGCGTTTTTTTGTTTTTTGGTGATATTTTTCTAAATATGAAAAATTTTTAAAAACGCTTTAAAAAAAAGTTAAAGATAGTAAAAAAGTAAACAAGTTTTATTCAAACATTTTTTTCATAAAGTTCTTAACTTGCGAGAAATAAATTAAAAATTAAAAAATTTGACATTTTTTGCGTTTTGCTAATAAACTATGAAAATAAACATGAAAATTATATAACAAGTAATTGTAAAGAATTGAAAACTGAACAATTTATTAATAATTGTCTTTTTACGTAAACCTCATAGTTTTCGAGAAAAATATAGGGAAAGTACTATGCTGGCCACATCACCATTTTTGCGTGAATTCTTCCATTGCGTGGGAGCGAAATCATTTAATTGAGTTTCATAGCGTCCACTCAGTTCATGCAGTTTTTTAACTAGAGAGCTGTTGGCATGTGGATTAGCTGTCTCGTCAAATAAACACGTATGTATTATATTTACATTGTTTTTATTATTCGTAGATCATTTAATACACTTTAAGAATTAAAAGAAATTTTAATATCATTTTTCGGAGACCAAAGAGACGAAGAATTATTATTAAGAAATTTAATCATGCTCAAACACAAATTAAATGAAACTCCATTACAATTTAAAAAGTGGTCAAAACTGAATAATCAAAGTGACATCTTCGATCATAAGATAATCGAAGTTTGTTCACTCAAGCACGAGTTAATTTAATTGTCCGCAAATTTAGCTCAGAAACTCTGTTCAACAGCAGGCTAGCAGAAAATGGTACAGGTGAGGCATAGCTTGGTTGTCTGGGATTGCACTTTAACGCGGAATTAAAATCGCGGCTTGCAATAACGATGTTGTGTGTTCGGCAGAAATATTTAAAGTGATAAAATTTCGAACGGCATAATTAAAATAATTGAAAATGGTACTCACCGTTTAATATGTTTGTAGTTTTTGTTAAATGAAGCGTAGATCTTTAAGTACTTCGAAGCTCAGCAGACTAGCAAAAACTGATGCAGATATCTGGAACTACTCTTAACCTATAAACGAAGATCATTAGTGGCAAAAATGAGGGTGGTATAAAATCAAAAATAATTATGTTAAATGAAGTTCTAAATTAAATTATCCATTACAATGTGCAAATTTATATTGGAAACTATGTTCGTTAGCCGAATAGAAGCAAACGACGGAGGTATCTGAACGTAAATGAAAATGCCGGATGAAATAATGAAGGAGGTTAGGCGGGAAAATTGAAATTATTTAATCAAATTAATTAATTGTGAGAATGAATTATATTATATATAAGATTTATATTATAACAAATTCTTCATCGAAATTAGATGACTTCATTATTTTTAATTATTGACTATTTCTATAATTTATATACAATATAATACTAAGCAATTGTGTTGAATTTAACAATTTTTGGCGGGAATTTTGAATGGTTCTCGGATTGGCGCTTGCAAAATGACAATTAATTATAATTCAATGATGGTGGCGTTTAATTGGAATGTTGAAAGATCTTTTAATTATTAGGTTTAATGACCTGTATCATTAGAGAATGCAATTCTTTGCTACGAGACGCCGTTCAGTATTAAGATAGAAGAAAATGACGGTGGTATAAGTACAAAAATCTGTTGGCTCACCTGAACCAATTAAATTAAATAACGTTTGTTAGTAATATTAAAATTAAAACCACAATGATGGAAAATCATAATTAAGATGACACCTTAGTTCATAATTCAATCGAAATTTGTTCAACGAAGCGTGTTTAAATTTAATTGCTACTACCTCTTCGAGTGTATAAATTTAGCTCGGAAACTCGGTTCGACAATATGCTAGCAGAAGGTGGAACAGATCAGACAAAGGTTGGTTGTCCTGAATTTCACTTTACTGCCTAATAAAAATCGCCGTTTGCAATAATGATGTATATTCGGTGGGCCAATGGAAGTGGTAACAATTCGGACGGCAATTATAATATATAATACTTGGCGTGTAATTGGAATATAGAAAAAACTTTTTTAATTATTTTGTTTAATGGCTCGTATCATCAGAGCGGGCAAATTTTAGATCGGAGAAGTTGCTTGGTATCAAGATAGCAGAAAACTACGATGGTATACAAGCAAAAATATATTGGGTAACCTGAATAGAATAAATTAAATTACCTTTGCCAGTAAATTTAAAAAAAGTGGGCAAAACTGACAAAGAAGATGGGCAATAATAATTAAGCTGACATCTGCAATGATAAGGTAATCCAAGTTTTTTCACTCAGGCACGATTAAATTTAATTGCCACTATCTGTTAGAGTGCGCAAATTTAGCTCGGAAACTCGATTCGATAGTAGGCTAGCAGAAGGAGGAACAGATGAGACATAGGTTGGCTGCCTGGAATTGCATTTTACCGCCAAATTAAAATTGCGGCTTGCAATAATGATGTGTGTTCGGCGGGCAAATTAAATTAGTAAAAATTCGGACACAATTATCATTAAAATAATGGGAAATAGTACTTGGCGTTTAATTGCAATATGGAATGATCTTTTTTAATTATTTGGTTTAATGACCCATTTCATCAGAGTCGGCAAATTTTAGCCAGGGGAAGTTGCTAGGTATCAAGATAGCAGACAATGATGTTGGTATACAAGCAAACCTCTGAATCGAATAAATTAAACTACCTTGTCGGCAAATTTTAAAAGTGGTCAAAATTGACTACGATGATGAGCAATAATAATGAAAATGGCATCTTCTATCATAAAGTAATCGAAGTTTGTTCACTTAAGCACGATTAAATTTAATTGCCACTATATGTTTGAGTCCGCATATTTAGCTTGGAAACTCGGTTCTATAGTAGGTTAGCAGAAGGAGGAACAGGTGAGACATAGGTTGGCTGCCCTGAGTTGTATTTTACCGCCGAATTAAAATTGCAGCTTGCAATAATGATGTGTGTTCGGCGGGGAAATGAAAGTCGGACGCAATTATAATTAAAATAATGGGAAAGAGTACTTGGCGTATAATTGCAATATATAAAGATATTTTTAATTATTTTGTTTAATGACCTGCGTATCATCAGAGTGGGCAAATTTTAGATCGGAGAAGTTGCTTGGTATCAAGATAGCAGAAAATGATGGTGGTATACAAACAAACATGTATTGGCTACCCTGAATCGAATAAATTAAATTACCTTTGCCGGTAAATTTAAAAAGTGGACAAAACTGACAAAGAAGATGGGCAATAATAATCAAGGTGACAGCTTCGATCATATGTCAATCGAAGTTTGTTCACTCAAATACGATTTAATTTAATTGCCACTATCTGTTAGAGTGCGCAAATTTAGCTTGGAAACTCTGTTTAACAGCAGGCTAGCAGAAATTGGTACAGGTAAGACATAGGTTAGCTGCCTGGAATTGCACTTTACCGCTGAATTAAAATCACGGCTTACAAAAAGGATGTTATGTTTTAGGCGGTAAAATTAAAAGTGATTAACTTTTGAACGATAATAGTAATAATTAAAATAATTGAAAATGGTACTTCTCGTTCAATCTGTTAATGAAGCTTGTATCGTTTGAGTACGTCAAATCTCAGTTCGATAGCATGCTAGCAGAAAAAAATTTATTTATCTAAAACTGCTATTAACCAATAAATGAAGATTCAGCTCGAGATTTAAAACTGGTTTAAATACGGACGTCTACAAAAATCCAAATAATTAAGGTGGTAGACTGTCCATAGTAACCAGTAGTTGTTGTTAAATGGAGTGTTTAATTAAATTGTCTGTTAAAGTTCAGTAGCTGGATAGAACAAAATAACAGAAGTATAAGTACAAAAATCTGTTGGCCTGCCTGAATCAAATAAATGAAATTGCGGAGAAATAATTAGCAAGATCAGACCATCATTCATAAGGTAATCAAATTATATTTAATCAACCACGTTTAAATTTAAATAAATTTTTCGCACTATCTATTGATGTGCACTAATTTAGCTCGGAAACTCGATTCAACAGCAGGCTAGCAGAAAATGGGCATAGAATAGCTGCCTTGATCTGCTCTTTACACCTGAATTAAAATCGCAGTTATGTGTTCGGCGGGAATATTAGGAGTGATTAAATTTTGAACGGTATAATTAAAGCTTAATAAGTAATCAGAAAAAAATTATACATATCTTATATTGCAGTTTGGTTCTAGAAAAGATAGAACTTACAATGGACTACTTCTGAACTTATGAAATATGATATATACACTGACCAACTATATCAGTTGTGTAGAGCCAATTTGACAATTCACTCTTTGAACTGTCTGATTTCCACTATCCAAACGTATATCAATACTTCTTAATATCTAATTATTATTCTAACTCACAAATTATTTGATTCCTTTAATATACTTTAATAAATCGCCAAATTCACCATGCGGTTTTACTGATGTCTCTAGATCTAATATCCTTTTCTATTACTTATTTGTAATAAATATAAAATCTACATGCTATCTTTCTTTAAAATCATCTCCACTATTTCAATGTTATCTAAACAAAACCATGTAATATATACAAACTCTAAAGTGTTTTCGTATACATGCATAAATTCACATAAAATGCTCTATGTATTTCTAACTTTCTACTCTTTCTAATTTCTCTATTTTTTGGATACCCAATCATATGTTAATCGATGGAAATCAAATTATTGGAAATTTTTCTCACCCAGATTATTTGAAGGTTCTAAAAGCCAGAGTATTTGCCTAAAATGACAGGCTTTTTCTGCCCTATTACTAGAAGTGAAAAAGGTAATTATGAAATAGAAAATCATAGATGCGTGAAAAGTAGACGTCGCGTCGGAGGAAATATTATTAAATATTTTCTTCTATAATCAACGATCTTTTCACGTCCTTAGGTTTTAAATCCCAAAACTTTGTTTCTATCTTAACTACATGGCATTAAATAATTTACCCACCCACCAGAACTATTTGCATGAAGCAACCCTAAATATAGTGTTTTCCTTGCCATTATAAGCCTAATCTTATCTATCATCTCCATTTTATAGGTACTTTTCACCTTTTGTAAATAGATAAACTTATTAGTCAAAAAGTAATTAATAATAATAATAAATTTATTCGGGTTCATAACATTTTTACACATGTCAAAAAATAGCATACAAATATATTTACAAGAACATAAAACATAAAATCAAAATTAAAGCTACATTAAAATTAAACATTTAAGAAATACATTAAGGTAATAAAATAATATTAATAATACAGAGAATAAACATAAATAAAATCAATAAATTCGTTATCTTACGATCCAATATACAGCAAATTTGTTCGCGAATTTATCCCAATATTCATAGATTCCTTTAAATTACGCCATCATACGCAAGAAAATGACATATACTATACGGAGCTTTCTTGCTTAGATATTGTTTGCAAATTTCTTGTTTCAAGCGTTAACTATTTTAACAAGTAATACTTTGATTGTATCGACTATTAATTGTTGCGAGTTCATTTTAAATACACTGTTAGGTTTGTTGCTTTTAGTAAAAAGCAACAATACTCTTAAAGTTTGTGTTTAAGTTACAAAACCTAACAGTGCATTTAAAATGAACTTCCAACAATTAATAGTCGATACAATCAAAGTATTACGTGTACTCTAGTAGTAATGTTTGGTTATCGACCAGGTGGGCCTTCCGCCATGTGTCATTTGTGTGTGTAAATGAGCTTGTTACTTTAAAGGATCGCCCCCGTCACTCTAAAGCACCATTAATTGTATCCCAACGGTGAATGGTACCGATCACCCATCATATGCGGTGCCTGAAGAATGAATACCTCAACTTATTCCGTATCGAATTCTGGATTCAAATATTGCATGGTATGCCATTAAAGGTAACTATTATTTGCAGTAATGACATTTTGCGATATTGATATTTTATATTGATGACGATAATCATCCCTTATGGCCTTTGTGTCAGGTGTTCGGTATATTTTATACCATTCGTCTCATTCTCTCTCGCATATTTCTCAGTTTTTTATTAAACCAATACCATTGTTGTTTAGTGACAGTTTTTTGTTTTGTTTTTAATGGAAAAGAACAATTAAAATAATTATTATTTTTACTAATTATTATGGAATATATTGCATTTCTCATGTATATCAATACTATCATTATTATCAAATTAATTCTCAGATGGTCTGAGAACGCAGTGTCTAAAATCTCTACATTTAATAAATCATGATCAATATTTCTGAAAATATTGTCAAGACAGTTTTGTTTAAATACACATTTAGCATTTGTTAAAATTCCTCGGTAATTTGCGAAAACCGGGCATAAAATGCTCTAGCAGAAAAATTACCCACTTTAGAAATGAAGCAGTCATCGCGAGACAACCAATGTTCGCCATAGAACATGCCATTCAGCAAAAACTTCCACTTGGTTTTATTTAAGGCTGTTATCAGTCCTCATTTTACTTACTGCCCCACATTATTATTCTATATCAACAGTAATGACATGGATCAACTTCAATTATTACAAAATAATTGCATGAGAACAATATTACAGTCTGACAGATTAACTCATATTAAAGACATGCTTCATCAACTAGGCCTCTTTTCTGTTCGTCAACAGTTATTTTTTATGAACACGTGTTTTATATACAAATTAAATAATGATATGTTACCACAATACCTTACATGTAACATCATAAAAAATAAAGACATTCATGATCATATGACAAGAAATAGAAATAACTTGTTTATTAATTAATACAGTTAAAAAAACAGGGAACTGATTGTTCATTGTTCTATAAAGGTTTAGATAAATATAATAAACTAGATACAAGCATTAAAAAGTCGGCGAGCTTGAATCAATTTAAAAAAAGGCTATAACCTTATTTTATGGCTAACTTTAATCTGTAATAAAATAATAATATGGGATAGATATTAACATGTGATATATCGAAATAAATGAATGTTTCTTCCCGATACCATGTAAAAAATTATTTGTCCTTACATTTTCGGGCCAGATTTCTGGGTTTTTAAGATCTTCAAACTTATTTGCTGGTACTCCAATTTTGAATGAAGAGTATTCATCAGGAAACTTCGATTTCAATTCAATTAGATCGGTTGCGGTTAGAGTTGGATCTAGCTAGTATGCATGGACATAACCAAATCTAGGGGCTCCTTTTATAGGGACAGTATTTCCTTCGCCGTTCCTTGAATTTGAATTTCATGACGTTTGTCTGGGCGACGTCTATTTAGTTTTTACTGGCATCCACTGTTCTTGTTTGGAATTTTCTTCGGTATTTACGGTTTCTAGGCGATCTTGAATATTTGCAACAATAATAAGTTTATCTTGTTCCTTATAACGTTCTTGTATTTCCACAGCTGAGGATTTTAGTACTGTCTCCTTTTGGACATATACAGAAAACCCGCTTTCACAGATGCAATCATCCAGAATTCCTCACACAAACATAAAATAGATAACTTCTATTTAATGATAACCCGCGCATTCAAAATTCCTCTTGGTCCCGTATCCCTTGAAAGAGAAATTAACAATATAAAATAAATAGCTATTAACAATCACTATTCAGACTCAATAATTCCAAAATTAATAAACAAATCTAAAATATCCCAAATCCTTAAATATATTTTTGAACCTAAACATATAATGTAATATTTAACGTAAAAACCCGCATCAACAAAATGTGTAAGTCAGGTATTTATAGTTTAACTTCTCCAGATTGTAGAAATCTGTACATTGAGCAATCAGGTCATAATTTGAATTTCGATTAACGAACATCGTAGGTCATTCAATTTAAAGAAAAATAATTTAACATTCGCAAATCATTTAATAAAATCAAACCATACCATACGGAAGCCGTTGAAATTCATAAGATGAAAATTAATCCCAGAATTTCCCTCATTAACGACCAGTTTGACCTAATGCACACTCCTACCTCTTTGAAGTTTTCTAGTAGATATATAAAAAGTTGTAATTCGTAATTTAGGTACTTAATTTGATAATGATTATCCTGCAGTCGAAACTAATCACTGCAAATGAAGTTTAAAGTGGTATAAAATAGTAAAAGTGTTTACTATGCCTTTAAGATCCAAGAATTATTTTTTCCATTTGAAATGAATTTAGCTGTCAGAGAACTAATTGTTTCTCGCTATTAGTTTTAATAATAAAATTAAGTTTGTTTTAATTATTATAGAATTGTCGGAATTTTGTGCATACTAAATTTGAATCATTTTGTACCTAGCTTATTTCAGATGTGGTGGTGAAATAAAATACATGTTTGTATTGTGAATTGGTGACAATTTTCTAGGTGGATGAAGTTTTACAGCTTGTTGGGATTGGTTGTTCATGTTGGCGTTTTTATTGTTGCGTTACCTCTTGTGTTAAATCTTGTGCTGTGTCCGTGTCTAGGTCTTATCTCGCCTTTCTGCTTCCTCGATTTTTGAAAGTGGTAAACATCCCTTCTCATTAAAATGATGATGTTTATACTTGCTGTATAACGCAATTTCAACGGCAAATAATAAGAACAGGACAAACTCTAGACCGTACATCTGCACTGTTCAGCGACTAGTAAGCGTGTACCATTCCATAATTGCTCTGAAAATATCATGCCAGTATTCGTTTAATTAATAAAATAATAAATAATAAACAATTACTTAACGAAAGAGGAGAGAGAAATTCAACGGAAAATTATTGCAAGAGAACAATTAAATAAGGGTAACAAAGTCAGGATAGGATATCAAAAATTAATAATAAACGAAGAAGAATACAAGTGGAATTGCAAAGAGAGTGGACTAAGAGAGGCAAAAAATATAGGAAAGACAAAAAACTGGCAACACCACAACGGAACAAAAGCAAATGATAACGGCGACGAGACAAAACAATAGAAAATTATCAAAGAAACAGGACCCAGAAACAGTAAGAATGTAAATACAACAGACAAAAAGGAAACAAATAGATGAGAATAAGTAGGAAAAATAGGTACATGGAATATAAGGATTATAGCGGGAAATAAGAAGAAACTTGTTTACGAATATGAGACAAAAAAACAAAATAAATAGAAAATCAACATGAACTAGACTGGAGCGGACTAAGAGAGGAACAAAGAGCAGCAGCAGGAGTTGGAAGTATAGTACACAGAAATTTAAAAGGTAAGGTAAACAAATGGGAAGCTGTGTCGGAAAGAATAATACTAATTGAAATACAAGATAAATATAACATAGAGACAATAATACGTGCTTATGCACTAAATGAAAATGACACAGTTAAAAACAAAAATAGCTTTTCGAAAGAACTAACACTAACAATGGAAAAAGTAAAAGGGAACCTGTACATATTAGGCGACTTCAATGGAATGGTAGGCAAAAAGGACAACATATATACGACAGTAATAGGAAAACATGGAGTGGAAGGAAGAAATAAAAACGGAGATGCTTGAATTCTGCTAAAAAACATGATAAGAGTCAACACCTTTTATGAACATTCATAAGTATATAAGACCTTGTGTTAGTTTGAAAAGGAAAATAGAAAATTAATAATAGACAACAGAGTTACGATAGGAAATAAAATATATAAAGACCACTACTCAGTAGTGACAAAAACACGGGAAAAAAATAGAAAAAGACAGAGATAAAAATAGAAAAAACAAGTACAAAATAAATATCAGAATACACAACCATATATGTTCAAAATAAAGAAGTGGCTGATAAATATAGACAAGAACTAAATTGGAAATGGGGAGAAAACTATAGAGAAGAAATAAATGGGGGAATAAAAGACGTTTGAAAGAAATTTAAGGAAACTATAATCAAAACAGATAAAGCAGTATGCGGAACAACTAGAGTGATAAAACAAACAGTTTGGATGAATGAAGAAATAAAAAAAGGAAATTAAATAAAAAAGAAACTATAGCAAAAATACTTGGGGAATAAAACAATAACAAGCTATAAAGAACAGCGGAAAAGACTGAAAGAAAAATTATAAGGGCAATACACAACACCTGGGAAAAGTTTGGAGAAAATCTTGAAAGAGACGGTAGAGGCAACCAGAAATTGTTTTACAGTATAGTAAGAAAATCTGACAAAAACAAGAAATTAAAAAGAGGATGACGGAAAAACAGTGAAAAATGAGAAAATAGTTATCCAGAAATGGAAAGAATATTTTGAAAAAGACAGAGGGGACACAAAAAAAGAAACAGCAAGAGAAGTGGTCACAAACAGAGAAACGGAGAAAGAGGGGAAGAGGAAAGCTTAGGAATAAGCTTAGAGCAACTAAAAAGGGCAATAAAAGAATGGCAACGCTCCCGGAGAAAACAAGATTACAACACAAATGATTAAAAACATTGATGATAAGGAATTCTATTTATTACATCAATAATAAATAAAACGTGAAAGGAAGAGACAATACCGGAAGACCTAAAAGTTGAGCTTATAGTACCGGTACACAAGTAAGGGGACAAGCCCGAGCGAGGGTTACCACCTTTACGTGGTGCAAGGGATAAGTACCCTCAATGATCGTAAGTGAGAAGGGAAACGAAGAGTAACCCAAACCCCAAGCTAAGGTGAAAGGCAAAGTGCTGAGAGCCCCCCCAGGGGGGCACCAGGCGAAACCCCCCTGTACCCTAGCTTTTCGTGGCAACAAAAATGAATGCAAACCCAAGAAAAGCAAAAAACATAGGCCAGGAGGCTTCCAAGGTTACTGGGCCAGGGACCTCCTACGAGGCCATCAAAGAGGCCACCCAAGCCAAAGGGCAGGGTACCTCTACACAAGAACCTCGTCAAGGCCAAAGGGCCGGAAAGGCACTACGTATAAGTGCCTTAGAGGAGGTAGACCTCATGTCAGACGATGAAATTCGGAAGGCAGGGGTTTCAGGCGTCACTAAAGCGAAAGTGGCGAAACTGGTGAAGGAAGGTCGAGATTACATCCAGGCCAAAAGAACCGTAATCAAGGCTAACTTCACCGCCAGCTAGGCACGCAAGGGCCAGAATAAACCCCAAGGACAAACAAGGCCCGGGGCGCAAACAAAGAAGGCACCCCAAGGGCAAACAATGTCCGCGGGTGCTCATAAATCCGAAGAAGGGCCCACAAAGAGAACCAGATCGGATAGCAGCACGCCTAGGCAGACAAAAAAGAGCAAAAAGGACGGGCCAACCTTCACGGAGGCCGTAACATCGGTCAAGGTTGCCATAGCGTGCCAGGGGTTCCCAGAAACCCAGCTCGACAAGGACCAGTTGAAGGCAGTCTAAGAAGCCATCATGACGGCATACGAGCACATACCGGAGCAAGGGCCACAAGTCCGCTTCGCGAAGTGCACACAGAGACCGGGATATCTAATGATAACCTGCGCCGAGCACCTAGCGCCACAACACACAGGTAATATACAGCCCAAACGCCGAAAGGCCAAGGGCATGCATAATTCACAGTGATAGAGTCAAATGTACACTAATACCGCAATTATGCACTGAAGTTTCTGTTACAGGCATCATGTCGGCCAGGACGGAGGAAGGAGAGAGGAGCTGGGTCATCTGCTCAGCCTACTTCCCAAGAGATGAGAGAGAATGCCCTCCGCGTATACTAAGCGACATAGTTGCATACTGCGCGGAGAAGGCATACCAACTCATAATAGGGTGCGACGCCAATGCGCATCACACGCTCTGGGGTATCTCGGACATCAACAAACGAGGTGAGTCTTTACTTAACTTTATCTCCGCAGAGGGACTTATAGTGACCAATATCGGCAATAAGCCCACGTTCATCACGAAAAACCGTAAAGAAGTACTAGACCTAACGATCTGTACCGGGAAAGTGAGTATATAGTATAGCGAATTGGCATGTGTCAGAAGAACCATCGTGCTCCGACCACAGGCAAATCCGCTTCGATCTAGTCACATCTCTCATGATGAACAAGTACAGAAACCCAAGAGAGACGAACTGGGTAGGATATAAAGAGTCCCTCAGAGAAGCTCTCAAGGGAGGTACAACATCGACAAAAGAGATTGATGGGCTGGAGCTGGCAGTGGAACAAATCAATGACGCCATCAGGACGGCTTATTTGGAAAACTGCCCGGAAAAAACAGCCACGCAGAGGGGCTGCGGAACAGTCTAGTGGAACCAAAAACTCGAAAAGATGAGGATCGAGGTTCGAAGGCTATTCAATAGGGCCAAAAACAACCAGAACTGGCACACCTACAGAGGAAAGCTCACTTAATATAACAAAGAAATCCGAAAAGCCAAAAGGGACTCGTGGGGGAAGTTCTGCGAGGAGATTAACGACACTCCGGCATGCTCTAGAATTCACAAAGTCCTGGCTAAGGACGGCAGTGCTGCCAAAGAGGTAGGCTTCCTCAAGAAACCGGAAGGAACCTACACAGAAACAATAGAGGAAAGTCTCAAGGAACTATTAAAAGTCCACTTTCCAGCCTCAACAATTCTGGCAGAACACAACAAGCCAGACAATCCCAGCCAAAGACCTAAAAGGCCCGACCGAAAGGACTGGAGATTAGCCACTGAGGTCACAAGACCCACTAAAATTAAATGGGCCATCAGCAGGTTCCAACCTTACAAGTCCGCGGGACCGGATGGGATTTATCCCATTCTGTTACAAATGGGCATAGAGGAATTGGTGCCGCACCTGTCAAAAATCTTCAAAGCCTGCCTGGCATGGGGATATATACCAAAATCATGGCAAAGCGTAAGAGCAATCTACCTGCCGAAGGTAGGCAGAATAGCTGACCTAACGCCAAAGTCATACAGACCTATCAGCCTATCTTCATGCTTACTAAAAACAATGGAAAGACTGATTGATAGGTACATAAGGGACGAGATACTGTTAAAAGATCCTCTCAACAACAGGCAATATGCATATCAGCCGGGTAAGTCAATGGACTCGGCGCTGGACGACCTAAACAGGCTCATCACAAAGTCAATGGAAGACAAAGATATAGCCATGGCCACATTTCTGGATATAGAAGGGGCGTTTAACAACGTCGCAACAAACTCTCTCGTGGAGGCACAAGAAAGGAAAGGAGTCCCGTCAAGCCTTTGCCAATGGATCAAGGCCAGCCTAGAGAAAAGAACAATCATATCCACTTTGGGGGGCCATACCATTAAGGCTAAGGCAGGGGGGGGCTGCCCACAAGGAGGAGTGTTATCTCCACTGTTATGGGCTACACTAGTAGATGACCTTCTAGGAAAACTGTCCAAAGAGGACATCAACTGCCTAGGGTACGCGGATGACTTAGCCATTGTCATCAGGGGCCGGTTCGCGGGAGTTGTCTCGGAGCGAGCACAAAGAGCCCTTAATATAGTAGACAATTGGTGCAAACAGGAGCGATTGACAATCAATCCACAAAAAACACAAATTGTCGTATTCACAAAAAGACGAGCATTGCAAGGCCTAAAGCCACTGAAGCTCGGGGGTACGGAAATTCCCTTCGTAGGGGAGGCAAAGTACCTGGGAGTAACCTTTGACGCCAAAATGACGTGGAGACCACACATCACAAAAGCCACCAAAAAAGCAACAATATCATTGGGCAGGTGTCGCAGAATGTGCGGGAAAATTGGGGACTAAACCCTAAATTGACTCTATGGCTCTACACCAGGGTGATAAGACCCATGATAGCCTATGGAGCAGTGGTGTGGTGGACTAGGACAAAGCAAAAGGGGGCGATAGGACTCCTGAGCAGTACACAAAGACTAGCATGTCTCAGTACAACAGGAGCCCTAAGCACCACCCCAACAGCAGCCCTAGAAGCCATCTTGAATATACCACCACTACACATCTTTATTCAAGGAGAAGCCAGGTCCATATCATACAGACTGATGCAAGGACAGGCGCCCATAATCCGATCACACGGAAAAACGCACCAATGGCTAGAAGACGAGCTGAAGCCTAACGCGATTACAGCAATGCCTAGCGATGCCATGGTGAGATAATAAAATTTCGAAAAGAAATACAAGGTTCTAATCCCACAAAGAGAGGACTGGGTCGAAGGCCAACCTACCAAAGCAGAATCATGCTGGTTTACGGACGGCTCAAAGACCGACAAAGGGGTAGGAGCAGGTATATACGGCACAAAACCCGAGACAAAGATTTCTGTCAGTCTCACCAAGGACACCACGGTGTTCCAAGCAGAGGCGATAGCTCTTCATCACTGCACAAGAGAAATAGCAAGACAAGACACCAAAAGTAGGTCAATTGCTATATTCTCCGACAGCCAGGCGCTACTAAGAGCACTAAGCTCCACACAGGTCGAATCTAAGCTAGTGTGGGACTGCATACGCGCTCTTAACCAACTTGGCTGTCACAAAAAAGTAACAATCACATGGGTCCCAGGACACGGAGGACATTCGGGGAATGACATAGCAGACGAATTGGCCAAACAAGGCTCGTCAAAAGCAGTAATTGGCCCGGAACCCTCTTGCGGAATCTCCAAAACCGCAGTCAAACGATCCATAAAAAAATGGGTGGAGACACAGGCCCATACCTGGTGGACGAACTCACCAGGACAGAGACAGGCGAAACAGTTCCTTAAGAAACAATCGCCAAAATTCACGACCGAACTCGTGAACCAAGACAGGAAAATGGTCAAAACAATAGTAGGCCTGATAACAGGACACTGCAAGCTCAACAAACATATGAGCAAAATAGGCCTGGTGGAAGAAGCATCATGCAGATTCTGCCTAGAGGAAGAAGAGGACTCGTTCCACATCCTATGCCACTGCGAGGGTATAGCAAGGATTAGATATCAAAAGCTAGGCACTACAAACCCAAGCGCGGAGACTTATACCCAAGCCCCTCTGGCAGGGCTTAGAGGACTAATCAAAGAGGCAAAGCTAGAGCTGGTCATCTGAGATAAACAGGGATCCACAATAGACCTGGAAAGGTCGCGGTGGAATAGGCGCTGGTGCCACCCATACAACATCTATCTATCTATCTAAAGGGGACAAGAGAGCCTGCCGCAATTACAGTGGAGTCACCTTACTAAGTACAATAACAAAAATATATGAAAAAATTCTCGAGAGAAAATTACGGGCAATACTAGAAATGGAGCTAAGTAAAGCACAGAGTGGATATAGAAAGGGAAAAGGTACACAAGATCACGTTTTCACATTAAAAGAAATAACGAGTAAATTGTTAAATAAAGGGAGAAAATTATATTATGCGTTCACGAATTTAGAAAAAGCATTTGATAGAGTACAAACGGAAGAAGTTTGAAAAATACTGGAAAAGAAAAAGATCGACAAAAAATAAAGTAATAAAAAATAATGAGGTGTCAAAAAGCTATCAGACAAACATAGGACTAAGACAAGGAGTAGATTTAATCCCACTTCTGTTTGTTATATTTATGGACGAAATAATAAAAGAAGCAGAAAAATCAACAAAACCTCTCATATTGGAATACAGAAATATGGAAATAGTACAAATAAAATGTGTATTTGCAGATGACATTGTTGTTTTAGCAAGTAGTGACAAATAGTTTCAAGACGGATTAAGAATATGAAACGAAACATTAAATTGAAAAGGAATGAAAATGAACGAACAAAGGACGAAGAAAACCTAAATATAGAAATAGATACAGTAAAGATAGAACAAACAAAAGATTTTAAGTATTTAGGTGTGAATTTTTAAGAAAAGAGCGGAAACAAAAGAGACCTAAACAATAGAATAGAAAAAGCAATTAATTTATATTATAAAATAACCGAAACGAAAAAAAAGTCTCAAACGAATCAAAGATAAGAGTGTGCAAAACAATATTCAGACCAGTATTAACATACGGTTGTGAGACATAAACCCTAAACAGAAAAGCAGAATTGGAGCAATAAAAATGAAACACCTTAGAAAAGTCAAAGGAGTAACTACACTAGATAGGATGAGAAACGAAGACATAAGATCTGATCTAAGAATCAATAGAAAAGTACATCGAAAAGAGATAATTAGGGTGGTGGGGACACATGATGAGACTGTATGACAACTGTTAAGAAGGTATGGGAAGTACTAGTTCCGGGGAAAAACAAAAGAGACAGGCCAAAAAATACATGGAACAGAGCAGTATCTAGAAGCAAGACATAAAACATGGATAGAAGCCGAAAGAAAAAGTTGGAAGAAGAAAGAATAATAAGAAGATTAATAGACGAAAGAAAAACCATAGACTCTTTATTTAATTCAATCCTGTTGGCAGTATATGAATTGTTAAGTTATACAAATTAAACATATACGATACAAATACATAAAAAGTATAAATAAAGAAGAACAGTTTAAACGACCAAATGAAAACCAAAAATAAGGCAAAAATTACATTATCTGGTCGAAGACATATCGTCAAGTAACTGTCTAAGAGTGTAGTAATTAAAATTGATAATACATTATATAATATAATTCCCATACACATTGAGGAGTTTTCTGCTTGTACTGATTTGTTGTTTGAATTTATCTCGAATTCTTGTATTATAGGTGCGTAGGTGTCCATTTTCTACCCACCTCTCTTGATTAAAATGAACATATATACATATTTCTGACATATATAGACAACATACAGTGAGAATTCCATTCTTGAATATTTGAACATGATGTAGTTCGAGACACTCCTAATATTGTTCTTATATTTTTTTTCTTATGAGAAATAAACACGTCTGGGGCCATTTTGGAATGTCCCCAGAACGCTACTCCATATCCGAGCCTTGAATACACTTGAGAAAAGTAGATGACAATCAATTCTTGCATGGTAAGTATATCTTTGAGATTTTTGAATAGGTAAAATAATTAATTTAATTTTGATATAACTATATTACAATAGCTTTTCCAGTTCATATTGTCATCTACATGTAAATCTAGGAATTTACTATCTTACAACTATCAAAGAATCACCGATTATTGCTAAGTCAATGTTAATATTTGACTTTAATTGATAATGTTGAAAACATAAGTATGTAGTTTTTTTATTGTTTAGGTGTAATACATTATTATTGAACCATTACGCTGTAAGTTTTAGTGTTTGATTGCACTTTTCTTCAAGAAGCGTGGAATTCTCGCCCGAAACGATCAGAGAACTGTTATCTGCATAAAAAATTGTAGTTACATCATTCAGGAGGTAGAATTCCAAGTTATTAATGTAAAGACTAAATAAAATGGTTCAAAGTATTGAGCCTTAGGGCACACCAATATTCACGGTCGTTTTGGAGGAGATAATATATCTAATACGGTTGTTACCGGCGCTTCAGCGGAATCGCCGTAACTTTGATTTAATCGGTTTTTTATATTTAATTAATAATTAGAAAAAACACGAAAATATTTCGTAAAATCTACAACAAATGAGTCTTATTAAGCCTACAAGAACAAACCACTTTTGAAACAACTACTTCTCTAGCTAATACTTCGACAGACATTGAATAATACAAAAGTAATTTGCGTGTTACAAAATAGCAAGGCTATCAAAGCAACACTAGTTTGAACGTATTTCTTTCTGTAAAATGAACTAAAAATGATTGAATGTACGTTAAATAATTTGTGACTGACTATATTATGATAAATTAGGAACAAGAAATTAATTTAGGTTGGTGTAATTAAAAATAAATTAGCAAAAGCAATTAAATAATTCAATACTCAATTTATAACCATCTGCAGACACGTGTTTCGATCTCTCGATCTTTTCAATACAGCTTTATTATAAAATTGATTTCAAATATAAATAAAAACGTTTACTAAAATAAATATAATGAAATATAAATAACTTACTCAGATATGTACGGCAACTGACACAATAATGAAATATAACCGACTGAAGGTCTGAATTTATACCTGAGATGGATTACTGAATTCTAAGGAAATAATTACGTTCGGGATTAAGGAAAATACCCACTAAGAGCATAATTTGATAATAAAATATCAATATCAAGTTATTTTTGTATACATGATTTTAAAATGTATTTTTTTTATAACCGCAACCATCTTCGAAAATTTATAAAAGGGAACATCGTCGATTAACTACCAACAATGGTAGAAGTCCTATCGTTCTTATGGTGGTTACAACTGCAACATGTAAAACATTAATTTGCAAATTGTTATTTTTTTGTAATCAAATTTAATTTTGATTACGCAGTTGTAGCTCCGTACTGGTTCCCGGCGTTAGGCATTTTGAAGAGCGCATGCGCGCGCCCTTTGCGTTACGAGAAGGGATGCAAATACATCCGCAGCCACTTGTATTAACCAATAGGAGAAAAACTACCCCACCGTCTTCTCCGTGTAACAAAACTGTTGGAGCTGCCCTGAAACAGGAGTGGTTTTTAAAATTTCGGACAAGTTGCTTCTTTAGTTTTGAACGAGCGGTTTTTCAATTTTGACGAGGTTTTTTTTCAATTTTGACGAAAGTGGTTTTCGAGAATTCTAAACAAGTGGTTGCTTAGATTTTGAAGAGTGGTTTGTTTTTTTTTAAGAGTGGTTCTAATTTATTTTGAAAGAGTGGTCTGTATTTAATTAATCCACATTTCTTTTTTTCATCGTGGAATTTCAACTTAATTTATTTATTTATTTATTTTCTTTATTTTTAAATTAAGTGAACGTCGAAACATTCATTAATTTCTATATATACGCGAGTGTAAAATCTTGATTCTAATAGTTATACATTTTTTTTGTAATTTCTATGTTTCTATTTAATGTTCATAGATAGTTTTTTTTTATTCGTTGTTATTTGTTGATTTGAATTGTTTATGTTTTTATTTGAATAAATCAAATAATTTATTTGTTGACCACTGAAACAAGTTTTCATTTCGTAACCCTTTAAATTAATCAAAGCCATTAAATCTATGTGTTGTGTGTTCGTGCATCCAAGTCAAGTTAGAATCCTGGAGTGATTTAGGTTTAGGGCAACAAGGGTAAGTAACAGTTTTTTTTGGAATTATAATATTCATCAAGTGAGCCTAGCCGGAGGTTAACAGGAAGCTAGTAAGCCATTGAATAGCTGCACCTCGTATTCCATACTTCTCTAACTTATTTAAGAGCAGGCCAGCACGGCTCAGATCGCAATGGGTTCATAAAATGAGTACATTGCCGAATTGGTCGGTTTTTTGGCGCAGAACCGGTGTTAATTATTCGAAAGAAGATTATATTTTAGATAAACTTTTTATATTATTATTTGAATTGGTTATTTTTTTTTATGTCCTCATTTGCCCACGTTTTATAAGTGTTTTGCTTAGATGTTTTTTCTCTGAAACATGTTTATTAACGTTGAATAAAGTATTTCAGAGAAAACACCATAGGCTTCATCAATATTACTTTTTGAGTAAACGCCATCCCAGGATTCATTTGGTAATGAATTTATGTCAATTTATTTACTTCTGAGAAGTCCCTACATATAGATTTAATTTGTTTAGTAGTTACCATATGTATTATATTTGTTTCAAAAAGTACTTTGTATGATCTGAAATAATGTTATCAATCACCTTACATTCTATAGATGCTCGGAAAATAGAGAATATATGATCTAATAATTTAAATTCGCGCGTCGGCTCGTAATCATGTAAATGAACCGACACAAAATAACTATCAAATATACCGGTTAGTGTTTGTAACGAGCCTCTAATTGGATCAATATTAAAATCGCCACATACAATAATATTTCTATTTGTTTTTTTTTAAAGCACCAAGAACGTCATCAAGTTTACTTAAGAATTTACTCAGTGGGCGACGTATAACATACCAGAATGATTGTTGAGTTGCCAGCAGCAGTCCATTTTAGTCCACACGTTTCAAAATGTTCTCCTGCACATTATTTTGACATGGGGATATTACTCGTGGTACAATTATTTGTAGACCAGATTGCTACTCCACCTACTTTTTTTGAAGATCGATTATAATTTGACTTCTTTGTATATTCCGGAAAAAATAAGTCTAGATTTACATTTGAATCTGACCATGTTTCTGAAAACATAAGATAATTAATATTATTAGATAAGTTTTCACAACTGAATATATTTGCTTTATTTTGGGTTACTGATCCGCAATTAAGCAGTAGGAGGTTATATAAAATTATTTCACTCTTCCTTCCGTCAGTCTGCGGTGACTTTAAAGGATGTAAAATATTGAGTCTTTTGATTTAACCATGTTAAATCACGGCGTACTCCAGGGAACTCGTTCTTAAGAAAAGTTGCCACATTTTTGTGGGTCGATCCTGGATACCAAAACGAATGCTTTCCTTGATTTCCTTCCTTTCAGTTTAATGTTGTTAATATTTGCGTCTGTATTTTTCCCGATAATTCCACGTTGCTTCGGCTTGTATTCCTTTTTACTTTCCCTATATAGTATATGTAGGGGGAGTATTGTTTTCGTGATATTCTTTTGAAACATGTTTTTGTGGAAATATCCGTTATGGGGTCCCCTGAGTCCATTGCACTAATTTCTGGAAAAAAAAATTGTGTCTGTCGGTGGGCACTGTATCTCAAAAACGAATGGTCTGTTTGAGAAAAAACTCCAAACCTAAGGTTTTATCGTTAAAAACTGGAACTGAAAAGCTTTTACTGAACATTCGTAGACTGGAAATGGATTTTTACTCGATGCGGTTTTTTTTTGTTTTTTGGAGATATTTTTCTAAATATAAAAATTTTAGAAAACGCTTCAAACAAAAGTTAAAGATAGTAAAAAAGTAAACAAGTTTTATTCAAACATTTTTTTCGTAAAGTTCTTAACTTGCGAGAAAAAAAATTAAAAATTTTGACATTTTTTGCGTTTTGCTAATAAACTATAGGAGTTACATGAAAATTATATAAAAAGTAGGGCCGAAAGACTGTTGTCGATAGCCCTTTCACAGCCACTACCAGCAATAATCTCAATGTAACATATAAATTTAATTCTGTAATTTTTTTTTAACTGTGAATAAAGATGTTTATATATATATATATATATATATATATATATATATATAAAAGTATTTGTAAAGAATTTAAAACTGAACAATTTATTAAGAATAGCCTTTTTGGGCAAACCTCATAATTTTCGAGAAAAATATAGCGAAAGTACTATGCTGGCCACATTCTTCCATTGCGTGGGAGCGAAATCATTTATTTTAGTTTCATAGCGTCCACTCAGCTCATGCACTTTTTTAACTAGAGAGCTGTTGGCATGTGCAGTAGCTGTCTCGTCTAATAAACACGTACGGTTTATATTTACATTGTCTTTATTATTCGTAGATCATTTACATTTAATACCCTCTAAGAATTAAAAGAAATTTTAATATCACTTTTTGGAGACCAAAGAGACGAAGAATCATTAATAATAGACTTAATTATGCTCAAACAAAAATTAAATGAATCTCCATTACAATTTAAAAAGTGGTCAAAACTGACAAAGAAGATGAGCAATAATAATCAAGGTGACAACTTCGATCATAAGGTAATCGAAGTTTGTTCACTCAAGCACGATTTAATTTAATTGCCACTATCTGTCCGCAAATTTAGCTCGGAAACTCTGTTCAAAAGCAGGCTAGCAGAAAATGGTACAGGTGAGGCATAGGTTGGCTGTCTGGAATTGCACTTTAACGCGGAATTAAAATCACGGCTTGCAGTAACGATGTTGTGTGTTCGGCAGAAATATTTAAAGTGGTTAAATTTCGAACGGCATAATTAGAATAATTGAAAATGGTACTTACCGTTTAATGTGTAAATGAAACGTGGATCTTTAAGTACTTCGAAGCTCCGTTTGATAGCAGACTAGCAGAAACTGATGCAGATATCTATAACACTCTTAACCTATAAATGAAGATCGTGAGTGGCAAAAATGAGGGTGGTATAAAAACAAACATCTGTTGGCTCCCCTGAATCAAATAAATCAAAAATAATTATGCTAAATGAAGTTCTAAATTAAATTATCCATTACAATGTGTAAATTTATATTGAAAATTTTGTTCATTAGCCGAATAGAAGAAAACGACGGAGGTATCTGAACGTAAAGAAAAATGCCGGATGAAATAATGACGGAGGTTTGGCGGGAAAATTGAAATTATTTAATCAAAAGTAATGAATTAATTGTGAGAATGAATTATATTATAAATAAGATTTATATTATAACAAATTCTTCATTAAAATTATATGCCTTCATTATTTTTAATTATTGACTATTTCTATAATTTCTATATAATATAATACTAAGCAATTATGTTGATTTTAATCATATTTGGCGGGAATTTTGAATGGTTCTCGGCTTAGCGCTTGCAAAATCACAATTAATTATAAATCAATGATGGTGGCGTTTAATTGGAATGTAGAATGTAGCAAGACCTGTATCATTAGAGAATGCAAATCTTTGCTAAGAGACGCCGTTAAGTATCAAGATAGCAGTAAATGACGGTGGTATAAGTAAATACAAAAATCTGTTGGCTACTATCTCTTGGAGTGTATAAATTTAGCTCGGAAACTCGATTCGACAGTATGCTAGCAGAAGGTGTAACAGGTCAGACAAAGGTTGGTTGTCCTAAATTTCACTTTACCGCCGAATAAAAATCGCAGCTTGCAATAATGACATCATTATTGCAAGCTGCGATTTTTATTCGGGGGGCAAATGGCCTTGGTAAACATACGGACGGTAAACAAAATGAAAATAATAAGAAACAGTACTTGGCGTTTAATTGGAATATAGAAAGACATTTTTTAATTATTTGGTTTAATGACCCCATATCACCAGAGTAGGCAAATTTTAGCTCGGAGAAGTTGCTAGGTATCAAGATAGCAGAAAATGACGGTGGTATACAAACCAAAATGTATTGGCTCCCCTGAATCGAATAAATTAAATTACCTTTGCCGGTAAATTTAAACAATGGTCAAAATTGACGAATATGATGGGCAATAATAATCAAGGTGACACCTTCGATCATAAGGTAATCGAAGTTTGTTCACTCAAACTCGATTAAATTTAATTGCCACTATCTGTTAGAGTGCGCAAAATTAGCTCGAAAACTCAATTCGATAGTAGGCTAGCAGAAGGTGGAACAGATGAAAGGTAGGTTGGCTGCCCTGAATTGCACTTTACCGCCGAATTAAAATCGCAGCTTCCAATAATGATGTGTATTCGGCGGGCAAATGGAAGTGGTAAAAATTCGGACGGCAATTATAATTAAAATAATAAGAAGTAGTACTTGGCCTGTAATTGGAATATATAAAGACCTTTTTTAATTATTTGGTTTAATGGCCCGTATCATAAGAGCGGGCAAATTATAGCTCGGAGAAGTTGCATTGTTTCAAGATAGCAGAAAATACAAACCAAAGTGTATTGGCTCCCCTGAATCGAATAAATTAAATTACCTTTTCCGGTAAATTTAAACAATGGTTAAAATTGACGAATATGATGGGCAATAATAATCAAGCTGACATCTTCAATCATAAGGTATCCCAATTTTGTTCACTCAAGCACGATTAAATTTAATTGCCACTATCTGTTAGAGTGCGCAAATTTAGCTCGGAACCTCGATTCGATAGTAGGCTAGCAGAAGGAGGAACAGATGAGTTATAAAGAAGATATTTTTTAATTATTTGGTTTAATGGCCCGTGTTATCAGAGTCGGCAAATTTTAGCCCGGAGAAGTTGCTAGGTATCAAGATAGCAGAAAATGATGTTGGTATACAAACAAACCTCTGAATCGAATAAATTAAATTACCTTGCCGGTAAATTTAAAAATGGTCAAAATTGACTACGATGATGACCAAAAATAATGAAGATGGCATCTTCTATCATAAAGTAATCGAAGTTTGTTCACTTAAGCACGATTAAATTTAATTGCCACTATCTATTAGAGTGCGAATATTTAGCTTAAAAACTCGGTTCTATAGTAGGTTAGCAGAAGGAGGAACAGGTGAGACATAGGTTGGCTGCCCTGAATTGCATTTTACCGCCGAATTAAAATTGCAGCTTGCAATAATGATGTGTGTTCGGCGGGGAAATGAATGTCGGACGCAATTATAATTAAAATAATGGGAAATAGTACTTGGCGTATAATTGCAATATATAATGATATTGTTAATTATTTGGTTTAATGACCCGTATCATCAGAGTGGCCAAATTTTAGCTCGGAGAAGTTGCTTGGTATCAAGATAGCAGAAAATGACGGTGGTATACAAACAAAAATGTATTGGCTCCCCTGAATCGAATAAATTAAATTACCTTTGCCGGTAAATTTAAAAAGTGTACAAAAGTGACAGAGAAGATGGACAATAAAAATCAAGGTGACATCTCCGATAATATGGTTATCGAAGTTTGTTCACTCAAGCAAAATTTATTTTAATTGCCACTATCTGTTAGAGTGCACAAATTTAGCTCGGAAACTCTGTTTAACAGCAGGCTAGCAGAAATTGGTACAGGTGAGACATAGGTTGGCTGCCTGGAATTGCAATTTACCGCGTAATTAACATCGCGGCTTGCAATAACGATGTTGTGTATATGTATGTATATAGTTGAAAATGGTACGTACCGTTTAATATGTTTGTTTTTTTGTTAAATGAAGCGTGGAACTTTAAGTACTTCGAAGCTCAGTTTGATAGCAGGCCAGCAGAAACTGATGCAGATATCTGGAACACTCTTAACCTATAAATGAAGATCGTGAGTGCCAAAAATGAGGGTGGTATAAAAACAAAAATATGTTAGCTCCCCTGAATCAAATAAATCAAAAATAATTATGCTAAATGAATTTCTAAATTAAATTAACCATTACATTGTGCAAATTTAAAATAGAAACTCTGTTCGTTAGCCGAATATAAGAAAACGACTTAGGTATATGAACGTAAATGAAAATGCCGGATGAAATAATGAAGGAGGTTAGGCGGAAAAATTGAAATTATTTAATCAAAAGTAATGAATTAATTGTGAGAATTAATTATAGTATAAATAACATTTATTTTATAACGAATACTTCATTATATGTCCTCACTATTTTTAATTATTGACTATTTCTTAGTCAAATTAACAGAAATATAATACTAAGCAATTGTGTTAAATTTAATCATATTTGGCGGGAATTTTGAATGGTTCTCGGATTGGCGCTTGCAAAATCATGGCGTTTAATTAGAATATAGACAGATCTTTTTAATTATTTGGTTTAATGACCTGCATCATTAGAGAATGCAAATATTTCCTAAGAGTCGCCGTTCAGTACCAAGATAGCAGAAATTGACGGTGGTATAAGTACAAAAATCTGTTGGCTCACCTGAACCAATTAAATTAAATAACGTTAGTTGGTAATATAAAAATTAAAACCACCATGATGTGAAATCATAATCAAGATACCTGCGTTGGCTGCCCTAAATTGCATTTTATCGCCAAATTAAAATTGCAGCTTGCAATAATGATATGTGTTCGGCGGGCAAATGAAAGTCCGACACAATTATAATTAAAATATTTTTTAATTATTTGGTTTAATGACCCGTATCGTCAGAGTGGGCAAATTTTAGCTCGGAGAAGTTGCGAGGTATCAAGATAGCAGGAAATGACGGTGGTATACAAACAAAAATATATTGGCTCCCCTGAATCGAATAAATTAAATTACCTTTGACGGTAAATTTAAAAAGTGGGCAAAACTGACAAAGAAGATGGGCAATAAAAATCAAGGTGACATCTCCGATAATATGGTAATCGAAGTTTGTTCACTCAAGCACAATTTAATTTAATTGCCACTATCTGTTAGAATGCGCAAATCTCGGAAACTCTGTTCGATAGTAGGCTAGCAGAAGGAGGAACAGATGAGACATAGGTTGGCTCCCTGGAATTGCATTTTACCGCCAAATTAAAATGGCAGCTCGCAATAATGATGTGTTCGGCGGGAAAATTTAAGTGGTAAAAATTCGGGCACAATTATCATTAAAATAATGAGAAATAGTACTTGGCGTTTAATTGTTATATGATCTTTTTTAATTATTTGGTTTAATGACCCGTATTATCAAAGTCTATATTATTGTATGCATATTTCTTGTTTCAAACGTTAACTACTTTAATGCGTAGAACTTGGATTAAGTATTGTTGCTTCTAGTAGTAGTAGTAGTAGTAATAGTGTTAGGCTATCGACCACGTGGTCCTTCCGCCATGTGTTGTTTGTGTATTTGTGTGTGTGTAAATATTGCTTCTATTTATCGCTACAATACTTTTTAAAACTTTTTATTTAAGTTACAAAACCTAAGAGTGCATTTAATATGGTCCGGTTTTTGATTTTTCCATCCTAAACATTTTAGAGTATAATCAATTTTAGTTCTAGTGTGATAGTTATGTTTTTTTATATAGAGCAGACATTCTTATATATAAATGGTGGGAATTGCAAGAATGTTTTCCGTCACGAATACCTGTTTACAGTCACTTCGATATGACAATTTTGTAGTCCTAATATGAATACCCCCACACAATCCGTATCGAATTCTGTATTCAAATAATTCATGGTATGCCATTAAAAGTAACTATTATTTGCAGATATTAATATTTTATATTGATGACATTAATCATACATTATGGCCTTTGTGTCAGGTGTTTAGTATATTTTATACCATTCGTCTCAATCTCTCTTGCATATTTCTCAGTTCTTTATTAAACCAATACCAGTGTTGTTTAGTATGGCAGTTTTTTGTTTTGATTTTACCGTAAAAGAATAATTAATATAATTAATATTGTTACTAATTATATCATGGTATGTATATATTGCATTTCTCATGTATCCCTTTGAACGACGCGATTTCGATAATTGAAAAAGATGTATTTTCACACAAAACCTTTTTATGCAAAATGGGGCAAAATAAGTTTATTTTATTTATTTTTATTTTTATGTTTTATTACAAAAAATGTTGAAAAAATTATAAACTATCATAAGGAAGTCATGCCAACATGGTGGGACATGAAGAAACCACCATGCAACTAATTAAATAAATTAAATTTATTAAAAGACATATTTTTACCAAGGCACAGTGGCACTTTACATACAGTACAGGACCATGATGTACGAACTTATTTCTTTTTTGTACTGCAGAGTGCGCATCGTCTTCTTGCAGACTGCTCTGGAAGGTGTTTTGCGTCCTTTATTCGCAATTCTGAGGAAACAATAGGTTTAGAATTTCTAATTTGCAATGTAAGTGCTGACGTTGGTGGTGTGTTTTTTTTTGTATTCAAGTTTGGGCAACAAACACTTCCGCACATTGCCCTTTAAAAAATTTTAAATCAATAGTTTGTCCCAATTGCTTGGAAACTATATATGAATTGATAATTTCAGCGTCCAGAAAATAAAACAATATACGGTGCTACCATTTCTTACTACATCTATCAATATTGTAGTTACTCATTAATTGTCCAAATTTATCTACAGCATTCATGTTCGCATTATAATTGGTGATTATTTTAGGGCAATTTATAGATTTTTTTGCCACTTTTGTCCTTTCTCTGGACTAATGACGCCAGTGACGATAATTAGAGTCGTAATAGTTTGATAAAATATACACTTCTCTATTGTCAATCCATTTTGTAGCATTACTCCTATACTGCTAGTGAGTGTAATAATTTCCCCGTCTTTTGTCTTTGGTAGATGCAAAGGATGGTAAAAGTTTTCTTGTTTTGTTAACAACTCCACAAGCATTTATTTGCCGTTCCTTTAAATTGTGCGCGATTTTTTCATTTATTTATGTCATGGCAACCTATACTAAATACATTGCATGAAGTATTAACCATTGTATTATATGACATTTGACGCGTCTGAAGTGATATGAAAATTGTCCCACCAAGAACCTTTTGATAACAAAAAGGTGGGACAATTTTGCAACCACATAACCCCTAAGGGATATATGAATACTATCATTATTATCAAATGAATTCTCAATGGCCTGAGAACGTAGTGTCTAAAATCTCTACATAGTCATGAAGATATTGTCAAGACAGTTTTTTTTTTAAATACACATTTTATCACCTCGAGCATTTGTTAAATTTCCTCGGTAATTTTCGAAAGATCGGGCAAAAAATGCTCTAGCAGAAAAAATACCCACTTTAGAAATTAAGCAGTCATCGCGAAACAACTAATGTTCCCTAATCGAAATAAATGAAAAAGGTTTACCAACTATAAGAGCTTCTAATTCCAGAAATTTGTTTCGGAGCAATTGCGCGTGTAAAAATAGGATTTTTAGATTGTTCGATGTTTCTTCCCGATACCGTGTAAAAAAATATTTATCCATACATATTCGGGCCATTTCTGGTACTCCAATTTTGAATGAAGACTATTCATCAGGAAACTTCGATTTCAATTGTTCGCACTTTATTTGACAGAAGCCGAGATTTGACAGGCAGTCGATTAGATCGGTTGAGGTTAGGTTAGTGTTGGATCTAGGTAGTATGCATAGACATAACCAAATATAGGGGCTCCTTTTATAGAGCTAGTATTTCCTTCGCCGTTCCTTGGATTCCATGACGTCTATTCAGTTTTTACTGGCATCCGTTCTTGTTTGGAATTTTCTTCGGTATTTACGGTTTCTAGGCGATCTTGAATATTTGCAACAATAATAAGTTTATCTTGTTCCTTATAACTCTCTTGTATTTCCACAGATGAGGATTTAGTACTGTCTCCTTTTGGACATATACAGAAAACCCACATTCACAGATGCAATCATGGAGAATTCCTCACGCCATCCATACAAACGAAAAATAGACAGCTTCTATTTAATGATAAACCGCGCATTCAAAATTCGTCTTGGTCCCGTATCCCTTGAAAAATAAATTAACAATATAAAACAAATAGCTACTAACAATCATTATTCAGACTCAATAATTCCAAAATTAATTAACAAATTTAAAATATCCCAAATCCGTAAATATATTTTTGCACCTAAACATGTAATTTATACTTGATGTAAAAAACGATATCAACAAAATGTGTAAGTCAGGTATTTATAGTTTAACTTGTCCAGATTGTAGAAGTCTGTACATTGGGCAATCAGGTAATAATTTTGAATTTCGATTAAACGAACATCACAGGTCATTCAATTTCAAGAAAAATAATTCAACATTCGCAAATCATTTAATAAAATCCATACATACTTTTGGCAAGAATGTACATTCGGATTTACTGGATGCCGTTGAAATTCAGAAGGGGAAAATTAATCCCAGAATTTCCCTCATTAACGACCAGGTTGACCTATCGTACACCCCTCTCTTTGAAGTTTTCTAGTAGATATATAAACAGTTTTAATTCGTAATTGTGGTATAAAAAATAAGTGTTTTCTTTATCCTTAATATTGAAATGTACTACGAAGTGAATTCCTTTAAAACAGAAGAATTATTTTTTTCTATTTGAAGTGAATTTAGCTGACCAAGAACTAATTGTTTCTCGCTATTAGTTTTAATAATAAAACTAAGTTTTGTTTTAATTATTATCGAATTGTCAGAATTTTGTGCATGCTAAATTTGAATCATTTTGCACCTAGCTTATTTCAGAAGTGGTGGTGAAATAAAATACATTTTTGTATTGTGTATTGGTGGCAATTTTCTAGGTGGATAAAGTTTTGCAGCTTGTTGGGATTGGTTGTTCATATTGGCGTTTTTATTGTTGCGTTACCTCCTGTGTCCGTGTCTAGGTCTTATCTCGCCTTTCTGCTTCCTCGATTTTTGAAAGTCGTAAGAACCCCTTCTCATTAAAATGATGATGTTTATACTTGCTGTATAATGCAAATAATAAGAACAGGACAAACTCTGGACCGTACATCTGCACTGTTCGGCTACTAGCAAGCGTGTACCATTCCATAATTACTCTGAAAATATAAAGCCAATATTCGTTTAATTAATAAAATAATAAATAGTAAACAATAACTTAATCAAAGGGGAGAGAGAAATTCAACGGAAAATGATTGAAAGAGAACAATTAAATAAGTGTAACAAAGTCAGGATAGGATATCAAAAATTAATAATAAATGAAGAAGAATAGAAGTGGAATAGCAAAGAGAGTGGACTAAGAGAGGCAAGAAATAAAGGAAAGCCAAAAAACTGGCCACACCACAACGGAACAAAAGCAAATGATAACGGCGACGAGACAAAACATTAGAAAATTATCAAAGAATCAGGACCCAGAAACAGTAAGAATGTAAATACAACAGACAAAAAGGAAACAAAAAGCTGAGAAAAAGTAGCAAAAATAGGTACATCGAATATAAGGAGCATAGAGGGAAAGGAGAAGGAACTTGTGTGCCAAAATAGATGCTCTAATAATATCAGAGACAAAAAGAAATTGAAAAGGTTCAAAAGATATACGACAGTAATATGAAAACATGGAGTGGAAGGAAGAAATAAAAACGGAGAGAGAATACTTGAATTCTACATAGTATATATGATAAGAGTCAACACCTTTTAGGAACATAAGAACATTCATAAGTATACAAGGAAAGAACCAAGCAGATATGAAAAGTCAATGATAGACCTTATGTTAGTTGAAAAAGAAAATAGAAAATCAATAATAGACGACAGAGTTAAAAGAGGAAATGAAATATATAGCGACCACTACTCAGTAGCACAAGCACAAAATAAATATCAGAGCATAAAGCCCTATATGTTAAAAAATAAAGAAGTGGCTGATAAATATATCATAGACAAGAACTAAATTGGAAATGGGAAGACATAAATGGAGGAATAGAAGAAATTTGGAGGAAATTTAAGGAAACTATAATCAAAACACCTAAAGCAGTATGCGAAACAACTAGAGTGATAAAACAAACAGTTTGGACGAATGAAGAAATAAAAAAGAAAATAAAATGAAAAAAAAACTATGGCAAAAATACTTGGAGAACAAAACAATAACAAGCTATAAAGAATAGCGGACAAAGACTGAGAGAAAAATTATAAGGGCAAAACAAAAAACCTGGGAAGGGTTTGGAGAAAATCTTGAAAGAGACAGTAGAGGCAACCAGAAATTGTTTTACAGTATAGTAAAAAAATCTGACAAAAACAAGAAATGAGAGAACAATTAGAATAAAAGAGGATGACAGGAAAATAGAGAAAATGAGAAAAGAGTTATCCAGAGATGGAAAGGATATTTTGACAAACTACTGAAGACAGAGAAGACACAGCAAGAGAAGTGGACACAATCAGAGAATCGGAGAAAGAGGGGGAAGAAGAAAGATTAGGAATAAACTTAGAGGAACTAAAAAAGGCAATAAAAGCCTTGAAGAATGGTAAAGCTCCCGGAGAAAACAAGATTAGAACAGAAATGATTAAAAACATTGATGATAAGGGATTCTATTTATTACATCAATAATAAATAAAACGTGGATGGAAGAGACAATACCGAAAGATCTAATCTAAGATTGGGCTTATACGGTTATACCGGTACACAAGAAAGGGGACAAGAGAGACTGCCGCAATTACAGTGGAATCACCTTACTAAGTACAATGACAAAAATATATGAAAAAATTCTCGAGACAAAATTACGGCAAATACTAGAAATGGAGCTAAGTGAAGCACAGAGTGGATATAGAAAGGGAAAAGGTACACAAGATCACGTTTTCACATTAAAAGAAATAACGAGTAAATTGTTAAATAAAGGGAGAAAATTATATTGTGCGTTCACGAATTTAGAAAAAGCATTGGATAGAGCATAAAAGGAAGAAATTTGGAAAGTACTGGAAAAGAGTAAGATAGACATCAAATTGATAAAGCTATCAAGAATGTTTACAAAGACACAAAAAATAAAGTAATAAAAAATAATGAGGTGTCAAAAAACTACCAGACAAACATAGAACTAAGATAAGGAGTAGGTTTAATCCCATTTCTATTTGTTATATTTATGGACGAAATAATAAAAGAAGTAGATAAATCAACAAAACCTCTCATATTGGGATACAGAAAAATGGTAATAGTACAAATAAAAATTTGCAGATGGCATTGTTGTATTAGCAACTAGTGACAAAGAGTTTCAAAACGGATTTAAAATATAGAACGAATAATAAAACGCGGTTAAATTCCTTTCTTCAATGTTTTTATTTAGACACTAAATGTATATTTCGGACTCTATGTGTCCATTATCAATAGTTGACAATTAACAAATTTTGCAATGGTGTCGTTACATTTATAAGGTAGACGGATTAATGGAAAAACCTAAAAGTAATTATTTCAGTATAGGCTGATTATGCTTCTTAAAACTAGCCGCTTGTCGGGAATGCCACAGTTTCATTAGCGCTAATTCTGTGAGGGATTAAGTCTAGTAGGGGGTTCGAAATTCAGCAGATTATAAAAGTTCTTTTTCATTTCGATCGTTTCTATCATGTTTAAATTGTAGGATGTAGATTGTTTTAATACATCTACATTATTTTTATTAAACTTATGTCCTGTTTCTAAAATATGGTGAGCAAAGGCAGATTTATATGGATTAAGATTTCTAATGTGATACCAATGTTTTTTTTTAAATCTAGTGTTAACGTTTCTTCTAGTTTGACCTAAATATATTTTATTACAATTATTACAACTAATAGAATAAATTACCGATAAAGATAGTTTGTCTTGCTTATCAAACGTGTTGCCTAATAATCTGCCGAGTTTCGTATTTGAGTAATAAGCCGAGGTAAGATCGAATTTTTTCAATTTTTTTTATTTCATTGTTATTATTAAACTTATTCACTTTGACGAAGGTTGGAAACACACGATTGATTGATGCACTGAGTGAATAATCAAGCGTGTGTTTCCAAGTTTAATAATAACAAACTGAAAATTATCGAAGATTTCCAAATTAAACTTTTGAAATCAGAAATGAATTCACTTCACACAAAACGCAATTCATTACAATTCCTCGCATAAACCTACATTTAAAACTGTCAAAAAAGTGCACTACGAGTAAGTGGGACGAAGCGCTACAGAAGATGTATAATGTTATCAAAACAAAAATAAAGAAAAAATCAGTAACCATTAACAAGAAATTAAAGAAACTCTCCTGTCAACACATCAACAACAATACTCATGAAAATTCTCAAACACTTAGCACAACATCGACGGTAATCAATAAAACAAACGAAACGTTTTCTACAGAAGAACTAAAATTATTAGAAAAAGAATTGAAGCACTCTTTAGAACCACCACACATCCCCATTGAAGACATCGTTAATGACTTGGAAATCGCCGCAATAAAAATGGAAGAAGAACAGGCCACGACGTTTCGCCTCTCAACTAAAGAATGCATCCAAAAAGCCCTGAAGAAAACCAGAGACTATAAGAAGAACCGTAACCGAGATCTTATGACGCTGAAAAAACTGAAAAACAGAGATGTATTTTTCATAGAGTCTGATAAAGGTAATGCCACAGTTATAGTTAATAAGACCGATTATTCGAAAACTGTTCATGAAATGTTAGAGGAAGGTCCGTACACAAAACAAACAAAAAATCCATTAACAACATATATTCATAAAATTAACGATATACTTAAAAATTCTCCAGTCCTAATTGACAAAAAACCGCTAATTTGCTAAAATTAAAAAAAACAAATTACCTAAATTATATTGCCTTCCAAGAATACATAAACCGAGAAATAAATACAGACCAATAGTTTCAAATATAAATGCACCATCTTACAATTTAGCTAAATGGCTAGTCAAAGAATTTAGTAAAATAAAATTAAATAATAATTTTTCTGTAAATAACTCTTTAGAATTCACAAAAATGTTGGAAAGTGTGGATTTAGCACCAGACGAACAGTTGGTATCGTTTGATGTTGAATCTCTCTCTCAGCAGAAATATTGGAAAATATTTTAATAGAAAATGATATTTCAAAAAACAAACTAACAAAATTAGTCATGGATTTAAACGTTTTTGAATTTGAAGGAAATTTTTATAAACAGACATTTGGTACGGCTATGGGCAATCCTCTATTATCTTTTCTTGCGAACATTTTCATGAACAGTTTTGAGAACAAAGCGAAAAACGGCTGAATTAACTTCCCTAAAACGTGGATTAGATATGTGGATGATATATTTTCGATCACTAAGAAAACATTAAACATCCCAGATTTTGTATCCCAACTCAATAGTTTTTACCCCAGCATAAATTTTATGTACGAGGTTGAATCAAATAATCAACTACCATTTTTAGATTTAATTGTAATTAGAAACAATAGAAAATTAGAATTCAACATTTACAGAAAATCTACTCACACATTTAACTACATACACTCCAGCTCTAACTCACCTTTTAAACATAAATTATCTGCTTTTTATAGTATGATATATAGAGCAACTAATTTGCCCATCTCAGAAGAAAACAGACAGACTGAACTCAATCTTATACGTAAAATTGCGACATCCCTTGGTTACAATATTCACAATATTAATAAAATCATTAACAAAACATAATAGAAAACGCTTAATTTGTTAACGGTGGAAGCGGAAGACGTCCTCGTGACGGACTGGCAAGGAAGTAGCACCGACGGTACTTTCTGGAACCAACACGCACTGGAGGCGGCCCAGGGGTCCCTGGCGAGGCTCACCATCGATTAGCAGCCGCAGGCTTCGATTAAACAGTTTCCCGTCGGTGATACTTGCTTGAGCTTTCGCGCCACGTCAACGTATGGGCACCGGCTAGCTGTGAAAAACAGAGTAAAAGAACAAGAGAAAGTGTGTGTAAATTAAAACATGGGGCCTGGAGAAGAAGAAAATATATTACAACAGAATAGACAGAAAATAGACATAGAAAATATACAATATATACAAGAACAAGAGGCTTGAATCGGCGGAACCGACCAGGCTGACCACCGCTGCTGATGGCAGACGACTGGTGAAGAGCGAAGGCCGGAGCCTGGTTTTATACGGTGATCTTGATTACCGCGGCTTTGTTTAGGTCACGTAGGCCCCGCAATTCCGGGAACAGGTAATGATCCTCTTCGCCGAAAAAAGGGCCGGTCTTATTGTTCCGCACTGGCAGCTGCACATTTTGGAAAATTATCTCGTTTGGATTATTTCAATAATGCGGAATTTATGCAAATTATTATTAAGAGCAATGGGTAGCTCGTAAAAGGGATTCAAATATAATTACGCATTTGTTACCACGTTCAGGTAAACTGAACGCCGGTAACAAACGGCCCCGGAAAACGAGATAATTTTGAAAAAGACAGGAAATGAAAATAATAGCTGCCAGTGGACGTCTTCGGTGTTGTTGTCGATTGGTGATAAACAGCACTGCACCCGATGACGCTGCAGACCCTTCCGTGGTTGAGGTGCAGGGAGATTCGGACATCCTACATCGGATCTGGCGTCGTGGTAGGCAACACTGGCTTTGTGTGGAGATCCTCCCGAAATTAAGGTGTGAGGGGATTCGGTCGTCCCACACCGGATCTCGACATCCCTGGATGGTTTGTGGCATCCTTGAGGGCTGCGACGTCTGGTCCGGCCGGGGATGGGCTGTCATCCTGGGTGCACTGGCACGGCGCGAACCAAGACGCTGGTGAACCAGTCCATTGTGGCGGCCACGGCATCGAGCGCGGGGCGGCTGGAGCTGGTGTGTCGTCAGTCAATCCGTCGGAGCTGCCGGTGTTGTGGTGAAGCACGAGGCGTCTGGATTGAAGCTGACGGTGGTGGTTGTAGCCAGTGTGCTGAAGGTCGAATCGGGTTGACGTCATTTTCAGTGAAACCTGGTGGACTGCCTCTTGCCCTGCGAATACTGGAAGGCGGCCCCGGGTGACTCGGAATCACGGTTAATTACACAACATGAAAATAGTAAGAAATTAGAGCATGAGTCAGGGTGTGAGTTTTACTCGGCCCCACGTTGGGCGCCAAATGTTAACGGTGGAAGCGGAAGACTTCCTCGTGACGGACTGGCAAGGAAGTAGCACCGACGGTACTTTCTGGAACCAACACGCACTGGAGGCGGCCCAGGGGTCCCTGGCGAGGCTCACCATCGATTAGCAGCCGCAGGCTTCGATTAAACAGTTTCCCGTCGGTGATACTTGCTTGAGCTTTCGCGCCACGTTAACGTATGGGCACCGGCTAGCTGTGAAAAACAGAGTAAAAGAACAAGAGAAAGTGTGTGTAAATTAAAACATGGGGCCTGGAGAAGAAGAAAATATATTACAACAGAATAGACAGAAAATAGACATAGAAAATATACAATATATACAAGAACAAGAGGCTTGAATCGGCGGAACCGACCAGGCTGACCACCGCTGCTGATGGCAGACGACTGGTGAAGAGCGAAGGCCGGAGCCTGGTTTTATACGGTGATCTTGATTACCGCGGCTTTGTTTAGGTCACGTAGGCCCCGCAATTCCGGGAACAGGTAATGATCCTCTTCGCCGAAAAAAGGGCCGGTCTTATTGTTCCGCACTGGCAGCTGCACATTTTGGAAAATTATCTCGTTTGGATTATTTCAATAATGCGGAATTTATGCAAATTATTATTAAGAGCAATGGGTAGCTCGTAAAATGGATTAAAATATAATTACGCATTTGTTACCACGTTCAGGTAAACTGAACGCCGGTAACAAATTCAATCAATAACCACATTAGACCTGAACAACACACATAGAAATAAATCATTCATTAAAATAATCCACGTCCCACAAATTAATCAAAAACTAAACAAAACTTTAAAAAAATTCGATCTTACCCCGGCTTATTACTCAAATACGAAACTCAGCAGATTATTAACCAACACGTTTGATAAGCAAGACAAACTATCTTCATCGGGAATTTATTCTATTAGTTGTAATAATTGTAATAAAATATATATAGGTCAAACTGGAAGAAACGTTAACACTAGATTTAAAGAACATTCATATCACATTAGAAATCTTAATCCATATAAATCTGCCTTTGCTCGCCATATTTTAGAAATAGGACATAAGTTTAATAAAAATAATGTAGATTTATTAAAACAATCTACATCTTTTAATTTAAATATGATAGAAGCGATCGAAATGAAAAAGAACTTTTATAATCTGCTGAATTTCGATTTGAGTGACCTCTAGTAGGAGGTTCTTTAATGCACTAATTCTGTGAGGGATTAAAAGCAGATAATTTATGTTTAAAAGGTGAGTTAGAGCTGGAGTGTATGTAGTTAAATGTGTGAGTAGATTTTCTGTAAATGTTGAATTCTAATTTTCTATTGTTTCTAATTACAATTAAATCTAAAAATGGTAGTTGATTATTTGATTCAACCTCGTACATAAAATTTATGCTGGGGTAAAAACTATTGAGTTGGGATACAAAATCTGGGATGTTTAATGTTTTCTTAGTGATCGAAAATATATCATCCACATATCTAATCCACGTTTTAGGGAAGTTAATTCAGCCGTTTTTCGCTTTGTTCTCAAAACTGTTCATGAAAATGTTCGCAAGAAAAGATAATAGAGGATTGCCCATAGCCGTACCAAATGTCTGTTTATAAAAATTTCCTTCAAATTCAAAAACGTTTAAATCCATGACTAATTTTGTTAGTTTGTTTTTTGAAATATCATTTTCTATTAAAATATTTTCCAATATTTCTGCTGAGAGAGAGATTCAACATCAAACGATACCAACTGTTCGTCTGGTGCTAAATCCACACTTTCCAACATTTTTGTGAATTCTAAAGAGTTATTTACAGAAAAATTATTATTTAATTTTATTTTACTAAATTCTTTGACTAGCCATTTAGCTAAATTGTAAGATGGTGCATTTATATTTGAAACTATTGGTCTGTATTTATTTCTCGGTTTATGTATTCTTGGAAGGCAATATAATTTAGGTAATTTGTTTTTTTTTTAATTTTAGCAAATTAGCGGTTTTTTGTCAATTAGGACTGGAGAATTTTTAAGTATATCGTTAATTTTATGAATATATGTTGTTAATGGATTTTTTGTTTGTTTTGTGTACGGACCTGCCTCTAACATTTCATGAACAGTTTTCGAATAATCGGTCTTATTAACTATAACTGTGGCATTACCTTTATCAGACTCTATGAAAAATACATCTCTGTTTTTCAGTTTTTTCAGCGTCATAAGATCTCGGTTACGGTTCTTCTTATAGTCTCTGGTTTTCTTCAGGGCTTTTTGGATGCATTCTTTAGTTGAGAGGCGAAACGTCGTGGCCTGTTCTTCTTCCATTTTTATTGCGGCGATTTCCAAGTCATTAACGATGTCTTCAATGGGGATGTGTGGTGGTTCTAAAGAGTGCTTCAATTCTTTTTCTAATAGTTTTAGTTCTTCTGTAGAAAACGTTTCGTTTGTTTTATTGATTACCGTCGATGTTGTGCTAAGTGTTTGAGAATTTTCATGAGTATTGTTGTTGATGTGTTGACAGGAGAGTTTCTTTAATTCCTTGCTAACGGTTACTGATTTTTTCTTTATTTTTGTTTTGATAACATTATACATCTTCTGTAGCGCTTCGTCCCACTTACTCGTAGTGCACTTTTTTGACAGTTTTAAATGTAGGTTTATGCGAGGAATTGTAATGAATTGCGTTTTGTGTGAAGTAAATTCATTTCTGATTTCAAAAGTTTAATTTGGAAATCTTCGATAATTTTCAGTTTGTTATTATTAAACTTGGAAACACACGCTTGATTATGCACTCAGTGCATCAATCAATCGTGTGTTTCCAACCTTCGTCAAAGTGAATAAGTTTAATAATAACAATGAAATAAGAAAAATTCAAAAAATTCGATCTTACCTCGGCTTATTACTCAAATACGAAACTCGGCAGATTATTAGGCAACACGTTTGATAAGCAAGACAAACTATCTTTATCGGAAATTTATTCTATTAGTTGTAATAATTGTAATAAAATATATTTAGGTCAAACTAGAAGAAACGTTAACACTAGATTTTAAAAAAAACATTCGTATCACATTAGAAATCTTAATCCATATAAATCTGCCTTTGCTCACCATATTTTAGAAACAGGACATAAGTTTAATAAAAATAATGTAGATGTATTAAAACAATCTACATCTTACAATTTAAACATGATAGAAACGATCGAAATGAAAAAGAACTTTTATAATCTGCTGAATTTCGAACCCCCTACTAGACTTAATCCCTCACAGAATTAGCGCTAATGAAACTGTGGCATTCCCGACAAGCGGCTAGTTTTAAGAAGCATAATCAGCCTATACTGAAATAATTACTTTTAGGTTTTTCCATTAATCTGTCTACCTTATAAATGTAACGACACCATTGCAAAATTTGTTAATTGTCAACTATTGATAATGGACACATAGAGTCCGAAATATACATTTAGTGTCTAAATAAAAACATTGAAGAAAGGAATTTAACCGCGTTTTATTATTCGTGTAATAATTGTAATAAAATATATATAGGTCAAACTGGAAGAAACGTTAACACTAGATTTAAAGAACATTCATATCACATTAGAAATCTTAATCCATATAAATCTGCCTTTGCTCGCCATATTTTAGAAATAGGACATAAGTTTAATAAAAATAATGTAGATTTATTAAAACAATCTACATCTTACAATTTAAATATGATAGAAGCGATCGAAATGAAAAAGAACTTTTATAATCTGCTGAATTTCGATTTGAGTGACTTAAGTCTAGTAGGAGGTTCTTTAATGCACTAATTCTGTGAGGGATTAATCCTTCACAGAATTAGCGCTAATGAAACTGTGGCATTCCCGACAAGAAAAACTCTCGTTAATCAACTATTGATAATGGACACATAGTGTCCGAAATGTACATTTAATGCCTAAATAAAAATAGTAAAGAAAGGAATTTGACCGCGTTTTTATTATTAATATAATCTTCACAAAACTCAAGAACATATACATAAATATTGAACGAAACATTCAATGAAAATGAATAAAGAAAAGACGAAAGTAATGGCTATAACAAAGGATAAAGAAACACTAAGTATAGAAATAGATAGAGTAAAGATAGAACAAACAAAAGATTTTAAGTATTTAGGTGTGAATTTTTAAGAAAAGGGCAGAAACGAAAGAGACCTAAACAACAGAATAGAAAAAGCAAGTAAGTTATATTATAAAATAAGGAAAACTATAATAAGAAAAAAAGAAGTATCAAACGAGTGTACAAAACAATATTTAGACCAGTATTAACGGTTGTGAGACATGAACCCTAAAAAAGAGACCGACAAGCAGAATTGAAGCAATAGAAATAAAATACCTTAGAAGAGTCAAAGGAATAACTAATCTAGATAGGAAGAGAAATGAAGACATAAGAGCAGATCTGAACATCGTTAGGTTATACAAATTAAACATATACAAAACAAATACATAAAAAGTATAAATCAAGAAGAAACAGTTTAAAAGACAAAACCAAAAATAAAGCAAAAATGACATTATCTGGTACAATTTATTCGTCAAGGTACTCTTTAAGGGTGTAGTCTGGGGCTATTATGGAATGTCCCCAGAACGCTACTCTATACCCGAGCCTTGAATACACTTGAGAAAATTTGATGACAATCAATTCTTGCATGGTAAGTATATCTTTGAGATTTCTAAAATAATGAATTTAATTTTGATATATCTATAATACAATGGTTTTCCCAGTTCATATTGTCATCTACAATATGAAGATTTTATCTAGAAATTTACTATCACCTATTATTGCTAAGTCAATGCTAAGACTTGATTTTATTGATAATGATGAAAACGCAAATACGTAGTTTTTTATTGTTTAGGTGTAATACATTATTATTAAACCATTCCGCTGTAAGTTTTAGTGTTTGATTGCACTTTTCTTCAAGAAACGTAGATTTCTCACCCTAAACGATCAGAGAACTGTCATCTGCGTAAAGAGTTACATCATTCGGGAGGTAGGATTCCAAGTCATTCATGTAAAGAATAAATAAAACGGGTCCAAGTAAGTATTGAGCCTTGAGGTACACCAATATTCACGGTCGTTTTGAAGGAGATAATATATATCTAGTATGGTTATTAGGGTCTTGGTGCTTTATTTTTACAAACTGTAACCGGCTTGTTAAAAAGCTAGTAAGCCTCTTATTCCATACTCCTCTAATTTATTTAAGAGCAGGTCAGCGCGATTCAGATTGTATAACATCGCAACAGGATATTCCCCCTTTTCAATGTATTTAATAAATGGTTCATAAAATGAGTACATTGACGAATTGGCGAAACCCGTGTTAATTATTCGAAAGAAGATTATATTTTTGGATAAACTTTTCCAGAATGTATAGAAAACTATATGCAAAAATGTTACTAAAACTTGGTCCTATAGCTACCGGTCTATAGTTGTCTAACAAACAGGCATCCCATTTTTTACAAATTGGTACTATTCAACTCAATTTCAATGTATTTGGAAAAGAGATTATTGTGATTGACAAATTTATCAAATATGAGATTGGGGTAGCTAAAGATAATGCAACATATTTTATAATAAATATCTGAATTTCATCCGGACCTAGTGATTTCTTGTTTTTTAATTTGTTTTGAATGATCAAATATTTCGGACTCCGATGTCGGAGATAAAAACATGGTGTTCGGATTGACAATTCCTAAATCAATTACATTTCTACATGGTAAATTTATTAGCTATTTCTACTGGATTTATTATTTTGGTTTGTTCGTCCATTGTTTTAATATTTTTATGGGTTTTGTGTTTATTACATATAGTATTATTTATTTTCCATTCCAAGTTTTTATATTATTATTTGAGTTAGTTATTTTATTCTGATAATATTCACATCTAATTTTGGTCGCTCCTGATTATATTTGCCTAAAAGTAAATAATTTTCAGGTGAAATAATTATTTTAATATAGTGCTAGATTTTTTATGTTCTTATTTACTCATGTTTTATTAGAGTTTTGCTTAGATGTTATTTTCTCTGGAATATGTTTATTAAAATTGAATAAAAGTATTTCAGAGAAAGCACTATAGGCTTCATCAATATTACATTTTGAGTAAACATGATCCCAGGATTCATTTAGTAATGAATTTAAAAATTCCAATTTATTTATTTCTGAGAAGTCCCTACATATATATTTAATTTGTTTAAAGTTACCGTATGTATTACATTTGTTTAAAAAAGTACTGTGCTATGATCTGAAATGTTGTTATCAATCACCTTATATCCTATACATGCTCATAAATTATGGTCAAATAATTTGTTTTCGCGTGTCGGCTCGTGATCATGATGAGCCGACATAAAATAAATATCAAATATATCGGTTAGTTATTTGCAATTGTAAGAGTCTCTAACTGGATCAATATTACCACATACTACAATATTTCTATTTGTTTTATATAAAGCACCAAGTACATCATCAAGTTTAACATACCAGAATGATTGTTGAGTTGCCATCAGCAGTCCATTTTAGTCCACATATTTCAAAATGTTCTTCTACACAGTATTTTGACATGAGGATATTACTCGTGGTACAATTATTTTTAGACCAGATTGCTACTCCTCCTGCTCTTTTTGAAGATCGGCTATAACTTGTCTTATTTGTATATCACGGAAAACAATTAAGTCTAGATTTACTTTTGAATCTGACCATGTTTCTGTAAAGCATTAAAAAATAAGATTATTAATATTATTAGATAAGTATTCACAAATAAAAATGTTTGCTTTATTTTTGGTTAATAATCTGCAATTAAGCAGTAGGAGGTCATATGAACGATTTATTTCAATCTTCTTTCCGTCAGTCGGAGATGAAAAAACCTGCTTATATAGGTTATCTATTTAGGTCCAGTGCCTTGTCGAAATTTTCCAAGTCTACGGTGACTTTAAAGGATGTAAAATATTGAGGATGTTTTGATTTAACCAAGTCACATGGTACTTCGGGGAAATCGTTCTTAAGAAAATTTGCACATCATCTTTTGTTTGTGAATCCATCCTGGATACGAAACCGAGTGCTTTCCTTGAGATTGATTTCAGTGTTAATATTTGCGGCTGTATTTTTCCCGAAAATTCCGCGTTTCTTCGGCTTGTATTCCTTTTTGCGTGAAATCATTATATGAGATTCATAGCGTGCACTCAGTTAATGCTCTTTTTTAACTTGGCATGTGCAGTAGCTGTCTCGTCAAATAAACACGTATGGTTTATATTTACATTGTTTTTATTATTCGTAGATTTCAAATCTGTTTTTATATTATTCTCCGTGCCATTTGATTACCTTTCATCAGGAAAGACGCGCGTAGTTATGACATCAATCAAATCGACAAATAACAACGAATAAAAAAAAACTATCTATGAACGTTAAATAGAAAATACAAATTACAAAAAAAAGATGTATAACTATTAGAAATAACATTTTACACTCGCGTATATATAGAAATTAATGAATGATTCGACGTTCACTTAATTAAAAAAAAGGAAAAAAAATAATTCATTCATTAATTAATTGCAAACCACTTTAAACATTTAGAACAACTGTTCAAAAATCAAAGAAACCACTTTCGTCAAAATTCTCAAACACTACTTACTCAAACTTAAAGAAACGACCAACTCAAAATCAAAGAACCACTCGTTTAAAATTCTCGAAAACCACTAGCTCAAAATCAAAGATACCACTTACTCAAAATAAAAAAAAAACTACCCGTTTAAAATTCTCGAAAACCACTGACTCAAAATTCAAAGATACCACTTGTTTAAAATTCTCAAAAACCACTGTCTCAAAATTCAAAGATACCATTTGTTTAAAATTCTCAAAAACCACTAGCTCAAAATCAAAGATACCACTTACTAAAAATTAAAAAAAACGCTAACTTCTCAAAAACCACTGACTCAAAATCTGGAAACCACTGACTGTTTCAGGGCTCCTCAAACAGTTTTGTTATAGGGAGAAGGCGGTGGAGTAGCTCTTCCCCTATTGGTTAATACGACTGGCTGGGGATGTATTTGCATCCCTTCTCGTAACGTAACGCGCATGCGCTCTTCAAAATGCCTAACGCCGGGAACCAGTACGGAGCTACAACTGCATAATCGAAATTAAATTTGTTTTACAAAACAAACAATTAATTTACGAATTAAATTTTTACATGTTGCAGATGTAACCACCGTACCAACGATAGGAGTTCTACCATTTTTAGTAGTTAATCGAAGATGTTCCCTTTTATAAATTTCTGACGATGGTTGTTGTGGTTATAAGAATAAAACTACATTTTAAAATAATGTATATAAAAAAAACTTGACTGATGTGTTTGTGGTGGTCGTATTTGATTATGATTTGAATCAATAAAATCATTTAAACAAATAAAGCGTTAAATTGACTGATGTCGCAGCTGTACCATGTATTTTTCACGTACTTTCCCAAAATTACGTCGAATATTAGTCCGGATGTTTTTGAACAGCTGGGCGCAGTAAATGGGATTATAAAATTGGTCCGAGCGTAATCTTGGGGCGCACAGTGTGCCAAATCCGAGCGCGAGCGCCAGGGGGGGTTTTGAGGAAAAAAAATTAAATTGAAAATTTCGAAAAAAAAAACATATCCACTCGATTGTAGATACATGAAACCCTTTAGATCTTGCATACTTATATTTTTTAACCCTCTATATTATTCGCAATTAACGCTTAAACTTGATCGATTTAGAAAACAACGATTTTACGGCATTTCATGCGCAATGTTAAAAAAATTATTACATAGGTTGTAGATGTACTATCAATATAATATTATACACAATTGTTGACAACATAATACTGTACGTTATGGTTAAGAAATCATGTCTCTAAATGTTATAGAATATAAGTTAAAAAAAATTTAATATGAATAATATTGCAAATATAAATTTTAACTTTAGATAGAGTTATATAAAAAATTGAAACTCGATGAGGTTTGGGAGTATCACCAAAAATTAGTTCAATGTTTTCTCTAACTGCCCTCAAAATTTCGTATCTCCACTCCTGCATATTTTTGGTCTTTTTGATTTTTATACTCGGCGCTACCTATCAAAATTGGGTCGAGCGAACCCGTATGCAGTATTGCGGAGTCGAGCGCACTATTTTCAAGCAGCACGCATAAACATAAAATAAAAATGCACTTAAAACGCACTTGTAAATATTCAAAAAAATAGGGCTGTTACAGAAAACCCAGACAAATGTTTCTATGACAGTGTTAATCCTCATAATTTGCGATTTTCTGAAAAAAAAATATTAATCAGAATATTTATAAAATTTGTCTGATATTGTAGAACGAAATTATTTATTTTGTAATCTCTGATTTACTTACTTATTTAAAATGGAAAATAGTTAGTATCATCATCAGTCAATTCGTAGTCAATGCCATTTGTGTCCATTTCACAAATAATAAAAATTTTAGAGTCGGTTGGTAGTTGTTTTTCATAAAATAATTTTACATCGCTTCTTAAACACGATATGACACTGAAGAGGAAGAAACTGATAAGGATACTTAATTGTTTATAATATAATACTGTATATTATAAGTAAAAAATCAAGTTTCTAAACAATTTGGAACGAAAGTTCAAATTTTTGAACATGAATAATATTTTAAATATAAATTTTAATTTTAGAAATTATTACATAAAAAGTGTCAATTCGATGAGGTCTAAAAATATCACCAAAAATTACTGTAATGTTTTCTCTAACTACCCTCAAAATTTCGTATCTCCACCGGTGCATATTTTGGTCTTTTTAATTTTTTTATTCGGCGCTACCTATAAAAATTGTGTCAAGCGAAACCGTGTTTAAATTTAGAAATTGTTATATAAAAAATGTCAATTCGATGAGGTCTAGAAATATTACCAAAAATTACTTTAATGTTTTCCTTAACTACCCTTAAAAGTTCGTATCTCCACCGCTGCATATTTGGGATGTTTTTAATTTTTTTATTCGGCCTATAAAAATTGGGTCGAGCGAAACCGTGCTTAAATTTAGAAATTGTTATATAAAAAATGTCAATTCAATGAGGTCTAGAAATATCACCAAAAATTACTTAAAGGTTTACTTTAACTACCCTTAAAAGTTCGTATCTCCACCTGTGCATATTTAGGGTCTTTTTAATTTCTTTATTCTTCGCTACCTATAAAAATTGGGTCGAGCGAAACCTTGTTTAATTTTAGAAATTGTTATATAAAAATTGTCAATTCGATGAGGTCTAAAAATATCTCCAAAAATTACTTTAATGTTTTCTCTAACTACCCTCAAAATTTCGTATCTCCACCGGTGCATATTTTGGTCTTTTTAATTTTTTTATTCGGCGCTACCTATCAAAATTGGGTTGAGCGAGCCCGTGTTTAACTTTAGAAATTGTTATATAAATAATGTCAATTCGATGAGGTCTAGAAATATCACTAAAAGTTACTTTAATGTTTTCTTAAACTACCCTTAAAAGTTCGTATCTCCACCGATGCATATTTAGGGTCTTTTTATTTTTTTTAATTCAGCCTATAAAAATAGGGTCGATCGAAACCGTGTTTAACTTTAGAAATTGTTATATAAAAAATGTCAATTCGATGAGGTCTAGAAATATCACTAGAAATTACGTAAAGGTTTTCTTTAACTACCCTTAAAATGTCGTATCTCCACCGGTGCATATTTGGGGTCTTTTTATTTTTTTATTCGGCCTATAAAAATTGGGTCGAGGGAAACCGTGCTTAAATTGAGAAATTGTTATATAAAAAATGTCAATTCGATGAGGTTTAGAAATATCACCAAAAATTACTTAAAGGTTTTCTTTAACTACCCTTAAAAGTTAGTATCTCCACCTGTGCATATTTAGGGTCTTTTTAATTTGTTTATTCGGCGCTACCTATAAAAATTGGGTCAAGTAAAACCTTGTTTAATTTTAGAAATTGTTATATAAAAATTGTCAATTCGATGAGGTCTAGAAATATCACCAAAAATTATGTTGAGGTTTTCTTTAACTACCCTTAAAATTTCGTATCTCCACAGGTGCATATTTGGGGTCTTTTTAATTTTTTTATTCGGCGCTACCTATCAAAATTGGGTCAATTCGATAAGGTCTAGAAATATCACCAAAAATTGCTTTGATGTTTTCTTTAATTACCCTCAAAATTTCGTATCTCCACCAGTGCGTTTTTGGGTCTTTTTATTTTTTTTTTTGTTCGGCGCCAACGTAGAAATCACATTGCTTGCTGTTTGAGAATAGTGAGCTCGACCCAATTTTATTTGGTGGCGCCGAATCAAAAAAATTAACAAGACCCCAAATATGCACCTATGGAGATACGAAACTTTAGGGGTAGTTAAAGAAAACCTTAAAGGAATTTTTGGTGATATTTCTAGACCTCATCGAATTGACATTTTTTATATAACAATTTTTAAAGTTAAACACGGTTTCGCTCGACCCAATTTTTATAGGTAGCGCCGAATAAAAAAAATTAAAAAGAGCCTAAATATGCACAGGTGGAGATATGAACAGTTAAGGGTAGTTAAAGAAAACCTTTAAGTAATTTTTGGTGATACATCTAGACCTCATCGAATTGACATTTTTTATATAACAATTTCTAAATTTAAGAACGGTTTCGCTCGACCCAATTTTTATAGGCCGAATAAAAAAATTAAAAAGATCCCAAATATGCAGCGGTGGAGATACGAACTTTTAAGGGCAGTTTAAAAAGACATTAAAGTAATTTTTGGTAATATTTCTAGACCTCATCGAATTGACATTTTTTATATAACAATTTCTAAAGTTAAACACGATTTCGCTCGACCCTATTTTTATAGGCTGAATAAAAAAAATTAAAAAGACCCTAAATATGCATCGTTGGAGATACGAACTTTTAAGGGTAGTTTAAGAAAACATTAAAGTAACTTTTGGTGATATTTCTAGACCTCATCGAATTGACATTTTGTATATAACAATTTCTAAAGTTAAACACGGGCTCGCTCGACCCAATTTTGATAGGTAGCGCCGAATAAAAAAATTAAAAAGACCAAAATATGCACCGGTGGAGATACGAAATTTTGAGGGTAGTAGGAGAAAATATTAAAGTAATTTTTGGTGATATTTTTAGACCTCATCCAATTGACACTTTTTATATAACAATTTCTAAAATTAAAATTTATATTTAAAATATTATTCATGTTCAAAAATTTGAACTTTCGTTCCAAATTATTTAGAAACTTGATTTTTTACTTATAGTATACAGTATTATGTTATAAACAATTAAGTATCCTTATCAGTTTCTTCCTCTTCAGTGTCAAATCGTGTCATAACTATCTAGAGACGCTAAAATTTTTATTATTTGTGAAATAGACACAAGTGGTACTGACTACGAATCGACTGATGATGATACTAACAATTTTCCATTTTAAATAAGTAAGTAAATCAGACATTACAAAATAAATAATTTCGTTCTACAAGATCAGACAAATTTTATAAATATTCTGATTAATATTTTTTTTTCTTCAGAAAATCGCAAATTATGAGGATTAACACTGTCATAGAAACATTTGTCTGGGTTTTCTGTAACTGCCCTATTTTTTTTTTAATATTTACAAGTGCGTTTAAGTGCGTTTTTAATTTATGTTTATGCGTGCTGCTTGAAAATAGTGCGCTCGACTCCGCGATACTGCACACAGGTTCGCTCGACTCAATTTTGATAGGTAGCGCCGAATATAAAAATCAAAAAGTCAAAAAATATGCAGGAGTGGAGATACCAAATTTTGAGGGCAGTTAGAGGAAACATTGAACTAATTTTTGGTGATACTCCCAAACCTCATCGAGTTGGAATTTTTTATATAACTCTATCTAAAGTTAAAATTTATATTTAAAATATTATTCATATTCAAAATTTTTTAACTTTTATTCCATAATAGTTAGAGACATGATTTATTTACCATAACGGACAGTATTATGTTGTAAACAATTGTGTATAATATTATATTGATAGTACATCTACAACCTATGTAATAAATTATTTAACTTTGCGCGCGCAATGCTGTAAAATCGTTGTTTTCTAAATCGATCAAGTTTAAGCGTTAATTGCGAATAATATAGAGGGTTAAAAAATATAAATATGCAAGATCTAAAGGGTTTCATGTATCTACAATCGTGTGGATATGTTTTTTTCCCGAAATTTTCAATTTAATTTTTTTTCCTCAAAACCCCCCCTGGCGCTCGCGCTCGGATTTGGCACACTGTGGGGCGTAACGAATACCTAGAAAAATATTTGGTACAGCTTTCCTGGGCGTAACGCAAAACTTATGTTAATTTTTACGAGCGTAAATCTTTCAAGAAATCCTAATCCTAAACTACTTATCTAAACTTATATTAAATATATACAAATATACAAATTAAAATCTCAATGTATGTAATACTAACTTAACTCATTTTAAAAATAATTTGATTTAAGAATCTGATTCTAACAAGTATAAACATGTGGGTGCCGATGTAAAAAATATAATCAAAATTATGTTGCCCGAAAATAATTGTATAAAAAACTGATTAAATCATAGTTACGGCGATTCCGCTGAAGCGCCGGTAACAGTCGATAAAATGAAAATTTAAATATGAATGTAGTAATTGATAAATATTCTTTTGATAAACAATTTTGCTGATGCTCTCCAGGTGGAAGTTTGAGTTCAATCTGGTATCAAGTATAACCCCTAAATATTTTACTTCATTTTTTATTGGGACTTCCTTTTCATACACACGTAGTGATTTTATGGCGGTTTTTCGTCTCCTAGTGAAGGTTTACTATTTTGACAGGGTTTACTGTTAACCCTTAATTCCTGCACTAAATGTAGGTCAATTTCTATATTCTCTGACAGCCAGATGCTACTAATAGCACTAAGCGAACTCGATCTCAGAAGAGCTGCGAGAAAATCCTTTAATAAATCAAAGAATTCTAAACAACAGTCGGACTGGATGGTCTATAAAAACCTCCAATAAGACTACAAAAAACTAATAAGGCAAAAACAAAAGGCAACCTGGAGGTCTTTCTGTGAGGAGGTTGAAACCACCTCGGCAGCTGCAAGGCTCAAAAAGATCCTCCCCAAGGATCCCTCACGACAACCAGGTTGCCTAAAACGAGATGATGGAAGTTACTCTTCTAACCTCTCGGAAGCAGCTGAGATTCTCATCAACACCCATTTCCCAGGATGTACGAACACCTCCGATAAAGGTTAGTCAGAACCCATACCCTCAAACCCCTCCAAGGAGGATTGGGAGGTGGCAGATCACCTCACAGAAGGGACACGTATAACCTGGGCAATCAAAAGCTTCTCACTATTTAAAGCGCCAGGCTTGGACGGTATATTCCCGACCCTCCTCCAATGGGGGCTGGACATATTATCAGCCCACCTAGCCAAATTCTTCAGGGCATGTATTGCGTTCAGATACATCCCTCTAGCATGGAGAGAAGTAAAAGTTATCTTCATACCGAAACCTGGTCGTATAGATTATACACTAGCCAAATCACGCCGCCCAATTAGTTTAACGTCATTTCTCCTGAAAACGTTAGAGAAATTGTGCGAAAGATTAATTCGCGAGACGGCTTTGATTACGAATCCGATCCACGCTAACCAACATGCATACACTCAGGGGAGATCAACGGAGTCGACTCGGATCTGGACAACAAAATGTCCACCTTGGGCGTGTTCATTGACATAGAATTTTTCTAACCCATTGTCGTACTTGCGGATTAATCCCTCTTTTCTCTATTGGATTTGAAGGATGTGTTGTCAAACGCCCCTTTAATGTCCAGAAAGGCCCCTAACGCAACATCTATGCATTATAGAGTCCTTTCGCATCTGCTTCCCAGCTGGTGGATTGCTAGTTCACAAGATTTTTCCACTTGGTAGGCGTATTGTTGATGATGTAGTCCTTTAGGACTCCTACCCATATGTGCCTATCCCAGTCCCGTTTTGAAGCATTGTGAAGTATTGCAGAACCCGGGAAGTGCGTCTGCAGTAATACTTTCAGGGTACCGAGTCTATTTTTGGTCTGCAGTGAGTCGATGTTCCCAGCATAATCTTTGCTGAGCCCACAGAATGTTTGCCAAGAGTCCCTCTTTTTTAATGGCATTGTTATATGCTATGAAAGGCGTTCTGTACTTCGCCCGTTCACTGTTTCTCTTGGCTATAATAAATAGCCTTCTGGTGTGTGCCTTTGCCCTATCGAGATCCTTGTTCCGCCAGGTGGCCCTGGTTGAGGTAGGTTTGGTAGTTCTTAGGCAGCTTGCTCTGGAGGCCGTATTAATGGAGTATGTGATGCTTTCCACCATGAAATCTAAATCATCCGTTGTTCTCGCTAATGTTGGACAGTCCCCGATTCGGCTGGTTTGTACCTCTTTGTACAGATCCCACTCTGACAGTGATGGTTCGTCATATACATGCCAAAGTTTTATAATTTTACTTGCCTTGCGAGAAACAACTGTAATGTCAATTACTTCGTTCGAACCGCATTTACGAACGTGAGTACATTTCCAATATTTGCTATTTTAATGTTATTCTCTAAGATAAAATATCATAGTATGTCACCTCTCGGATTGATGTCCGTGCTCCCCCAGATAATGTAGTGTGCATTGGCATCGCATCTAACAATCAGCAGTATTCCATGTATCAGAAGCTGAACACTGTTAGCCGGCGGTGGTCATCCCCCAATATATTATGATCAAATGGATTTTCTAAAAAGTAAATGCTTTTTTTATTAGAAATAAACATTATAGTTTATTTTATTTGACAATAAAATGTCAAAAAGAGTCCCATCTAAATTGGGAATAAATACGCCAGTAATGGATAAAATATAGTCTGAATGGCAAATATGTACATTGTACATCCTGTGAGCAAAATTTTTGTGATTACTTTGTATAGTTATTTTCTGGTTATATGTACTAAGAGGACATTGTAAAGTTTAAATTAATAAATAGTGTCTAAAATCTAATTCAACAAGTGGGAAAAGTTCTTACTATAAACCTAGTGTTATCAAACTACATAATTTATATATAATTTAGTGTCGTATCCTTAATTTAAGTAGTTTACCTCTGAGGGGAAAAATCACAATCCTATTATATACTATGTGACATAGAAATCCGAACACCGAGTACAAATCATTTTTATTTTCATAATAATTTGTACAGTTGTAATTGAAAACATAGTAAACAAATGAACAAAATTTCTCTCCGATACAACGAACTTTATGAAAAAAAAACTTGCACCACGGTGGGCTATACACTCTTTAAGGCATCTAGGTTCGCTTTTAATTAGGTGATTGATGTCCTCCTGTGGTATCTCATTCCAAACAATTACTAACGCATTTCGAAGTGCTTCTAGAGTTTGAGGGGGGTAATATCCCTTACATGCTCAATTGGAGATAAATCCGGTGGCCTCGGTGACCAGGTCCAAATTGACTTCAGCGTGGCCAAATGTAGTTCTCTTGCAACGTGTGGGTGAGCATTATCCTGCTGAAAAGTTGGATTTGGCAATGTTTGAAAAGGTAAGAGATGAGGTTCCAAAATTTCTTTGATGTAACGCTGTACGATCATGTTACCTCTAACGAATATTAGAGGTAACCTAGAGCCATAAGCAATGGCATCTAATACCACAACCCCAACAGAGTGATGACCGTGTCTTTCGACAAAAAAAAATTGGATTTCTTCATTCATCACGTCGATTTCTGACTCTGGTCCGACCATCATGCATTTCTAAACAGAATCTAGATTCATCACTAAATACTATATCATTCCATTCCTGGTCTTACATCAATCGTTCTCTACACCACTCGAAATGATTTCGTCGATGTTCAGCGGCTAAAGGTAGCACCCAATGGGGCCGGTATGAAAAAAGGCGGTAAACTGTTCACATTCCAATCGGTATTCCATGCTCTTCATACCACTGGTTTGCAATGAAACGCCGATCTGCACGCTCTGTGGTTCTTTGACAAAATGAAAACTTTATCTGATACCGCTAAATTTTTGATCGTTTTTTCTTTTCACCAAGATAAGCCTAAATATAAAATTTTATCAAAATAAAATGATTTATACTTGGTGTTAGGATTTCAATGCCACTTAGTATAATAACATTAAGTTAATAAGACAGCAACAGCAAATCAAATATAAAAACTAATTTTGTTTACCTTGCAATTGATGATTAACTGAACCAATTCAGTACTTAAAACGAGAATATCTTCTTTTCTAATGGTCTCTGCTTAAATTCATTTTTATTCCAAGTAGCGTCCATTTTCCTTCATCTAATTAATGTTTGCATTTTCATACTACAATAACTACAGTCTTTTTTGTAAAATTACTCATTATTGACACATCTTCCTGCAATTAAAAAGTTACTTTAAAAACAATTAACAACTTACTTATTACTCATTTTTTGATATAAAAATAAATTCTAAATAATGTATTTAGTATTATACGCATTTACTATTTATTACTGTGAATTAAGTACAGTTTTTTTTATGAAACAGAAGGTTGAATTTGAGAAATGACAATCAAAAAGCACTCATTCAAATACAATACTTAAATAATCGAAGCATTCCCTTTGTGATATATTTTCAATATTGAATAAAGATAAACGTTATTTGTATCACTCTTATTTTAGTTCTATGTAACTAGTTTCGATGACACGGTAATCATTGTTAAACTAAGGGTGTATGGGTAATAATAATTGTTTAAGGAGAAATCTTTACAAACAATATACGTATAGGTTAAGTCTATAAACATATGATTTATGGTTAAGTCACAATCTGTTTCCACTGTTCCCAACAGCATGACCTAAAATCACTAAAAAACGAAATTTAAATCCACTATGAACTGCGCCACTAATATCAGTGGTTGGTGGTTAATGGAATGAATGTGTGTGAAAATTTAAATTTTAAATGCATTTGGTGGGAATAATTACTGGAGTTTCATTGGTGACGGTAAAATCAAAATACAAATGTTTATCAAAGATGGCTCGGTAATTGGAAAAGAGTAAGATAGAGATAGAGATTACGATGAATTTTTATGTTTGTCTTAATGACCTGTGTCCCCAAATTTAGCTTGGAATTACTTTTTGCTATCAAGCTAGCAGAAAGCAGGAGAGGTCTTCTCAACTCCTACACATTTTTTTTGTGGCTGGGAGGTGGAAAATATCGATAAAAGTGTAATTACAATAAGTAAATTCGCTGATAGATATTTAAACAAAATATTTATTAATTAATTGAATTTATCTATTAAAGTGCGTAAATTTACCATGAATATCGTTTAATGATAAATGGAAATATCTACAAATAAATGTATTGGCTACTCTGATTGAATAAATGAAAAACCTTGGATATATTTAGCGCGAAAAATTAAAACTGTTTTTTTGGGTTTTGAGGACTAAATAATGAGGATTACATCTAAAAGAACGGTTTATATATCTAACAGTTGTAGCATTCGTCGTGTAAAGTCGACACTACTCGCAATATGACGTCACTGCAGTCCAGAAATGAATTGAGAAAAGCCAGGGGTATGCTTTTTGTTCTTTTCCCAAATAGAGTGCTATAAGTTTTAAAAAACGAGCGAGATTTTCATAAATATTTTACTTTCATTAATATACGTACATTTTATTTACTTGGTAAGTAATTAAATTTATACAAGTACATTAATTAATCCGTTAAACGATAAATAAAATGCCTTTATTTTAAATAGCGCTTAACGACGATATTCAATCATAGTGTGCTATTAAAGTTTGCGGAAATCGACACAGCATAACGAAATAAATCGACATCGTATTACCAATTTCAAAAAGATAAACAAATTAGGCAATTATGTAAAATGTGTGTAGGCGGAAAGATAAATGGAATGCTAATGCAAATTACATATCTTAAGGATGGAATACGAAAAGAAAAATCTATATTTAGCAATCTAATAAAATTAGTAAAAACAAAAAAATATAAGTGTAAATATTATTAAGTTAAGATTTTTGATTTGAGTTACGTGAAAATTAATTTATTTAATGAAACGATTAGTTTCTTGTTCACTTGTTTGTTTAAAACGCTAAGTGGACATTTTCAATAGCTGTACCAAACCCTAGAAAACAGATTACTAATCGTTTATTTAATATAGTTAAGTGTTTCATTCTTCAAAGAATATTCATTCGAATAAAACGATTGAATGAAGAATACTTTAAAGAGGAAAAGTGAAGCCGTAAAAAGGAAATATTCAAGTAAAAAGATGAAACCTGTATATAAATAAAATATGTTCCTTAGGTACTTATAGAAAAACGTTTATGAATAAGTTTTATTAAGCAAAGATGTGTTTAAATATTTTACAATGTCGACGCTAAATTACATAATAAGAAAAGTAAGTAAGTAATTGATTTTGAAAACCACTTTATTATTACAATTAATAAAGCTAGTATTATAAAAGACAATCTCTAAAATTTAAATTACTCAAGGAATAATCCACAAACGATTGATTATGAATGATATTTTTATTTTTGGTTTAGGAGTAAAACTATGCACAAGCGCATCAAATGCTTAAAATCACACGAGTACTATAAAAATTTTAAAAATGGTGTTTCGGTAAAATAACTTATGGGCTATATACATTGCACGCAAGTAGAAAAGCCATGACGTTAACGTCTTAAGCGCGCGGAATATGGTAGGGAGAGCGACGTTGAGTGAAAACAACAACGATTTTTTAATTATCACTTGGAGTGAGCTCGGAGAGTCTCTAACTGGATCAATATTAAAATCGCCACATACTTGCTTGTACATAAAGGACCAAGAACATCATCAAGTTTACTTAAGAATTTACTCAGGATACCAGTGGGCGACGTATACCATACCAGATTGATTGTTAAGTGGCCATCAGCAGTCCATTTTAGTCCACATATTTCAAAATGTTCTTCTGCACAGTATTTTGACATGGGGATGGTACAATTATTTGTAGACCAGATTGCTACTCCCCCTGATTTTTTTGAAGATCGGCTATAATTTGACTTCTTTGTATAAGTCTAGATTTACTTTTGAATCTGACCATGTTTCTGTAAAGCATACGATAATTAATATTATTAGATAAGTATTCGGTTTGTATTTCTTTTTGCGCGAATTCTTCCATTGCGTGGAAGCGAAATCATTTATTTGTGTTTCATGGCATCCACTCAGTTCATGCACTTTTTTAACTAGAGAGCTATTGGCATGTGCAGTAACTGTTTTGTCAAATAAACACGTATGGTTTATATTTACATTGTTTTTATTATTCGTAGATTTTAAATCCGTTTTTATATTATCCTCCATGTCACTCTGATTGGAAGATTCACCAGGAAAGACGGGCGAGTTATCGCACCACCCACGCCGACATTCCGCTGACGAAGAAATGATAATATAATATTATAAATACAGCTTCTAACACTCATGTAATTCATTCTCTGTTAATTCGCTGTAGCACACGTGCAGATTAAAATAATAATCTTTTCTAAAAAGTAATTTCAAAGTTCTCAAAATATAACTGGCGCAGTCGGTAAGATGTTAAAGAATTCCAAATTTGTTTTAACAAATTAATGAACAAAAAGAATCTACGTGTGTAAAATAAAAATAAAAAACATCAATGCCAGCAGCAAACGGCCGAATCCCCGACTATTGGAGTCGCCCTTTGAAGAGGAAGGGAAGGAGTTCTGGAAACATCGTGAGGCTTTGCACATAACATACAAAGTGTCCAAGTGCTTTTATGTTAGAAGCCCTTGAAGAAAAGAAGAAAAAGTCACATTTCCCAATACCGTAGGTAACCTTAATTACTATGGAGAAAATTGAAACGGAAGAAAGAAGCCATCTGTAAAGAAGCCATCGAGAATTACCTTCTCCAAATCCTATCCCTAAAATGCCGATACCATTGTTTGATTTGAGTTCGCTTGAATCGAATTAAACAATATCGACAATAGAAATATATTTAAACAATAGCATAAATAGTTACCAATAATCACTTATCTTAAATATTCAATAATATTATTATAATCATTCAAATCCAACATCAATGAAAATCAGTGGAATCATCTTAATCCTGACAGTAAGTAAATCAACGACGAATTAGAAGACCTCAAATAATTTTAATCAAGCTTGCAACGTTTGTCCCCAAAACCGTAGAAATCATCAACCAATCAATATGGCCGTACCATTAATTTCAGTCAAAGACATTTTGGATATTATTCCTTAATTTGATGGAGAACCAACAAAATTATCAACATTTTAAAATTCATGTGAATCAGTTTTACAAATAATGTCACCAAATAATGACCCAGCAAGAATAACATTTACACTTTTACATATTCAATCAAAATAATTCGGAAAAGCAGCGGTGATGCTAGGTGCAAGACCATTTAATACATTCCAAGAATTAAAAGAAATTTTAATATCACTTTTTGGAGATTAAGAGATTTAATTATGCTCAAACAAAAATTAAATGAAACTCCATTACAATTTAAAATGTGGTTAAAACTGACAAAGATGATGGGCAATAATAATCAATGTGACATCTTCGATCATAAGGTAATCGAAGTTTGTTCACTCAAGCACGATTTAATTTAATTGCCACTATCTGTTAGAGTCCGCAAATTTAGCTCGGAAACTCTGTTCAAGGTGAGGCAAAGGTTGGCTGCCTGAGATTGCACTTCAACGCGGAATTAAAATCGCTGCTTGCAGTAACGATGTTGTGTGTTCGGCAGAAATATTTAATGTGTTGTAAATGAAACGTGGATCTTTAAGAACTTCGAAGCTCAGTTTGATAGCAGACTAGCAGAAACTGATGCAGATATCTGGAACACTCTTAACCTATAAATGAAGATCGTGAGTGGCAAAAATGAGGGTGGTATAAGAACAAACATCTGTTGGCTCCCCTGAATCAAATAAATCAAAAATAATTAAATTAAATTATCCATTACGTTGTGCAAATTTACGTTAGAAACTCTGTTCGTTAGCCGGATATAAGAAAACGTCTTAGATATATGAGCGTAAATGAAAATACCGGATGAAATAATGGAGGAGGTTAGGCGGGAAAATTGAAATTATTTAATCAAAAGTAATGAATTAATTGTGAGAATAAATTATAGTATAAATAACGTTTATATTATAACAAATACTTCATTATATGTCCTCATTATTTTTAATTATTGACTATTTCTAAGTCAAATTAACACATGTATACAGAAATATAATATAATTCTAAGCAATTGTGTTAAATTTAATCATATTTGGCGGGAATTTTAAATGGTTCTCGGATTAGCGCTTGCAAAATCATGGCGTTTAATTAGAATATAGACAGACCTTTTTAATTATTTGGTTTAATGCATAATTTAATGGTTCAGTATCAAGATAGCAGAAAATGACGGTGGTATAAGTACAAAAATCTGTTGGCTCACCTGAACCAATTAAATTAAATAACGTTTATTAGTAATATAAAAATTAAAACCATGATGATGTGAAATCATAATCAAGATGACACCTTAGTTCATAAGACAATCTAAATTTGTTCAACGAAGCGTGTTAAAATTTAATTGCTACTATCTGTTGGAGTGTGTAAATTTAGCTCGAAAACTTTGTTCGACAGTAGGGTAGCAAAAGGTGAAACAGGTGAGACAAAGGTTGGCTGCCCTGAATTGCATTTTACCGCCAAATTAAAATTGCAGCTTGCAATAATGATGTGTGTTCGGCGGGCAAATGAAAGTCCGACGCAATTATAATTAAAATAATGGGAAAGAGTACTTGGCGTATAATTGCAATTTATAATGATATTTTTTAATTATTTGGTTTAATGTCCCGTATCGTCAGAGTGGACAAATTTAAGCTCGGAGAAGTTGCGAGGTATCAAGATTGCAGAAAATGATAGTGGTATGCAAACAAAATCGGTAAATTTAAAAAGTGGTCAAAATTGACTACGATGATGAGCAATAATAATGAAGGTGGCATCTTCTATCATAAAGTAATCGAAGTTTGTTCACTTAAGCACGATTAAATTTAATTGCTACTATCTGTTAGAGTGCGCAAATTTAGCTTGGAAACTCGATTCAATAGTAGGATAGCAGAAGGAGGAACAGATGAGACATAGGTTGGCAGCCCTGAATTGCATTTTACCGCCGAATTAAAATTGCAGTTTGCAGTAATGATGTGGGTTCGGCGGGGAAATGAAATTCGGACGCAATTATAATTAAAATAATGGGAAAGTGTACTTGGCGTATAATTGCAATATATAATGATATTTTTTAATTATTTGGTTTAATGACCCGTATCCTCAGAGTGGGCAAAATTTAGCTCGGAGAAGTTGCGAGGTATCAAGATAGCAGAAAATGACGGTGGTATACAAACAAAAATGTATTGGCTCCCCTGAATCGAATAAATTAAATTACCTTTGCCGGTGAATTTAAAAAGTGGGCAAAACTGACAAAGAAGATGGGCAATAATAATCAAGGTGACATCTTCGATCATATGGTAATCGATGTTTGACCACTCAAGCACGATTTAATTTAATTGCCACTATCTGTTAGAGTGCGCAAATTTAGCTCGGAAACTGTGTTCAACAGCGGGCTAGCAGAAATTGGTACAGGTGAAACATAGGTTGGCTGCCTGAAATTGCACTTTACCGCGGAATTAAAATCGCGGCTTGCAGAAAGGATGTTATGTATTCGTCGGTAAAATTAAGAGTGATTAACTTTGGAACGAAACAAACCAAGAGTTAATTGTGTTATTTCTATATTATTGTTTGCAAATTTCTTGTTTCAAACGTTAACTATTTTAACGCGTAATACTTTGATTGAGCATTGTTGCTTCTATTTATCGTTACAATACTCTTTAAAACTTTGTGTTTAAGTTACAAAACCTAACAGTGCATTTAATATGGTCCGGTTTTTAATTTTTCCAGTCTAAACATTTTAAAGTATAATTAATTTTAGTTCTAGTGTGATGGTTAAGTTTTTATATAGAGCAGACATTCTAATATATAAATAGTGGGAATTGCATGAATGTTTTCCGTCACGAATACCTGTTTACAGTCACTTCGATATGACAACTTTGCAATAATTCGGATTGCTTGACGTTGTAGTCCAAATATGCGATGCCCGGAGAATAAATACCCCCACACAATCCGTATCGAATTCTGTATTCAAATAATGCATGGTATGCCATTAAAATTAACTATTATCTGCAGATATTAATATTTTATATTGATGACGGTAATCATACCTTATGGGCTTTGTGTCAGGGTTTTGGTATATTTTATACCATTCGGCTCATTCTCTCTTGCATATTTCTCAGTTCTTTATTAAACCAATACCAATGTTGTTTAGTATGACAGTTTTTTGTTTTGTTTTTATTAGAAAAGAATAATTCATATCTCATGTATCCCTTTGAAGCACACGATTTCGATAATTGAAAAAGATGTATTTGCACACAAAACATTTTTATGCAAAATAGGGCAAAATAAGTTTATTTTAATTATTTTTATGTTTTAATACAAAAAATGGTGACAAAATTATAAACTATCACAAGGAAGTTATGCCAACATGGTGGGACATGAAGATGTCACCATGCAACTAATTAAATAAATGAAATTTATTAAAACACATATTTTTACCAAGGCAGAGTGGCACTTTACATACAGTACAGGACCATGATGTACGAACTTCTTACTTTTTTGTACTGCAGAGTACACATCGTCTTCTTGTAGACTGCCCTGGAAGGTGTTTTGCGTCCTTTTTTTCAAATTTTTGAGGAAACAATAAGTTTAGAATTTCGAATTTGCAATGTAAGTGCTGACGTTGGTAGTGTGTTTTTTGTATTCAAGTTTGGGCAACAAACCCTTCCGCACATTGCCTCTTAAAAAATTTTAAATCAATAGTTTGTCCCAATTGCTTGGATATTAATTGATAAAACAATATACGGTGCTACCATTTCTTAATACATGTATCAATATTGTAGTTACTCATTAATTGTCCAAATTTATCTACAGCATTCATATTCGCATTATAATCGGTGATTATTTTAGGACAATTTATAGATTGTTTTGGCCACTTTTGTCCTTTCTCTGGACTAGTGAAGCCTGATTAGAGTCGTAATAGTTTGATAAAATATACACTTCTCTATTGACAATCCATTTTACATTATTATTTATTTGCATTTACTCCTGTACTTCTAGTGAGTGATATAAATTCCCCCCGTTTTTCGCCTTTGGTAGATGCAAAGGATGGTAAAAGTTTTCTTGTTTTATTAACAACTCCACACGCATTTATTTGCCGTTCCTTTAAATTGTGCGCGATTTTTTCATTTATTTATGTCATGGCAACCTATACTAAATACATTGCATGAAGTATTAACCATTATATTATATGACATTTGACGCGTCTGAAGTGATATGAAAATTGTCCCACCAAGAATCTTTTGATAACAAAAAGGTGGGACAATTTTGCAACCACATAACCCCTAAGGGGTATATCAATACTATCATTATTATCAAATGAATTCTCAATGGCCTGAGAACGTAGTGTCTAAAATCTCTACATTTAATAGTCATGAAGATATTGTCAAGACAGTTTTTTTTAATACACATTTTATCACCTCGAGCATTTGTTAAATTTCCTCGGTAATTTCCGAAAGATCGGGCACAAAATGCTCTAGCAGAAAAAATACCCACTTTAGAAATTAAGCAGTCATCGCGAAACAAATAATGTTCCCTAATCGAAATAAATGAAAAAGGTTTACCAACTATAAGAGCTTCTAATTGCAGAAATTTGTTTCGGAGCAATTGCGCGTTTAAAAATAGGATTTTTAAATTTTTCGATGTTTCTTCCCGGTACTGTGTAAAAAAAAATATTTATCCATACATATTCGGGCCAGATTTCTGGGGTTTTAAGATCTTCAAACTTATTTGCTAGTACTCCAATTTTGAATGAAGACTATTCATCAGGAAACTTCGATTTCAATTGTTCGCACTTTATTTGACAGAAGCCGAGATTTGACAAGCAGTCGATTCGATCGGTTGAAGTTAGAGTTGGATCTAGGTAGTATGCATGGACATAACCAAATCTAGGGGCTCCTTTTATAGAGCCAGTATTTCCTTCGCCGTTCCTTGGATTCCATGACGTTTGTCTGGGCGACGTCTATTTAGTTTTTACTGGCATCCACTGTTCTTGTTTGGAGTTTTCTTCGATATTTACGGTTTCTAGGCGATCTTGAATATTTGCAACAATAATAAGTGTATCTTGTTCCTTATAACATTCTTGTATTTCCACAGCTGAGGATTTAGTACTGTCTCCTTTTGGACATATACAGAAAACCCACATTCACAGATGCAATCATCGAGAATTCCTCACGCCATCCATACAAACGAAAAATAGACAGCTTAATGATAACCCGCGCATTCAAGATTCCTCTTGGTCCCGCATCCCTTGAAAAACAAATTAACAATATAAAACAAATAGCTACTAACAATCACTATTCAGACTCAATAATTCCAAAATTAATTAACAAATTTAAAATATCCCAAATCCGTAAATATATTTTTGCACCTAAACATGTAATTTATATTTGATGTAAAAAAACGATATCAACAAAATGCGTAAGGTATTTATAGTTTAATTTGTCCAGATTGTAGAAGTGTGTACATTGGGCAATCAGGTAATAATTTTGAATTTCGATTAAACGAACATCACAGGTCATTCAATTTAAAGAAAAATAATTCAATATTCGCAAATCATTTAATAAAATCCATACATACTTTTGGCAAGGATGTACTTTCGGATTTACTGGATGCCGTTGAAATTCATAAGGCAAAAATTAATCCCAGAATTTCCCTCATTAACGACCAGGTTGACCTATCGTACACCCCTCTCTTTGAAGTTTTATAGTAGATATATAAACAGTTTTAATTCGTAATTTAGGAACTTAATTTGATAATGATTACCGTGCAATCGAAACTAGTCACTGCAAATAAAGTTTAAAGTGGTATAAAAAAGTAAGTGTTTTCTTTATCCTTAATATTGAAATGTACTACGAAGTGAATTCCTTTAAAACAGGAGAATTATTTTTTTCTATTTGAAGTCAATTTAGCTGACCGAGAACTAATTGTTTCTCGCTATTAGTTTTAATAATAAAACTAAGTTTTGTTTTAATTATTATCGAATTGTCAGAATTTTGTGCATGCTACATTTGAATCATTTTGCACCTAGCTTATTTCAGATGTGGTGGTGAAATAAAATACATGTTTGTATTGTGTATTGGTGGAAATTTTCTAGGTGGATGAAGTTTTACAGCTTGTTGGGATTGGTTGTTCATGTTGGCGTTTTTATTGTTGCGTTACCTCTTGTGTTGAATCTTGTGCTGTGTCCGTGTCTAGGTCTTATTTCGCCTTTCTGCTTCCTCGATTTTTGAAAGTCGTAAACACCCCTTCTCGGTGAAGTTTCTCCCGGGGCCCAAATCTGGGATATCGTGTTAAGTTTTTGGTAAAATGTTCTTACCGAAATTAATTCAAAATTAATTCTAGTATTTGTTGTATAGTTTATTTTATAACACGTCTTATACGTAGATATGAGTATGAGAAGCGAAGAGAAGTTTTGGGAACCTAAAAATTATTGGGTTAATTGAGTTTGTTAATTTTGTTCATAGAAACCTTGTAAATTTTTTTCTTTTAGTTGAAATTGGTTAGAGGAAGTATACAATGTGCCTCATAAAGGGCGATGTAGGAAATGCGATAAGTTGTATTACAAATAATATTACTATAAACTATCAGCAAAACATTGTTTTAATTACACGAAGAAAAGTGTCAACCGTTTATGGGTGACGGGGCCCCAGCGGAAACATAGCCGTCAGACGTTTATGGGTGACGCGGCGTTCAACGTGTTAAAATGATGATGTTTATACTTGCTGTATAACGCAATTTCAACGGCATATAATAAGAACAGGACAAACTCTGGACCGTACATCTGCACTGTTCAGCGACTAGCAAGCGTATACCATTCCATAATTACTCTGAAAATATCAAGCCAGTATTCGTTTAATTAATAAAATAATACATAGTAAACAATGACTTAACGAAAGATGAGAGAGAAATTCAACAGAAAATTATTGCAAGAGAACAATTATGTAAGGGTAACAAAGTCAGGATAGGATATCAAAAATTAATAATAAACGAAGAAGAATAGAAGTGGAATAGCAAAGAGAGTGGACTAAGAGAGGCAAGAAATTAAGTAAAGACAAAAAACTGGCAACAAAATGATGATGTTTATACTTGCTGTATAACGCAATTTCAACGGCATATAATAAGAACAGGACAAACTCTGGACCGTACATCTGTACTGTTCAGCGACTAGCAAGCGTATACCATTCCATAATTACTCTGAAAATATCAAGCCAGTATTCGTTTAATTAATAAAATAATACATAGTAAACAATGACTTAACGAAAGATGAGAGAGAAATTCAACAGAAAATTATTGCAAGAGAACAATTATGTAAGGGTAACAAAGTCAGGATAGGATATCAAAAATTAATAATAAACGAAGAAGAATAGAAGTGGAATAGCAAAGAGAGTAGACTAAGAGAGGCAAGAAATAAAGTAAAGACAAAAAACTGGCAACACCACAACGGAATAAAAGCAAATGATAACGGCGATGAGACAAAACAGTAGAAAATTATCAAAGTAGCAGGGCCAAGAAACAGTAAGAATGTAAATACAACAGACAAAAAGGAAACAAAAAGCTGAGAAAAAGTAGCAAAAATAGGTACATCGAACATAAGGAGTATAAAGGGAAAAGAGAAGGAACTTGTGTGCGAATATGAGAAAGCCAAAATAGATGCTCTTATAATATCAGGGACAAAAAGAAATTGAAAAGGTTCAGAAGATATACGACAGTAATATGAAAACATGGAGTGGAAGGAAGAAATAAAAACGGAGAGAGAATACTTGAATGCTGCATAGAATACATGATAAGAGTCAACATCTTTTAGGAACATAAGAACATTCATAAGTATACAAGGAAAGCACCAAGCAGAAATGAAAAGTCAATACCGTGTCAAATCCACATTTGCCGAAAAAGGGCTTAACATGGATTTACTCGAGTCCATCAAAGTATTTAAAGTTAATCATAATCCGGACATTCCGCTCATTAACGACCAGGCCGATCTTATATCCCCCCCCCCCCGTTTAATGTTTTAAAAACGGTATAAATTTGTGTGTTAAATGTAATTTAAAATACTATTCTTTGATAATGACAAGCTGAAGTTGTCGAAACTATAGTTACAAGTGTAAATAAAAAGTGATACCAACAAAGTTAATTGTTTATTTATTTTGAATAGCCATATATGTTAAAAAATAAAGAAGTGGCTGATAAATATATCATAGACAAGAACTAAATTGGAAATGGGAAGAAATAAATGGAGGAATAGAAGATGTCTGGAAGAAATTTAAGGAAACTATAATCAAAACAGCTAAAGCAGTATGCATAACAACTAGAGTGATAAAACAAACAGTTTGGAGGAATGAAGAAATAAAATGAAAAAGAAACTATGGCAAAAATACTTGGAGAACAAAACAATAATAATCTATAAAGAACAGCGGACAAAGACTGAGAGCAAAACAAAAAACCTGGGAAGAGTTTGGAGAAAATGTTGAAAGAGACAGTAGAGGCAACCAGAAATTGTTTTACAGTATAGTAAAAAAAATCTGACAAGAACAAGAAATGAGAGAGCAATTAGAATAAAAGAGGATGACGGGAAAATAGAGAAAAATGAGAAACGAGTTATCCAGAGATGGAAAGAATTTTGACAAACTACTGAAAAAAAGAAACAGCAAGAGAAGTGGACACAAACAGAGAAACGGAGAAAGAGGGGGAAGAGGGGGAAGAAGAAATATTAGGAATAAACTTAGAGGAACTAGAAAAGGCAAATAAAAGCCTTGAAGAATGGCAAAGCTCCCGGAGAAAACAAGATTACAGCAGAACTGATTTATAACATTGATGATAAGGGATAATTACATCAATAATAAATAAAACGTGGAAGGAAGAGACAATGCCGGAAGACCTAAAAGTTGGGCTTATAGTACCGGTAAACAAGAAAGGGGACAAGAGAGACTGCCGCAATTACAGTGGAATCACCTTACTAAGTACAATAACAAAAATATATGAAAAAATTCTCGATACAAAATTACGGCAAATACTAGAAATGGAGCTAAGTGAAGCACAGAGTGGATATAGAAAGGGAAAAAGTACACAAGATCACGTTTTCACATTAAAAGAAATAACGAGTAAATTGTTAAATAAAGGTAGAAAATTATATTGTGCGTTCACGAATTTAAAAGAAGCATTCGATAGAGTACAAAGGGAAGAAGTTTGGAAAGTAGAACCCTAAACAGGAGACAGAAAAGCAGAATTGGAGCAACAGAAATAAAATACCTTCGAAAAGTCGAAGGAATAACTAAACTAGATAGAAAGAGAAATAAAGACATAAGAGCAGATCTAAACATCGTTAAGTTATACAAATTAATCATATACAATACGAATACATAAAAAGTATAAATAAAGAAGAAACAATTTAAAATACAAAAAGAAAACCAAACATTATCTGGTGGAAGCCATTCGTCAAGGTACTCTTTAAGGGTGCAGTAATTAAAATTGGCAATACATTATATAATATAATTACCATATACATAGAGAAGTTTTCTGTTTTTACTGTTTTGTTGTTTGGTAATCTGAATTTATCTCGACTTCTTGTATTATAGGTGTGTAGGTGTAGGAGCCTTGAATACACTTGAGAAAAGTAGATGACAATCAATTCTTGCATGTAAGTATATCTTTGAGATTTCTGAATAGGTAAAATAATAAATTTAATTTTGATATATCTATAATACAATGGTTTTCCCAATTCATATTGTCATCTACGATATGAAGAATTTATCTAGAAATTTACTATCTTTTGAGTACACCAAAGAATCACCTATTATTGCTAAGTCAATGTTAAAATTTGATTTTAATTGATAATGATGAAAACGCAAATACGTAGTTTTTTATTGTTTAGGTTATTAAACCCGCTATAAGTTTTAGTGTTTGATTGCACTTTTCTTCAAGAAGCGTGGAATTCTCATCCGAAACGATCAGAGAACTGTCATCTGCGTAAAGAATTGTAGTTACATCATTCGGGAGGTAGTATTCCAAGTCATTAATGTAAAGAATAAATAAAATGGGTCCAAGTATTCAGCCTTGAGGCACACTAATATTCACGGTCGTTTTGAAGGAGATAATATATATCTAGTACGGTTATAAGGGTCTTGGTGCTTTATTTTTACAAACTGTAACCGGCTTGTTAAAAAGCTAGTAAGCCTCTTATTCCATACTCCTCTAACTTATTTAAGAGCAGACCAGCACGGCTCAGATCGTATAACATGGCAACAGGATATTCCCCTTTTCAATGTATTTAATAATTGGTTTATAAAATGAGTACATTGACGAATTGGTCGATTTTTTGGCGCGGAACCCGTGTTAATTATTCGAAAGAAGATTATATTTTTGGATAAACTTTTCCAGTCTGTATAGAAAACTATATGCAAAAATTTTACTAAAACTTGGTGCTATAGCTACCGGTCTACAGTTGTCTAACAAACAGGCATCCCCTTTTTTTTACAAATTAGCACTATTCAACTCAATTTCTATGTATTTGGAAAAGAGGCGGTTGTGAATGACAAATTTATCAAATATGAGATTGGGGTAACTATAGATAATGCAACATATTTTATAATAAATATGGGAATTTCATCTGGACCTAATGATTTCTTGTTTTTTAATTTGTTTTGAATGATCAAATATTTCGGACTCCGATGTCGGAGATAAAAACATCGTGTTCGGATTGACAATTTCTAAATCAATTACATTTCTATATGGTAAATTTATTAGCTATTTCTACTGGATCTGTTATTTTCATTTGTTCGTCCATTGTTTTAATATTTGTATGGGTTTTGTGTTTATTACATATAGTATTATTTATTTTCCATAAAGTTTTTATATTATTATTTGAGTTAATAATTTTATTTTTATAATATTCACGTCTAATTTTTGTCGCTCCTGATTATATTTGCCTAAAAGTAAATAATTCTTTTAATCTAGTGCTAGATTATTTTTATGTTCTCATTTACTCATGTTTTATTAGAGTTTTGCTTAGATGTTATTTTCTCTGGAATATGTTTATTAAAGTTGAATAAAAGTATTTCAGAGAAAACACTATAGGCTTCATCAATATTACATTTTGAGTAAACATCATCCCAGAATTTAAAAATTCCAATTTATTTACTTCTGAGAAGTCCCTACATATATATTTAATTTTGTTTAAAAATAACTACTGTGCTATGATCTGAAATGAAATGATGTTATCAATCACCTTAGATCCTATACATGCTCATAAATTAAAGAATATATGGTCTAATAATTTCATTTCGCGTGTCGGCTCGTGATCATGATGAGCCGACATAAAATAAATATCAAATATATCGGTTAGTTTGTAATTGTAAGAGTCTCTAACTAGATCAATATTAAAATCGCCACATACTACAATATTTCTATTTGTTTTATATAAAGCACCAAGAACATCATCAAGTTTACTTAAGAATATACTCAGGTTACCAATGGGCGTAACATACCGGTATGATTGTTGTGTGGCCATCAGCAGTCCATTTTAGTCCACATATTTCAAAATGTTCTTCTACACAGTATTTTGACATAAGGATATTACTCGTGGTACAATTATTTTTAGACCAGATTGCTACTCCACCTGCTCTTTTTGAAGATCGGCTATAACTTGTCTTATTTGTATATCACGGAAAAAAAATAAGTCTAGATTTACTTTTGAATCTGACCATGTTTCTATAAAACATAAAAAAAAGATTATTAATATTCTTAGATAAGTATTCACAAATAAAAATATTTGCTTTATTTTGGGTTAATAATCTGCAATTAAGCAGTAGGAGGTCATATGAAAGGTTTATTTCAATCTTTTTTCCGTCAGTCAGGAACGAAAAAACCTGCTTATGTATGCTCCAATTGGTTATCTATTTGGGTCCAGTGCCTTGTCGAAATTTTCGAAGTTTACGGTGACTTTAAAGGTAATGTAAAATATTGAGGATGTTTTTATTTAACCATGTCACATCGTACTTCGGGGAACTCTTCTTAAGAAAATTTGCCACATCTTCTTTTGTTTGGGGATCCATCATGGATACGAAACCGAGTGCTTTTCTTCGGATTGATTTCAGTGTTAATATTTGCGGCTGTATTTTTCAAGATAATTCCGCGTTGTTTCGGCTTGTATTCCTTTTTGCGTGAATTTTTCCATTGCGTGGGAGCGAAATCATTTATTTGAGATTCATAGCGTCCACTCAGTTCATGCTCTTTTTTAACTAGAGAGCTGTTGGCATGTGCAGTAGCTGTCTCGTCAAATAAACATATATGCTTTATATTTGTTACCGGCGTTCAGTTTACCTGAACGTGGTAACAAATGCGTAATTATATTTTAATCCATTTTATGAGCTACCCATTGCTCCTAATAATAATTTACATAAATTCCGCATTATTGAAATAATCCAAACGAGATAATTTTCCAAAATGTGCAGCTGCCAGTGCGGAAAAATAGGACGGGCCCTTTTCGGCGAAGAGGATCATTACCTGTTCCCGGAATTGCGGGGCCTACGTGACCGAAACAAAGCCGCGGTAATCAAGATCACCGTATAAAACCAGGCTCCGGCCATCGCATTTTACCAGTCGTCTGCCATCAGCAGCGGTGGTCAGCCTGGTCGGCTTTGCCGATTAAAGCCTCTTGTCTTTTTAATTAATTGTATATTTTTCTATGTTTCTTTATTCTGTAATATATTCTCTTCTTCTCTGGCCACGTATTTAATTTACTCATGTTTCTCTTGTTCTTTTACTTTTTTCACAGCTAGCCGGTGCCCCTTCGTTGACGTGGCGTGGAAGCCCATGCAAGTAGCACTTACAGAAACTGTTTAATCGAAGCCTGCGGCTGTTAATCGATGGTGAGCTTCGCCAGGGACCCCTGTGCCGCCTCCAGTGCGTGTTGGTTCCAGAGAGTACCGCGGTGCTACTTCCTTGCCAGTCCACCACGAGGACGTCTTCCGCGTCCACCGTTAACATATTTATATTGTTTTTATTATTCGTAGATTTCAAATCTGTTTTTATTTTATTCTCCGTGCCACTCTGATTACCTTTCATCAGGAAAGACGTGCGTAGTTATGACATAGCTGCACTGAGGAGTTGTCATTCAGAGAAACACGTGTCTGCAGATAGTCATTGCATAACACCTCTTGTGACGCGATTAAAAAACGATAACACCACAAAAATGTTACATTGTGCTGAATATAATTTTAGGCACGTAACGACAGCTAACAGTTATGTAATTAAATGCCTTTCGGTGCTTTAGTACGGGGAGTAGTTGTTTTAACTGTGAGCTGGAGTTTTTACATTATATATAATGTAAAACATTAGTGCAGAAATGCTCTTAGAAATTATTTTTTCTCATTATTAATTTTATCATTAAATAAGAATTGTTGGTTTAACTTAATTTATTGGACCAAAAAATAATTAACCCATTTCCTACGAACCACCATGAAAATATATCCTCTAAATCAATTAAATAAATTCATTTTGCTAGGTTTAACATAGACAAGTTTTAAAAAGATACTGAAGATGTATTTTGTATAAAAATATTCCTAATACGTACATTTATAGTCGATAAAATGAAAATTGAAATATGTCTAATTTTGAATATTAATTGAAAAATATACTTTTGATATTCAATCAAAAATTTCAATGCTCCAATAAAATGACAACTTTTCGGTCCCCACGTGCTTCCTACCATTTTTCTGGTCGCAAAAAGTTCTCTCGTGGCCCTTTTGCTAATGCTCTCCAGGTGGAAATTTAAGTTCAATCTGGTATCAAGTATAAACCCTAAATATTTTACTTCATTTTTTATTGGCTCTTCCGTTTCATACATATGTAGTGATTTTATGACGGTTTTTCGTCTCCTAGTGAAGGAAACAATCGCTGTTTTAACCGGGTTTACAGTTTACCCTTCATTCCTGCACCAAATTTAGGTCAATTGCTATATTCTCCGACAGCCAGATGCTACTAATAGCACTAAGCTCCAAACAGGTAGAATCTAAGCTAGTGTGTGCTCTTAATGATCTTGGCAGTCACAAAAAAGTAACAACCACATACTCCCCCGTGTATGCTCACTGTGACGTGGTGGGGGAGCTTGCGTATCCAGATGATCCTAAGTGCTACACCAGCGGGAGCGTCAGCTCCCGATAGGGGTACCCATGCTGGAAAGAACTTAGATGATGGATCTGACTAAGCAGCATGCACACCCTGCTCAGCTGTCGTGTCGTGGCTTAGAGCTTGCACTAAAGGGTACGATGCCCTGCTCTGACTGGCTGTAAAGCCACCAGGCAGGTTATATCTGTAACTCACCGCTGTACGTGGTCAAGTCTCGCTGGCAGTGAGCGAAAGAGGGTCTGGGCTTAACTGCATGGACCAAGTGAAAGGAGAGCCACAATAAAAAACTCATCAAGCCAAGGTGGAACAGCATATGCCTAAGGCTGCATGGCTAAGGGGAAGCTTAGTCTTAGTATGCGAACTCCGGATACCAGGCGACCTCCGGTTTCAAATAGCCTTCCTGTGGCATGCGTGGCACGAAACTACGGCGATGGAGTGTGAAATCCTTGCCACGGGAGAGGACTTAGCGCCTGAGACCGACAGGGAGGAACTACTCCTAGACAGCAGTAGAGAAGAGGCTGGGCAAAAGCCCAAGGACCTCCAGCCACGCAAGCCGCGCCTAAGCGGTGCTGGGAAGAAGAGGTTTAAATACCTCATCAGCAAGGGCATGTCGCGGGAAGAGGCAGCACAAAAGGCCTTACAGCCCTTCGGTCCAGCGCGTAAGCAAAAGACCGAAAAACGTACCCGTTCGGACGGCAGTACGCCGAAGGGTACGCCAGCCAAACGTGCGAAAGGGACTGTACAGCCCTCCACGAGCGGCATATCACCACTCAAGCGGGCGCAGGGGCAAACCAAGGCCCTCACAAGCACAAGCCCGAGTGGCGATACAGAGGGGAAGCAAAATCCCTAAAAAATGGCATCATACAGTCAGGCCGTACTACTCTCCTGTCAGTGGAACAAATAGAGTCCACACTGGAGTATATCATGGATATAGTCCTAAAAAAGGGGAATGAAGAAGACTCTAGATTCCTTGGGATTCACAAGCGACCTGGGTGGATCGGGATCACCTGCCGCAACGAAGCTACGGTAACGTGGCTGAAGTCGCATCAGGATGAGATCGTCCCCTGGGAAGGTGCAGCCCTAAAAGTCGTTGGAGCGGAGGAAATGCCGCACAACGATATCCTAGTGGGATATTTTCCGGCCAGTCAGGAGTACAGGGACGAACGTATCCTGCAACTGATTGCAGTCCAGAATGGATGCGATGCCTCTATCTGGAGGGTCTTAAGAAGGGTGACCGCTGGACCCACTCAAGAGGTTACCTTCTCCGTGGATGCTCTGTCCATGGAGAAGTTAAAAAAACGCTACGGCGAAGTACAGCTTCGCACCAAGGCGAAGCAGGACAAGCCTGATGAAGGGGCAGGAGCCTCAAGCTCCAAAGAGTCCCTGGATAAGGGTAAATATCCGCCGTTGCAATCCGCAACTGGTTCCGGAGAGGCCAACAAACCTCCAGGGATCAGAAAGGCTCCAAGCCTGACCAAGAGTCCACCCAAGAAGCAGGCTGATGTGCGTCCAAAGGGCAGGATTATGCCCCAGGACAAACTGAAGGATGCCAGAGGTGGGGGTCATTCCAAGGCCCAAAAATGAAGGGTAAGTGGCAGTGCCTCCAAATCAACCTGCAGCACTCTAAGGCAGCATCAAGTGCCTTAAGCAGCAGGCTGGCTAGGGGGGACGTCCAAATAAGGCTAATTCAAGAGCCCTGGGTTTACGGAGGGGCGATTAAAGGACTTCAGAACCCATCATACTATCTGGTATGTAATACTACGTGCGGCAGGCCACGGGCCGCCCTGATTTTCAGGAAAAATACTAATTATGCTCCCATTCCACAGTTCGTCACCCAGGACCTAGTGGCAGCGGTCGTGGACGTACCAACGGGAGATGGCAAGAGGCAAATTGTATTTGCCTCAGCCTAACGAAGACAACCCACCACCAGAGGCAGTAAAGAACATCACGGACTGGTGCGGCAGGAATGGGAAACATCTTATCATGGGCTGCGACGTTAATGCGCACCACACAGTATGGGGCAGCTCAGATACCAATAACAGGGGTAAGTACCTTCTTGATTTTGTATGCGCTAGCAATCTAGACATCTTAAACAGGGGGAATAAACCCACGTTTATAAACGCAATAAGGCAAGAGGTACTTGACTTGACCTTAGCCACAGCGTACGGCGCGCAATTGATAAAAAATTGGCGTATACTCTCTGAGCCCTCCATGTCGGACCATCAAACGATCGCGTTCGATATGGAAGCTGGGAGTACGGAAATAGCAGAGTGCAGAGTGCCACGAAAAACAGACTGGACATTATATAACGAATGTCTATTGTCCGAACTTCAAGGCCTCCAATACAACATCGCTACCATAGAGGAATTAGAACAAGCCTCACTACACCTAAGCGATACCATTGTAGCAGCCTATGAGAAAAGCTGCCCGGTAAAGAAGGTAACCTTCTCGAGTAACGTTCCTTGGTGGAACAAGGAATTGGATCGACTCAGGACTTCCGCCCAGAAATCCTTTAACAGAGCCAAGAAAACAGGCAACTGGTCAGCCTATAGACAGGCTCTCTGACTGAATTCAATAAGCAACTGAGGGAGTCTAAACGAAAGGCCTGGAAGGCCTACTTCGAGGGGATCGACAATCTGACCCCAGCAAATAGACTCCGAAAGGTCCTATCAAAGGACCATACCAATGCGGTCGGCATCTTAAAACGAACTGACGGCAGTCACACCAAAGATCAACAGGAAAGTTTAGAGCTACTCCTAGGTACTCACTTTCCGGGATCAAAAGTAGTGACTAAAACACAATTGCGGCTAGTACCGGCTCAGTGGCTCACGGTTCCAACCGCGACAGCCGCTGCTTAGCGGGGAAAATATTCACGCTCAGCAAAATGACTTGGGCCATAAACAGCTTCAAGCCATATAAATCCCCAGGAATGGACGGTATCTTCCCCGCGCTACTACAACGAGGCTTGGATACAATTGCTCCAGGACTCAGGGAGATATATAAAGCAAGTTATGCACTAGGGTATATACCCCGGTTGTGGAGGGAGGCAAAAGTGGTATTTATACCTAAAGTGGGCAATAGGCCTCTATATGAACCTAAATCATATCGACCCATCAGCCTAACCTCTTTTCTCCTAAAGGCTATGGAGAAAATAATCGACGAGCACATAAAGGGTGACTCACTTATAAGAACACCCTTAAATGCCAAGCAATTCGCATTTCAAGCTGGCAAATCCACCGTCGATGCTCTACATCACCTCGTCAAAGAGGCAGAACGAGCAATCCTATACAAGGAAATAGCAATCGGAATATTTGTAGACATAGAGGGGGCCTTTGACAACACCTCATTTTCTGCAATAAAACGAGCGGCTATAAATAAAGGACTATATCCTTCCACGATAAGATGGGTGGAGGCAATGCTTCAGAGCCGATTAGTAACGGCTTCTCTAGCAGGATCCACAGTATCTATGACTGTAACAAAGGGGTGTCCTCAGGGGGGAGTTTTGTCCCCCACACTATGGTCAATAGTGGTGGATGGACTCCTGGATGAACTGCATGGAAAGGGCTTTATAACCCAAGGCTATGCATATGACATCGCCGTAATAATCAGGGGCAAGCATGAAGGCATTCTTTCAATCCTAATGCAAAAAGCACTGAATAGCATCAATAACTGGTGTGTTCGGGAAGGACTAAGTATCAACCCGAATAAAACGATCATAGTTCCATTCATGCGTGGAAGGAAGCTGCACATAAAGGCTCCCTCGCTGAATGGAATAGAGATAAATCTCTCCAACGAAGTAAAGTACCTGGGCATAATTCTGGATACCAAACTGACTTGGAATCAGCATGTCGACAAAATCATGGCAAAGGCAACGATGTCGCTTTGGGCCTGTCGGCGGCTTATGGGAAAAACCTGGGGATTAAAGCCCAAAATCACGTATTGGCTTTATAGAACGACAGTGATACCCATTGTCACCTATGCTGCCCTCGTGTAGTGGCCGAAGACCCAAAAACTAGACACGCATAAGAAGCTGAGTAGGCTTCAACGTTTAGCATGTCTAAGCATCACAGGGGCCATACAAACGACCCCAACCGCGGGAATGGAGGCAATCATTGGTCTCACACCGCTCCATCTAGTGGTATAAAAAGAGGGACTTGTGGCAGCCCTCCGACTACACCAGAGGAAGAAAACACTGCCGGGGGGCTGGACAGGACACTTAGAAATACTGCAGCAAATCGACCCGGCCCTTCTGTCCAAACCGACGGACATTATGTCCAGGAAGCTCGAATTCGAATTACCGTTTAAGGTGTCGATCGAAGACCCCAAAACGGCTTTGATGAGAGTCAAGGAGTTTGGACGAGGGATATCAGCCTGGTACACGGATGGTGCCAAGAATACCAGAGGTACTGGAATAGGCATTTATGGGCCTAACCAAAACCACAGGAGCTTCATGGCTCTGGGCACGACGCCCACGATTTTGCAAGCAGAAACGATTGCAACTGATATGTGCGCCAGAGAATGCTTGGATAGGCACCTAAATGGCGCGCATATATACATCTGCTCAGACAGCCAAGCCGCATTAAAGGCCGTTCGAGCCTATAGTCACGGCTCACGGACTGTCTGGGAATGTCGAAGATCCCTCTCGCAACTGGCGAAGAACAACTTGTTGACCCTCATGTATGTCCCAGGGCACGGGGAAATTAAAGGCAACGAAGTGGCCGATGAACTCGCAAAAAGAGGGCAAATGCCACTCCTATAGGACCAGAGCCGTTTTGTGGACTCCCCATGGCGCATAGAAGAGAGGTGGTGCAAAAATGGGAAGAGGACAAAAGACGTAAGTATTGGAACAATGTACCAGGTCTACGTCAATCAAAACGACTCCTGAAACTCGATCACAGCCACAAGGTGCTTGAACTCACAAGGAACGAGCTAAGAACTTTCGCCGGACTCATGACAGGGCATTGTACCCTCCGATACCATTTGCGGAAAATGGGAAAAGAGGAAAGTGGAAACTGCAGATTGTGTGATTCGGCAGATAAAACTACCGAGCACATACTATGCACTTGTGTCGCGATTGCTCACAAGCGTCTTTCACACTTCGGCAGGGACCGATTATCCCCCGAAGAAGTGAGCATTATCGCCCCCAAGATAGTTACCAGGTTCATGGTGGACGTGGGACTGCTTGGGAAGTGATTGGTTAAGGGTAGACCAATAGATCTGTTAGGTCGCAGTTCAAGAGAGGCTAACACACCTCACTAAGACCCTACTTAACCTATAACCTATATAACCTATAACAACCACATGGGTCCCAGGACACGGAGGACATCCAGGAAATGACAAAGCAGACGAACTGCCCAAACAAGGCTCGTCAAAAGCAGTAATTGGCCCGGAACCTTCCTGGGGAATCTCTAAAACCACAGTCAAACGATTCATAAAAAATGGGTGGAGACACAGGCCCAAACCTGGTGGACGAACTCACCAAGACAGAGACAGGCGAAACAGTTCCTTAAGAGACAATCGCCAAAATTCACGACCGAATTTCTGAACCAAGACAGAAAAATGGTCGAAACAATAGTAGGTCTGATGACAGGACACTGCCGACTAAACAAACATATAAGCAAAATAGGCCTGGTGGAAGAAGCATCATGCAGATTCTGACCTGCGGGCACCCGAAAACGACTACCGCTTCTGCTGTTTTTCCATAAGAGTAGTTGTTACAGTCTGTCTTCTGAACATCTTTCTAACCCATTGTCGTACTTGCGGGTTAATCCCTCTTTTCTCCATTGCAGTTACTATGGATTTGAAAGATATGTTGTCAAACGCCCCTTCAATGTCCAGAAAGGTCCCATACGCAACATCTTTGCATTGAAGAGTCCTTTCGCATCTGCTTACTAGCTGGTGGATTGCTAGTTCACATGGTTTTTTCGCTTAGTAGGCGTATTGTTGACGATGTAGTCCTTTAGGATTCCTTCCCGTATGTGCCTGTCCCAGTCCCGTTTTGAAGCATTGTCAAGTATTACAGAACCCGGGAAGTGCGTCTGCAGTAATACTTGCAAGGTACCGAGTCTGTGCACTTTTCATTTTTGGTCTGCAGTGAGTCGATGTTTCCAGCATAATCTTTGCTGAGCGTCTTGAGTAGACGTAAGCTTGTGGGTCCACTTTCCATGTCCCCACAGAATTTTTGCCAAGAGTCCCTCTTTTTTAATGGCATTGTTATATGCTATGAGGGGCGTTTTTGTACTTCGCCCATTCACTGTTTCTCTCTTTGCTATACTAAATAGCCTTCTGCTGTATGCCTTTGTCCCATCGAGATCTTTGTTCCGCCAGGTGGCCCTGGTTGAGGTAGGTTTGATAGTTCTTAGGCAGCTTGCTTTGGAGGCCGTATTAATTAAGTCTGTGATGCTTTCCACCATGAAATCTAAATCATCCGTTGTTCTCGCTAATGTTGGACAGTCCCCGATGGGTTTGTACCTCTTTGTACAGGTCCCACTCTGACAGTGATGGTTCGTCATATACATGCCAAAGTTTTATCATTTTACTTGCCTTGCGAGAAACAACTGTAATGTCAATTACTTCGTTCGAACCGCATTTAGGAAACTTGAGTACATTTCCAATATTTGCTATTTCAATGTTATTCTCTAAGATAAAATATCATAGTATCTCACCTCTCGGATTGATGTCCGTGCTCCCCCAGATAATGTGGTGTGCATTGGTATCGCATCTAACGATCAGCAGTATTCCATGTATCAGAAGCTGAACACTGTTTGCCGGCGGTGGTCCTTCCCCAATATATTATGATCAAATGGATTTTCTAAAAAGTAAATTCTTTTTTTATTAGAAATAAACATTATAGTTTATTTTATTTGACAATAAAATGTCAAGAAAGAGTCCCATCTAAATTGGGAATAAATACGCCAGTAATGGCTAAAATATAGTCTGAATGGCAAATATGTACATTGGATATGAATTACCTTCATCTAAAGATATTGGGTCTGACTGGAAGAACACATAGCTGTGAAATGTGAACTCCGCCTGCAAGTCCTGTGAGCAAAAATGTGTCTAAATCAAATTCAACTAGCGGGAAAAGTTCTTACTATAAACCTAATGTTATCAAACTACATAATTTATATATAATTTAGTGTCGTATCCTTAATTTAAGTTGTTCACCTCTGAGGGGAAAAATCATAATCCTATTATATACTATGTGACATAGAAATCCGAACACCCAGTATAAATCATTTTTATTTTCATAATAATTTGTACAATTGTAATGGCAAACATAGCAATCAAATGAACAAAATTTCTCTCCGATACAACGAACTTTATGAAAAAAAAAAACATGCACCACGGTGGGCTATACACTCTCTAAGGCATCTAGGTTCGCTTCTAATTAGGTGATTGATGTCCTCCTGTGGTATCTCATTCTAATCAATTACTAACGCATTTCGAAGTGCTTCTAGAGTTTGAGGGGGATAATATCCCATTCATGCTCAATTGGAGATAAATCCGGTGACCTCGGTGGCCAGGTCCAAATTGATTTCAGCGTGGCCAAATGTAGTTCTCTTGCAATGTGTGGGTGAGCATTATCCTGCTGAAAAGTTGGATTTGGCAATGTCTGAAGAGGTAAGATATGAGGTTCTAGAATTTTTTTGATGTAACACTGCACGGTCATGTTACCTCTAACGAATTAATATTCGAGGTAACCTAGAGCCATAAGCAATGGCATCTAATACCATAACCCCAACAGAGTGATGAACGTGTTTTTCGACAAACAAATTGGATTTCTTCATTCATCACGTCGATTTCTGACTCTGGCCCGGTCATCGTGCATCCCTAAGCAGAATCTAGATTCGTCACTAAACACTATATCATTCCATTCCTGGTCTTACATCAATCGTTCTCTACGCCACTCGAAATGATTTCGATGTTCAGCGGTTAAAGGAAGCACCCAATGCGGCCGGAATGAAAAAAGGCCAAAAGTGCGAATCCGGCGGTAAACTGTTCACATTCCAATAGGTCTTCCATGCTCTTCATACCACTGCTTTGCAATGGACCTGGTGGTGAAGAAACGGTCTCTTAAAGCCAACAGACTCAAACGCCGATCTGCACGCTCTGTGGTTCTTTGACGTGGTCCTGCATCTCTAGCTCTTCGTGTTCGACCCCCTTGATCCCTTTCCCGACAATATCTTACTATAGTATCTCAACTTCTGTGCACCATATCCCTAATTTGTGGGAAAAAAGATTAACCTATCCAGTCCAACTATCCCCCCTCTATCAAACTCGGAAAGTTGGTGAAAATTTGCGCGTCTTTGCACCCCAGGCATTGATAACAACAAAAACTTAGAACGGCACTCAGTAAAATTAAAATTGTTAATACGGCAATGTTAAATTTCAACTTATACAATAAGAATAAAAAATGAAAACTTTATCTGATACCGCTAAATTTTTGATCGTTTCTTCTTTTCACCAAGATAAGCCTAAATATAAAATTTTATCAAAATAAAATGATTTATACTAGGTGTTCGGATTTCAATGTCACTTACCATATTAACATTAAGTTAATAAGACAGCAACAGCAAATCAAATATTAAAACTAATGTTGTTTACCTTGCAATTGATGATTAATTGAACCAATTCAGTACTTAAGTAGCGTCCATTTTCCTTCATCTAATTAATGTTTGCATTTTTATACTACAATAACTATAGTATTTTTTGTAAAATTACTCATTATTGACACATCTTCCTGCAATTAAAGAAGTTACTTTAAAAACAATTAACAACTTACTTATTACTCATTTTTTGATATAAAAATAAATTCATTTACATTTACTATTTATTACTGTGAATAAAGTACAGGTTTTTTTATGAAACAGAAGGTTGAATTTAAGAAATGACAATCAAAAAGCACTCATTCAACTACAATACCTAAATAATCGAAGCTTTCCCTTTGTGATATATTTTCAATATCGAATAAAAATAAACGTTTTTTGTATCACTTTTATTTTAGTTCTATGTAACTAGTTTCGATGACACGGTAATCATTGTTAGACTAAGGGTGTATGGGTAATAATAATTGTTTAAGGAGAAAACTTTACAAACAACATCATACGTATAGGTTAAGTCTATAAACATATGATTTATGGTTAAGTCAAAATTTGTTTCCACTGTTCCCAACAGCATGACCTAAAAATCACTAAAAAACGAAATTTAAATCCACTATGAACTGCACCACTAATATCAGTGGTTGGTCGTTAATTATTATTCAGCGATGTAATCAAAAAACCTAATTATTTAATTCGTTATTAATAGCCAAATGGCGGGAATAATTACTGGAGTTTCATTGGTGACGGTAAAATCAAAATACAAATGTTTATCAAAGATGGCTGAGTAATTGGAAAAAATAGAGATAGAGATTATGATGCCTTTTTATGTTTATCTTAATGACCTGTGTCCGCAAATTTAGCTTGGAGTTACTTTTTGCTATCAAGCTAGCAGAAAGCAGGAGAGGTCGTCACAACTCCTACACATTAGAATGAATCAAACAACTATAGATGGCAACACTTTGCATTCGTTTAATGATTTTGAATTTTATATTTATACATACTAATCAATTTATCATTCTATAATTTTAGATATGAAAGAAAAGGAAATCTTTAATAAATATAAACATTCATATTTTAATAATAAAATATATAAGTCCTTTCGTTGTAGAAAATTCACTAATAATTAGAAAAAACACAAAAATATTTCGTAAAATCTACAACAAATGAGTCTTATTAAGACTACAAGAAACAAATCACTTTTGAAACAACTACTTCTCTAGTACTTCGACAGACATTGAATGATACAAAAGTAATTTGCGTGTTACAAAATAGCAAGGCTATCAAAGCAACACTAGTTTGAACGTATTTCTTTCTGTAAAATGAACTAAAAATGATTGAATGTACGTTAAATATTTTAGGAGTGACTATACTATGGTAAATTTGGAATAAGAAATGAATTTAGGTTGATGTAATTAAAAATAAATTAGCAAAAGCAAATTAATTGAGAAAAGCCAGCGGTATGCTTTTAATAACTTTTCCCAAATAGAGTGCTATAAGTTTTTAAAAACGAGCGAGATTTTCATAAATATTTTATTTTCATTAATATACGTATATTTTATTTACTTGGTAAGTAATTAAATTTATACAAGTACATTAATTAATCCGTTAAACGATAAATAAAATGCCTTTATTTTAAATAGCGCTTCACCACGATATTCAATCATAGTGTGCTGTTAAAGTCTGCGGAAATCGACACAGTATAACGAAATAAATCGACATCGTATTACCAATTTCAAAAAGATAAACAAATTAGGCAGTTATGTAAAATGTGTGTAGGCGGAAAGATAAATGGAATCCTAATACAAATTACATATCTTAAGGATGGAATACGAAAAAAAATCTATATTTAGCAATCTAATAAAATGAGTAAAAACTATAAGTGTAAATATTATTAAGTTAAGATTTTTGATTTGAGTTACGTGAAGATTAATTTATTTAATGAAAAGATTTGTTTCTTGTTCACTTGTTTGTTTAAAACGCTAAGTGGACATTTTCAATAGCTGTACTAAACTGAAGAAAACGGATTACTAATCGTTTATATAATATGGTTAAGTGTTTAATTCTTCAAAGAATATTCATTCGAATAAAACGATTGAATGAAGAATACTTTAAAGGGTAAAAGTGAAGCCGAAAAAAGGAAATATGCAAGGAAAATGATGAAACCTGTATATAAATAAAATATTCTCCTTAGGTACTTATAGAAAAATGTTTATGAATAAGTTTTATTAAGCAAAGATGTGTTTAAATATTTTACAATGTCGACGCTAAATTACACAATAAGAAAAGTAAGTAAGTAATTAATTTTGAAAACCACTTACAATTAATAAAGCCAGTATTATAAAATTAAATTACTCTAGGAATAATCCTCAAACGATTGATTATGAATGATATTTTTATTTTTGGTTTAGGAGTAAAAGTATGCATAAGCGCCTCAAATGCTTAAAATCGCACGAGTTCTATAAAAATTTTAAAAATGGTGTTTCGGTAAAATATCTTATGCGCTATACACATTGCACGCAAGTAGAACTGCCATGACATTAACGTCTTAAGCGCATGAAATATGGTAGGGAGAGCGACGTTGAGTGAAAACAACAACGATTTTTTTAATTATCACTTGGACTGAGCTCGGAGAGTCTCTAACTGGATCAATATTAAAATCGTCACATACTTGTTTGTATATAAAGGACCAAGAACATATATAACATATCAGAATGATTGTTAAGTTGCCATTAGCAGTCCATTTTAGTCCACATATTTCAAAATGTTCTTCTGCACAGTATTTTGACATGGGGATGGTACAATTATTTGTAGACCAGATTGCTACTCCCCCTGATCTTTTTTAAGATCGGCTATAATTTGACTTCTTTGTATAAGTCCAGATTTACTTTTGAATCTGACCATGTTTCTGTAAAACATACGATAATTAATATTATTAGATAAGTATTCGGTTTGTATTTCTTTTTGCGCGAATTTTGCCATTGCGTGGGAGCGAAATCAAATATTTGAGTTTCATAGCATCCACTCAGTTCATGCACTTTTTTTTAACTAGAGAGCTGTTGGCATGTGTAGTAACTGTTTTGTCAAATAAACACGTAAGGTTTATATTTACATTGTTTTTATTATTCGTAGATTTCAAATCCGTTTTTATTTTATTCTCCATGTCACTCTGATTGAAAGATTCACCAGGTAAGACGCGCGAGTATTCAATAATATTATTATAATCATTCAAATCCAACATCAATGAAAATCAGTGGAATCATCTTAATCCTGACAGTAAGTAAATGAACGACGAATTAGAAGACCTCAAATAATTTTAATCAAGCTTGCAACGTTCGTCCCCAAAACCGTACAAATCATCAAGCAATCAATATGGCCGTACCATTAATTTCAGTCAGACATTTTGGATATTATTCCTTAATTTGATGGAGAACCAACAAAATTATCAACATTTTTAAATTCATGTGAAACAGTTTTACAAATAATGTCACCAAATAATGACCCAGCAAGAATAACATTTACACTTTTACATACTCAATCAAAATAATTCGGAAAAGCAGCGGTAATGCTAGCTGCAAGACCATTTAATACATTCCAAGAATTAAAAGAAATTTTAATATCACTTTTTGGAGATTAAGAGATTTAATTATGCTCAAACAAAAATTAAATGAAACTCCATTACAATTTAAAATGTGGTTAAAACTGACAAAGATGATGGGCAATAATAATCAAGGTGACATCTTCGATCATAAGGTAATCGAAGTTTGTTCACTCAAGCACGATTTAATTTAATTGCCACTATCTGTCCGCAAATTTAGCTCGGAAACTCTGTTCAACAGCAGGCTAGTAGAAAATGGTACAGGTGAGGCAAAGGTTGGCTGCCTGGGATTGCACTTCAACGCGGAATTAAAATCGCTGCTTGCAGTAACGATGTTGTGTGTTCGGCAGAAATATATAAAGTGGTTAAATTTCGAACGGCATAAGTAGAATAATTGAAAATGGTACTTACCGATTAATGTGTTGTAAATGAAACGTGGATCTTTAAGTTTGATAGCAGGCTAGCAGAAACTGTTGCAGATATCTGGAACACTCTTAACCTATAAATGAAGATCGTGAGTGGCAAAAATGAGGGTGGTATAAGAACAAACATCTGTTGGCTCTCCTGAATCAAATAAATCAAAAATAATTATGTTAAATGAAGTTCTAAATTAAATTATCCAGTATGTTGTGCAAATTTACATTAGAAACTCTGTTCGCCGGATATAAGAAAACAACTTAGGTATATGAGCGTAAATGCAAATACCGAATGAAATAATTAAGGAGGTTAGGCGGGAAAATTGAAATTATTTAATCAAAAGTAATGAATTAATTGTGAGAATGAATTATAGTATAAATAACGTATATATTATAACAAATACTTCATTATATGTCCTGATTATTTTTAATTATTGACTATTTCTAAGTCAAATTAACACATGTATACAGAAATATAATATAATTCTAAGCAATTGTGTTAAATTTATCATCATATTTGGCGGAAATTTTGAATGGTTCTCGGATTGGCGCTTGCAAAATCATGGCGTTTAATTAGAATATAGACAGATCTTTTTAATTATTTGGTTTAATACATAATTTAATGGTTCAGTATAAAGATAGCAGAAAATGACGGTGGTATAAGTACAAAAATCTGTTGGCTCACCTGAACCAATTAAATTAAATAACGTTTGTTGGTAATATAAAAATTAAAACCATGATGATGTGAAATCATGAAGATGACACCTTAGTTCATAAGGCAATAAAAATTTGTTCAACGAAGCGTGTTAAAATTTAATTGCTACTATCTGTTCGAGTGTGTAAATTTAGCTCGGAAACTTTGTTCGACAGTAGGGTAGCAGAAGGTGAAACAGGTGAGACAAAGGTTGGCTGCCCTGAATTGCATTTTACCGCCAAATTAAAATTGCAGCTTGCAATAATGATGTGCGTTCGGCGGGCAAATGAAAGTTCGACGCAATTATAATTAAAATAATGGCGTATAATTTCAATTTATAATGATATTTTTTAATTATTTGGTTTAATGGCCCGTATCGTCAGAGTAGGCAAATTTTAGCTCGGAGAAGTTGCGAGGTATCAAGATAGCAGAAAATGACGGTGGTATACAAACAAAAATGTATTGGCTCCCCTGAATCGAATAAATTAAATTACTTTTGACGGTAAATTTAAGTGGTCAAAACTGACAATGATGATGGTCAATAATAATCAAGGTGGCATCTTCGATCTTAAGGTAATCGACGTTTGTTCACTCAAGCACAATTTAATTTAATTGCCACTATCTGTTAGAGTGCGCAAATTTAGCTCGGAAACTCTGTTCGATAGTAGGCTAGCAGAAGGAGGAACAGATGAGACATAGGTTGGCTGCCTGGAATTGCATTTTACCGCCAAATTAAAATTGCGGCTTGCAATAATGATGTGTGTTCGGCGGGCAATTTAAAGTGGTAAAAATTCGAGCACAATTATCATTAAAATAATGAGAAATAGTACTTGGCGTTTAATTGTTATATGAAAGATCTTTTTTAATTATTTGGTTTAATGACCCGTGTTATCAGAGTCGGCAATTTTTAGCCCGGAGAAGTTGCTAGGTATCAAGATTACAGAAAATGATGGTGGTATGCAAACAAAATCGGTAAATTTAAAAAGTGGTAAAAATTGACTACGATGATGAGCAATAATAATGAAGATGGCATCTTCTATCGTAAAGTAATCGAAGTTTGTTCACTTAAGCACGATTAAATTTAATTGGCACTATCTGTTAGAGTGCGCAAATTTAGCTTGAAAACTCAATTCCATAGTAGGATAGCAGAAGGAGGAACAGATGAGACATAGGTTGGCAGCCCTGAATTGCATTTTACCGCCGAATTAAAATTGCAGTTTGCAGTAATGATGGATGTTTGGCGGGGAAATGAAATTCGGACGCAATTATAATTAAAATAATGGGAAAGAGTACTTGGCGTATAATTGCAATATATAATGATATTTTTTAATTATTTGGTTTAATGACCCGTATCCTCAGAGTGGGCAAATTTTAGCTCGGAGAAGTTGCGAGGTATCAAGATAGCAGAAAATGACGGTGGTATACAAACAAAAATGTATTGGCTCCCCTCAATCGAATAAATTAAATTACCTTTGCCGGTTTTTAATTTATGGTAATCGAAGTTTGGCCACTCAATCACAATTTAATTTAATTGCCACTATCTGTTAGAGTGCGCAAATTTAGCTCGGAAACTCTGTTCAACAGCGGGCTAGCAGAAATTGGTACAGGTGAAACATAGGTTGGCTGCCTGAAATTGCACTTTACCGCGGAATTAAAATCGCGGCTTGCAGAAAGGATGTTATGTATTCGTCCGTAAAATTAAGAGTGATTAACTTTGGAACGAAACAAACCAAGAGTTAATTGTGTTATTTCTATATTATTGTTTGCAAATTTCTTGTTTCAAACGTTAACTATTTTAACGCGTAATACTTTGATTGAACATTGTTGCTTCTATTTATCGCTACAATACTCTTTAAAACTTTGTGTTTAAGTTACAAAACCTAACAGTGCATTTAATATGGTCCGGTTTTTGATTTTTTCAGCCTAAACATTTTAAAGTATAATCAATTTTAGTTCTAGTGTGATGGTTATGTTTTTTATATAGAGCAGACATTCTAATATATAAATGGTGGGAATTGCATGAATGTTTTCCGTTACGAATACCTGTTTACAGTCACTTCGATATGACAATTTTGCAATAATTCGGATTGCTTGACGTTGTGGTCCAAATATGCGATGCCTGAAGAATAAATACCCCCACACAATCGGTATCGAATTCTGTATTCAAATAATGCATGGTATGCCATTAAAAGTAACTATTATTTGCAGATATTAATATTTTATATTGATGACGGTAATCATACATTATGGCCTTTGTGTCAGGTGTTCGGTATATTTTATACCATTCGGCTCATTCTCTCTTGCACATTTCTCAGTTCTTTATTAAACCAATACCAGTGTTGTTTAGTATGACAGTTTTTTGTTTTGTTTTTACTGGAAAAGAATAATTAGTACAATTAATATTGTCACTAATTATATTATGGTATGTACATATTGCATTTCTCATGTATAAAATATAAACTATCACAAGGAAGTCATGCCAACATGGTGGGACATGAAGATCCCACCATGCAAGTAACTATGATATAAATATATAATTAAATAAATGAAATTTATTGAAACACATATTTTTACCAAGGCACAGTGGCACTTTACATACAGTACAGGACCATGATGTACGAATTTCTTTCTTTTTTTGTACTGCAGAGTGCGCATCGTCTTCTTGTAGACTGCTCTGGAAGGTGTTTTGCGTTCTTTTTTCGCAATTCTGAGGAAACAATAGGTTTAGAATTTCTAATTTGCATTGTAAGTGTTGACGTTGGTGGTGTGTTTTTTTGTATTCAAGTTTGGGCAACAAACCCTTCCGCACATTGCCCCTTAAAATTTTTTAAATCAATAGTTTGTCCCAATTGTTTGGAAACTATATATGAATTGATAATTGCAGCGTCCAGAAAATAAAACAATATACGGTGCTGCCATTTCTTACTACATCTATCAATATTGTAGTTACTCATTAATTGTCCAAATTTATCTAGAGCATTCATATTCGCATTATAATCGGTGATTATTTTAGGACAATTTATAGATTGTTTTTGCCACTTTTGTCCTTTCTCTGGACTAATGACGCCAGATTAGAATCGTAATAGTTTGATAAAATATACACTTCTCTATTGACAATCCATGTTGTAGCATTTACTCCTGTACTTCTAGTGAGTGATATAAATTCCCCCCGTTTTTCGCCTTTGGTAGATGCAAAGGATGGTAAAAGTTTTCTTGTTTTGTTAACAACCCCACAAGCATTTATTTGCCGTTCCTTTAAATTGTGCGCGATTTTTTCATTTATTTATGTCATGGCAACCTATACTAAATACATTGCATGAAATATTAACCATTGTATTATATGACATTTGACGCGTCTGAAGTGATATGAAAATTGTCCCACCAAGAATCTTTTGATAACAAAAAGGTGGGACAATTTTGCAACCACATAACCCCTAAGGGGTATATCAATACTATCATTATTATCAAATGAATTCTCAATGGCCTGAGAACGTAGTGTCTAAAATCTCTACATTTAATAGTCATGAAGATATTGTCAAGACAGTTTTTTTTAAATACACATTTTATCACCTCGAGCATTTATTAAATTTCCTCGGTAATTTCCGAAAGATCGGGCACAAAATGCTCTAGCAGAAAAAATACCCACTTTAGAAATTAAGCAGTCATCGCGAAACAACTAATGTTCCCTAATCTAAATAAATGAAGAAGGTTTACCAACTATAAGAGCTTCTAATTCCAGAAATTTGTTTCGGAGCAATTGCGCGTTTAAAAATAGGATTTTTAAATTGTTAGATGTTTCTTCCCGATACCGTGTAAAAAAATATTTATCCATACATATTCGGGCCAGATTTCTGGGGTTTTAAGTTCTTCAAACTTATTTGCTGGTACTCCAATTTTGAATGAAGACTATTCATCAGGAAAGGAGTTGGGTCTAGGTAGTATGCATAGACACAACCAAATATAGAGCCAGTATTTCCTTCGCCATTCCTTGGATTCCATGACGTTTGTCTGGGCGACGTGTATTTAGTTTTTACTGGCATCCGTTCTTGTTTGGAATTTTCTTCGATATTTACGGTTTCTAGGCGATCTTGAACATTTGCAACAATAATAAGTTTATCTTGTTCCATATAACGTTCTTGTATTTCCACAGCTGAAGATTTAGTACTGTCTCCTTTTGGACATATGCAGAAAACCCACATTCACAGATGCAATCATCGAGAATTCCTCACGCCATCCATACAAACGAAAAATAGACAGCTTCTAAATTCCTCTTGGTCCCGCATCCCTTGAAAAAGAAATTAAAAATATAAAACAAATAGCTACTAACAATCACTATTCAGACTCAATAATTCCAAAATTAATTAACAAATTTAAAATATCCCAAATCCGTAAATATATTTTTGCACATAAACATGTAATTTATATTTGATGTAAAAAACGATATCAACAAAATGCGTAAGTCAGGTATTTATTGTTTAACTTGTCCAGATTGTAGAAGTGTGTACATTGGGCAATCAGGTCATAATTTTGAATTTCTATTAAACGAACATCACAGGTCATTCAATTTCAAGAAAAATAATTCAACATTCGCAAATCATTTCATAAAATCCATACATACTTTTGGCAAGGATGTACATTCGGATTTACTGGATGCCGTTGAAATTCATAAGGCGAAAATTAATCCCAGAATTTCCCTCATTAACAACCAGGTTGACCTATCGTACATCCCTCTCTTTGAAGTTTTCTAGTACATATATATACAGTTTTAATTCGTAATTTAGGAACTTAATTTGACCATGATTACCGTGCAATCGAAAGTAGTCACTGCAAATAAAGTTTAAAGTGGTATAAAAAAGTAAGTGTTTTCTTTATCCTTAATATTGAAATGTACTACGAAGTGAATGCCTTTAAGACAGAAGAATTATTTTTTTGTATTTGAAGTGAATTTAGCTGACCGAGAACTAATTGTTTCTCGCTATTAGTTTTAATAATAAAACTAAGTTTTGTTTTAATTATTATCGAATTGTCAGAATTTTGTGCATGCTAAATTTGAATCATTTTGCACCTAGCTTATTTCAGATGTGGTGGTGAAATAAAATACATGTTTGTATTGTGTATTGGTGGCAATTTTCAAGGTGGATGAAGTTTTACAGCTTGTTGGGATTGGTTGTTCATGTTGGCGTTTTTATTGTTGTGTTACCTCTTGTGTTGAATCTTGTGCTATGTCCGTGTCTAGGTCTTATCTCGCCTTTCTGCTTCCTCGATTTTTGAAAGTCGTAAACACCCCTTCTCATTAAAATAATGATGTTTATACTTGCTGTATAACGCAATTTCAACGGCAAATAATAAGAACAGGACCAACTCTGGACCGTACATCTGCACTGTTCAGCGACTAGCAAGCGTGTACCATTCCATAATTACTCTGAAAATATAAAGCCAGTATTCGTTTAATTAATGAAATAATATATAGTAAACAATGACTTAACGAAAGAGGAGAGAGAAATTCAACGGAAAATTATTGCAAGAAAATAAGTAAGGGTAACAAAGTCAGGATAGGATATCAAAAATTAATAATAAACGAAGAAGAATACAAGTGGAATAGCAAAGAGAGTGGTCTAGGAGAAGAAAGAAATAAGGGAAAGACAAAAAACTGGCAACACCACAACGGAACAAAAGCAAATGATAACGGCGACAAAACAGTAGAAAATTATCAAAGTAGCAGGACCCAGAAACAGTAAGAATGTAAATACAACAGACAAAAAGGAAACAAAAAGCTGAGAAAAAGTAGCAAAAATAGGTACATCAAATATAAGGAGTATAGAGGGAAAAGAGAAGGAACTTGTGTACGAATATGAGAAAGCCAAAATAGATGCTCTTATAATATCAGATACAAGACGAAATTGAAAACGTTTAGAAGATATATGACAGTAATATGAAAACATGGAGTAGAAGGAAGAAATAAAAATGGAGAGAGAATACTTGAATTCTGCATAGAATACATGATAAGAGTCAACATCTTTTAGGAACATAAGAACATTCATAAATATACAAGGAAAGAACCAAGCAGAAATGAAAAGTCAATGATAGACCTTATGTTAGTTGAAAAGGAAAATAGAAAATCAATAATAGACGACAGAGTTAAAAGAGGAAATGAAATATATAGCAACCACTACTCAGTAGTCACAAAAATACGGGAAAAATAGGAAAAGACGGAGAAAAAAATAAAAGAAGACAAGCACAAAATAAATATCAGAACATAAAGCCATATATGTTAAAAATAAAGAAGTGGCTGATAAATATATCATAGACAAGAACTAAATTGGAAATGGGAAGAAATAAATGGAGGAATAGAAGACGTCTGGAAGAAATTTAAGGAAACTATAATCAAAACAGCTAAAGCAGTATGCGGAACAACTAGAGTGATAAAACAATCAGTTTGGAGGAATGAAGAAATAAAAAAGGAAATAAAATGAAAAAGAAACTATGGCAAAAATACTTGGAGAACAAAACAATAATAATCTATAAAGAACAGCGGACAAAGACTGAGAGAAAAATTATAAGGGCAAAACAAAAAACCTGGGAAGAGTTTGGAGAAAATCTTGAAAGAGACAGTAGAGGCAACCAGTTTTCATCGTTTTAAAAATAGCTGTTCATTTCCAATATATCACCAAGTCCCGGATGTTCACCTATTTTCAAAAACTCACAAATTGTAAGTCACCACATTTTTATATTGAGGTTATGTTTATAACTAATTGCGCCTTATATTTATGTACAGAGCCCTGATGAAGCCGAAAAATAAATTGGCGAAATATTGGCAGTAATTTAGAAGAGTTTTCTTAAGCAGACCCAGCCACTTACCCGTTACACCACCTCCCATGTTTCTCTAACTGTAACGGCTTTACACCCTACAATATTATATTCACACTAATATTCACGGTCGTTTTGAAGGAGAGTGCTTTATTTTTACAAACTGTAACCGGCTTGTTAAAAAGCTAGTAAGCCTCTTATTCCATACTCCTCTAACTTATTTAAGAGCAGGCTCAGACCGTATAACAGGATATTCCCCTTTTCAATGTATTTAATAATTGGTTCATAAAATGAGTACATTGACGCATTGGTTGATTTTTTGGCGCGGAACCCGTGTTAATTATTCGAAAGAAGATTATATTTTTGAATAAACTTTTCCAGTCTGTATAGAAAACTATATGCAAAAATTTTACTAAAACTTGGTGCTATAGCTACCGGTCTATTGTTGTCTAACAAACAGGCATCCCCTTTTTTACAAATTGGCACTATTTAACTCAATTTCAATGTATTTAGAAAAGAGCCTGTTGACAAATTTATCAAATATGAGATTGGGGTAGCTATAGATAATGCAACATATTTTATAATAAATATGGAAATTTCATTCGTACCTAATGATTTTTTGTTTTTTAATTTGTTTTGAATGATCAAATATTTCGGACTCCGATGTCGGAGATAAAAACATGGTGTTCGTATTGACAATTTCTAAATCAATTACATTTCTACATGGTAAATTTATTAGCTATTTCTACTGGATCTGTTATTTTGGTTTGTTCGTCCATTGTTTTAATATTTTTATGGGTTTTGTGTTTATTACATATAGAAATATTTATTTTCCAAGTTTTTATATTATTATTTGAGTTAATTATTTTATTTTGATAATATTCACGTCTAATTTTTGTCGCTCCTGATTATATTTGCCTAAAAGTAAATAATTTTCAGGTAAAATAATTCTTCTAATTTAGTGCTAGATTTTTTTATGTTCTCATTTACTCATGTTTTATTAGAGTTTTGCTTAGATGTTATTTTCTCTGGAATATGTTTATTAAAGTTGAATAAAAGTATTTCAGAGAAAACACTATAGGCTTCATCAATATTACATTTTGAGTAAACGTCATCCCCGGATTCATTTAGTAATGAATTTAAAAATTCCAATTTATTTACTTCTGAGACATATATATTTAATTTAACTGATTGAGGTTGTAGGCACTTACTTCGTGATACATTTTAATTAGATGAAAAATAAAGAATACTTTTACTTAGTTAATATCACATTGTTTCGATCAAACTGCAGTCACTATTTAATAAACATTGTGATATTAACTAATTAAAAATATTCTTTATTTTTCATCTATATTTAATTTGTTTAGAGTTACCGTATGTATTACATTTGTTTAAAAATAAGTAGTGTGCTTTGATATGAAATGATGTTATCAATTACCTTAGGGCTTAGATCCTATACATGCTCATAAAGTAAAGAATATATGGTCTAATAATTTCTTTTCGCGTGTCGGCTCGTGATCATGATGAGCCGACATAAAATAAATATCAAATATATCGGTTAGTTGTTTGTAATTGTAAGAGTCTCTAACTAGATCAATATTAAAATCGCCACATACTACAATATTTGTATTTGTTTTATATAAAGCACCAAGAACATCATCAAGTTTACTTAAGAATATACTCAGGTTACCAATGGGCGTAACATACCGGTATGATTGTTGTGTGGCCATCAGCAGTCCATTTTAGTCCACATATTTCAAAATGTTCTTCTACACAGTATTTTGACATGAGGATATTACTCGTGGTACAATTATTTTTAGACCAGATTGCTACTCCGCCTGCTCTTTTTGAAGATCGGCTATAACTTGTCTTGTTTGTATTTCACGGAAAAAAATGAAGTCTAGATTTACTTTTGAATCTGACCATGTTTCTGTAAAATATAAAAAATAAGATTATTAATATTCTTAGATAAGTATTCACAAATAAAAATATTTGCTTTATTTTGGTTTAATAATCTGCAATTAAGCAGTAGGAGGTCATATGAACGGTTTATTTCAATCTTTTTTCCGTCAGTCAGGGACGAAAAAACCTGCTTATGTATGCCCCAATTGGTTATCTATTTGTGTCCAGTGCCTTGTCGAAATTTTCCAAGTTTACGGTGACTTTAAAGGTAATGTAAAATATTGTGGATGTTTTAATTTTACCATGTCACATGGTACTTCGGGGAACTCTTCTTAAGAAAATTTGCCACATCTTCTTTTGTTTGTGGATCCATACGAAACCGAGTGCTTTCCTTGGGATTGATTTCAGTGTTAATATTTGCGGCTGTATTTTTAAAGATAATTCCGCGTCGTTGTTTCGGCTTGTATTCCTGTTTGCGTGAATTTTTCCATTGCATGGGAGCGAAATCATTCATTTGAGATTCATAGCGTCCACTCAGTTCATGCTCTTTTTTAACTAGAGAGCTGTTGGCATGTGCAGTAGCTGTCTCGTCAAATAAACATATATGCTTTATATTTGTTACCGGCGTTCAGTTTACCTGAACGTGGTAACAAATGCGTAATTGTATTTTAATCCATTTTATGAGCTACCCATTGCTCCTAATAACAATTTGTATAAATTCCGCATTATTGAAATAATCCAAACGAGATAATTTTCCAAAATGTGCAGCTGCCAGTGCGGAAAAATAGGACGGGCCCTTTTCGGCGAAGAGGATCATTACCTGTTCCCGGAATTGCGGGGCCTACGTGACCAAAACAAAGCCGCGGTAATCAAGATCACCGTATAAAACCAGGCTCCGGCCATCGCATTTTACCAGTCGTCTGCCATCAGCAGCGGTGGTCAGCCTGGTCGGCTTTGCCGATTAAAGCCTCTTGTCTTTTTAATTAATTGTATATTTTTCTATGTTTCTTTATTCTGTAATATATTCTCTTCTTCTCTGGCCACGTATTTAATTTACTCATGTTTCTCTTGTTCTTTTACTTTTTTCACAGCTAGCCGGTGCCCCTTCGTTGACGTGGCGTGGAAGCCCATGCAAGTAGCACTTGCAGAAACTGTTTAATCGAAGCCTGCGGCTGTTAATCGATGGTGAGCTTCGCCAGGGACCCCTGTGCCGCCTCCAGTGCGTGTTGGTTCCAGAGAGTACCGCGGTGCTACTTCCTTGCCAGTCCACCACGAGGACGTCTTCCGCGTCCACCGTTAACATATTTATATTGTTTTTATTATTCGTAGATTTCAAATCTGTTTTTATATTATTCTCCGTGCCACTCTGATTACCTTTCATCAGGAAAGACGTACGTAGTTATGACATAGCTGCACTGAGGAGTTATCATTCAGGGAAACACGTGTCTGCAGATAGTCATTGCATAACACCTCTTGTGACGCGGTTAAAAAACGATAACACCACAAAAATGTTACATTGTGCTGAATATGATTTCAGACATGTAACGACAGCTAACAGTTATGTAATTAAATGCCTTTCGGTGCTTTAGTACGGGGAGTAGTTGTTTTAACTGTGAGCTGGAGTTTTTACATTATATATAATGTAAAACATTAGTGCAGAAATGCTCTTATTAAATTATTTTTTCTCATTATTAATTTTATCATTAAATAAGAATTATTGGTTTAACTTAATTTATTGGACCAAAAAATAATTAACCCATTTCCTACGAACCACCATGAAAATATATCCTCTAAATCAATTAAATAAATTCATTTTGCTAGGTTTAACATAGACAAGTTTTAAAAAGTTACTGAAGATGTATTTTGTATAAAAATATTCCTAATACGTACATTTATAGTCGATAAAATGAAAATTGAAATATGTTTAATTTTGAATATTAATTGAAAAATATACTTTTGATATTCAATCAAAAATTTCAATGCTCCAATAAAATGACAACTTTTCGGTCCCCATGTGCTTCCTACCATTTTTTCTGGTCGCAAAAAGTTCTCTTGTGGCCCTTTTGCTAATGCTCTCCAGGTGGAAGTTTAAGTTAAATCTGGTATAAAGTATAAACCCTAAATATTTTACTTCATTTTTTATTGGGACTTCCGTTTCATACATATGTAGTGATTTTATGACGGTTTTTCGTCTCCTAGTGAAGGAAACAATCGCTGTTTTAACCCTTCATTCCTGCACCAAATTTAGGTCAATTTCTATATTCTCCGACAGCCAGACGCTACTAATAGCACTAAGCTCCAAACAGGTCGAATCTTAGCTAGTGTGTGCTCTTAATGATCTTGGCAGTCACAAAAAAGTAACAACCACATGGGTCCCAGGACACGGAGGACATCCAGGGAATGACAAAGCAGACGAACTGGCCAAACAAGGCTCGTCAAAAGCAGTAATTGGCCCGGAACCCTCCTGGGGAATCTCTTAAACCGCAGTCAAACGATCCATAAAAAATGGGTGGAGACACAGGCCCAAACCTGGTGGACGAACTCACCAAGACAGAGACAGGCCAAACAGTTCCTTAAGAGACAATTGCCAAAATTCAAAACAATAGTAGGTCTGATGACAGGACACTGCAGACTAAACAAACATATAAGCAAAATAGGCCTGGTGGAAGAAGCATCATGCAGATTCTGACCTGCGGGCACCCGAAAACGACTACCGCTTCTGCTGTTTTTCCATAAGAGTAGTTGTTACAGTCTGACTTCTAAACATCTTTCTAACCCATTGTCGTACTTGCGGGTTAATCCCTCTTTTCTCCATTGCAGTTACTATAGATTTGAAAGATATGTTGTCAAACGCCCCTTCAATGTCCAGAAAGGTCCCATACGCAACATCTTTGCATTGTAGAGTCCTCTCGCATCTGCTTACTAGCTGGTGGATTGCTAGTTCACATGGTTTTTTCGCTTAGTATGCGTATTGTTGACGATGTAGTCCTTTAGGATTCCTTCCCGTATGTGCCTGTCCCAGTCCCGTTTTGAAGCATTGTCAAGTATTACAGAACCCGGGAAGTGCGTCTGCAGTAATACTTGCAGGGTACCGAGTCTGCGCACTTTCCATTTTTGGTCTGCAGTGAGTTGATGTTTCCAGCATAATCTTTGCTGAGCGTCTTGAGTAGACGTAAGCTTGTGGGTTCACTTTCCATGTCTCCACAGAATGTTTGCCAAGAGTTCATCTTTTTTAATGGCATTGTTATATGCTATGAGGGGCGTTTTGTACTTCTTGTCTTGCCTTCTGCTGTACGCCTTTGTCCTATTGAGATCCTTGTTCCGACAGGTGGCCCTGGTTGAGGTAGGTTTGGTAGTTCTTAGGCAGCTTGCTTTGGAGGCCGTATTAATGGAATCTGTGATGCTTTCCACCATGAAATCTGAATCATCCGTTATTCTCTCTAATGTTGGACAGTCCCCGATGGGTTTGTACCTCTTTGTACAGGTCCCACTCTGACAGTGATGGTTCGTCATATACATGCCAAAGTTTTATCATTTTACTTGCCTTGCGAGAAACAACTGTAATGTCAATTACTTCGTTCGAACCGCATTTACGAACCTGAGTACATTTCCAATATTTGCTATTTCAATGTTATTCTCTAAGATAAAATATCATAGTATCTCACCTCTCGGATTGATGTCCGTGCTCCCCCAGATAATATGGTGTGCATTGGTATCGCATCTAACAATCAGCAGTATTCCATCTATCAGAAGCTGAACACTGTTTGCCGGCGGTGGTCATCCCCCAATATATTATGATCAAATGGATTTTCTAAAAAGTTAATGCTTTTTTATTAGAAATAAACATTATAGTTTATTTTATTTGACAATAAAATGTCAAGAAAGAGTCCCATCTAAATTGGGAATAAATACGCCAGTAATGGCTAAAATATAGTCTGAATGGCAAATATGTACATTGGATATGAATTACCTTCATCTAAAGATATTGGGTCTTAGTGGAAGAACACATAGCTGTGAAATGTGAACTCCGCGTACAAGTCCTGTGAGCAAAATTTCTGTGTTTACTTTGTATAGTTATTTTCTGGTTATATGTACTAAGAGGACATTGTAAATTTTAAATAAATAAATAGTATCTAAAATCAAATTCAACTAGTGGGAAAAGTTCTTACTATAAACCTAATGTTATCAAACTACATAATTTATATATAATTTAGTGTCGTATCCTTAATTTAAGTGGTTCACCTCTGAGGGGAAAAAACACAATCCTATTATATACTATGTAACATAGAAATCCGAACACCCAGCATAAATCATTTTTATTTTCATAATAATTTGTACAATTGTAATTGAAAACATAGTGAACAAATGAACAAATTTCTCTCCGATACAACGAACTTTATGAAAAAAGACTTGCACCACGGTGGGCTATACACTCTCTAAGGCATCTAGGTTCGCTTCTAATTAGGTGATTGATGTCCTCCTGTGGTATCTCATTCTAAACAATTACTAACGCATTTCGAAGTGCTTCTAGAGTTTGAGGGGGATAATATCCCATACATGCTCAATTGGAGATAAATCCGGTGACCGCGATGACCAGGTCCAAATTGATTTCAGCGTGCCCAAATGTAGTTCTCTTGCAATGTGTGGGTGAGCATTAACCTGCTGAAAAGTTGGATTTGGCAATGTCTGAAAAGGTAAGAGATGAGGTTCCAGAATTTCTTTGATGTAACACTGTACGGTCATGTTACCTCTAACGAATATTAGAGGTAACCTAGAGCCATAAGCAATGACATCTAATACCACAACCCCAACAGAGTGATGAACGTGTTTTTCGACAAAAAATATTGGATTTCTTCATTCATCACGTCGATTTCTGACTCTGGTCCGGTCATCATGCATCCCTAAACAGAATCTAGATTCGTCACTAAACACTATATCATTCCATTCCTGGTCTTACATCAATCGTTCTCTACACCACTCGAAATGGCCGGAATGAAAAAAGGCCAAAAGTGCGAATCCGGCGCTAAACTGTTCACATTCCAATCGGTCTTCCATGCTCTTCATACCACTGCTTTGCAATTGACCTGGTGGTGAAGAAACGATCTCTTGAAGCCAACAGACTCAAACGCCGATTTGCACGCTCTGTTGTTCTTTGACGTGGTCTTGCATCTCTAGCTCTTCGTGTTCGACCCCCTTGATCCCTTGCCCGACAATATCTTACTATAGTATCTCAACTTCTGTGCACCATATCCCTAATTTGTCGGAAAAAAGATTAACCTCTCCAGTCCAACTATCCTCCCTCTATCAAACTCGGAAAGTTGGTGAAAATTTGCGCGTCTTTGCACCCCAGGCATTGTAAATGATAACAACAAAAACTTAGAACGGCACTCAGTTAAATTAAAATTGTTACTACGACAATGTTAAATTTCACCTTATACACCAATAAATAAACAAGTTGAATAAAAAATGAAAACTTTATCTGATACCGCTAAATTTTTGATCGTTTTTTCTTTTCACCAAGATAAGCCTAAATATAAAATTTTATCAAAATAAAATGATTTATACTAGGTGTTCGGATTTCAATGTCACTTACCATATTAACATTAAGTTAATTAGACAGCAACAGCAAATCAAATATTAAAACTAATGTTGTTTACCTTGCAATTGATGATTAATTGAACCAATTCAGTACTTAAAACGAGAATATCTTCTTTTCTAACAGTATCTGCTTAAATTCATTTTTATTCCAAGTAGCGTCCACTTTCCTTCATCTAATTAATGTTTGCATTTTTATACTACAATAACTATAGTATTTTTTGTAAAATTACTCATTATTGACATATCTTCCTGCAATTAAAGAAGTTACTTTAAAAACAATTAACAACTTACTTATTACTCATTTTTTGATATAAAAATAAATTCGAAATAATGTATTTAGTATTATAGGCATTTACTATTTATTACTGTGAATAAAGTACAGGATTTTTTTATGAAACAGAAGGTTGAATTTAAGAAATGACAATCAAAAAGCACTCATTCAAATACAATACTTAAATAATCGAAGCTTTCCCTTTGTGATATATTTTCAATATCGAATAAAGATAAACGTTTTTTGTATCACTCTTATTTTAGTTCTATGTAACTAGTTTCGATGACACGGTAATCATTGTTAGACTAAGGGTGTATACCCATACATATATTTTATTACCCAATAATAATGGTTTAAGGAGAAAACTTTACAAACAAGAACATACGTATAGGTTAAGTCTATAAACATATGATTTATGGTTAAGTCACAATTTGTTTCCACTGCTCCCAACAGCATGACCTAAAATTCACTAAAAAACAAAATTTAAATCCACTATGAACTGCACCACTAATATCAGTGGTTGGTGGTTAATTATTATTCAGCGATGTAATCAAAACAACCTAATTATTTTATTCGTTATTAATAGTCGACAGTTAATTAAAATAAAAGATTCATGAGGGAATGAATGTGTGTGAAAATTTAAATTTTAAATGCAAATGCAGTAATTATTCCCGCCAAATGGCGGGAATAATTACTGGAGTTTCATTGGTGACGGTAAAATCAAAATACAAATGTTTATCAAAGATGGCTGAGTAATTGGAAAAAATAGAGATAGAGATTATGATGCCTTTTTATGTTTATCTTAATGACCTGTGTCCGCAAATTTAGCTTGGAGTTACTTTTTGCTATCAAGCTAGCAGAAAGCAGGAGAGGTCGTCACAACTCCTACACATTAGAATGAATCAAACGCAAAGACGCAATTTAAAAATTTTCGGTTAATGACAAAAGGACGTTTATCGATAAAAATGTAATTACAATAAGTAAATTCGCTAATAGATATTGAATCAAAATATTTATTTATTAATTTAATTTATCTATTAAAGTGCGTAAATTTACCATGAATATCGTTTAATAATAAATGGCAATATCTACAATTAAATGTGTTGGCTACTCTGATTGAATAAATGAAAAACCTTAGATATATTTAGCGCGAAAAAATAAAACTGTTTTTTTTTGGGTTTTGAGGACTAAATAATGAAGATAACATCTAAAAGAACGGTTTATATATCTAACAGTTGTAGCATTCGTCGTGTAAAGTCGACACTCGTAATATGACGTCACTGCAGTCCAGAAATGAATTGAGAAAAGCCAGCGGTATGCTTTATGCTGTTAATAACTTTTCCCAAATAGAGTGCTATAAGTTTTTAAAAACGGGCGAGATTTTCATAAATATTTTACTTTCATTAATATACGTATATTTTATTTACTTGGTAAGTAATTAAATTTATACAAGTACATTAATTAATCCGTTAAACGATAAATAAAATGCCTTTATTTTAAATAGCGCTTCACGACGATATTTAATCCTAGTGTGTTGTTAAAGTCTGCGGAAATCGACACAGCATGACGAAATAAATCGACATCGTATAACCAATTTCAAAAAGATAAACAAATTAGGTAATTATGTAAAATGTGTGTAGGCGGAAAGATAAATGGAATCCTAATACAAATTGCATATCTTAAGGATGGAATACGAAAAAATCTATATTTAGCAATATAATAAAATGAGTAAAAACAAAAAAAAATAAAAGTGTAAATATTATATATATTTAAGATTTTTGATTTGAGTTACTTGAAGATTAATTTATTTAATGAAAAGATTTGTTTCTTGTTCACTTGTTTGTTTAAAACGCTAAGTGGACATTTTCAATAGCTGTACCAAACCGTAGAAAACGGATTACTAATCGCTTATTTAATATAGTTAAGTGTTTCATTCTTCAAAGAATATTCATTCGAATAAAATGATTGAATGAAGAATACTTTTAAGAGGAAAAGTGAAGCCGAAAAAAGGAAATATTCAAGTAAAAAGATGAAACCTGTATATAAATAAAATATGTTCTGTTACCGGCGTTCAGTTTACCTGAACGTGGTAACAAATGCGTAATTATATTTTAATCCATTTTACGAGCTATCCATTGCTCCTAATAATAATTTGCATAAATTCCGCATTATTGAAATAATCCAAACGAGATAATTTTCCAAAATGTGCAGCTGCCAGTGTGGAACAATAAGACCGGCCCTTTTTTCGGCGAAGAGGATCATTACCTGTTCCCGGAATTGCGGGGCCTACGTGACCGAAACAAAGCCGCGTCACCGAAGACCACCATATAAAACCAGGCTCCGGCCATCGCTCTTTACCAGTCGTCTGCCATCAGCAGCGGTGGTCAGGCTGGTCGGTTCCGCCGATCCAAGCCTCTTGTCTACTTGTATATATTGTATATTTTCTCTGTCTATAACTCTGTCTGTCTGTCTTTTGTAATATATTTTCTTCTTCTCCGGCCCTATGTTTAATTTACACATTTTCTCTTGTTCTTTACTCTGTTTCACAGCTAGCCGGTGCCCATACGTTGACGTGGCGTGGAAGCCCAAGCAAGTAACACCTGCGGGAAACTGTTTAATCGAAGCCTGCGGCTGCTAATCGATGGTGAGCCTCGCCAGGGACCCCTGGGCCGCCTCCAGTGCGTGTTGGTTCCAGAAAGTACCGCCGGTGCTACTTCCTTGACAGTCCGTCACGAGGACGTCTTCCCCGTCCACCGTTAACATTTGGCGCCCAACGTGGGGCCGAGTAAAAACTCACCCCCTGAGGACTCATGCTCCAATTTCTTCAACTATTTTCATGTGTTTGTAAATTAACCGTGACTCCGCGTCACCCGGGGCCGCCTTCCATCATCCACAGTACGGCAAGAGGCAGTCCACCAGACGTCAACCCGATTCGACCTTCAGCACACTGGCTACAACCACCATCGTCAGCTTCAATCCAGCCGCCCAGTGCTCCATCACAACGGAAATGCACCGGCCCCAATACATTGACTGACGTCATACCAGCTCCAGCCGCCTCGCGCTCCGCGCCAGCGTTCGATGCCGTGGCCGCCACAACGGACTGGTTCACCAGCGTCTTGGTTCGCGCCGTGCCAGTGCACCCAGGATGACAGCCCATCCCCGGCCGGACCAGACGTCGCAGCCCTCAAGTATGCCACAAACCATCCAGGGATGCCGAGATCCGGTGTGGGACGACCGAATCCCCTCACACCTTAATTTCGGGAGGATCTCCACTCAAAGCCAGTGTTGCCTACCACGACGCCAGATCCGATGTAGGATGTCCGAATCTCCCTGCATCTCAACCACTGAAGGGTCTGCAGCGTCATCGGGAGCAGTTATGCCTATCAGCAATCAACACCAAAACGACACCAACACCGAAGACGTCCACTGGCAGCTATTATTTTCATTTCATGTCTTTTTCAAAATTATCTCGTTTTCCGGGGCCGTTTGTTACCGGCGTTCAGTTTACCTGAACGTGGTAACAAATGCGTAATTATATTTTAATCCATTTTACGAGCTATCCATTGCTCCTAATAATAATTTGCATAAATTCCGCATTATTGAAATAATCCAAACGAGATAATTTTCCAAAATGTGCAGCTGCCAGTGTGGAACAATAAGACCGGCCCTTTTTTCGGCGAAGAGGATCATTACCTGTTCCCGGAATTGCGGGGCCTACGTGACCGAAACAAAGCCGCGTCACCGAAGACCACCATATAAAACCAGGCTCCGGCCATCGCTCTTTACCAGTCGTCTGCCATCAGCAGCGGTGGTCAGGCTGGTCGGTTCCGCCGATCCAAGCCTCTTGTCTACTTGTATATATTGTATATTTTCTCTGTCTATAACTCTGTCTGTCTGTCTTTTGTAATATATTTTCTTCTTCTCCGGCCCTATGTTTAATTTACACATTTTCTCTTGTTCTTTACTCTGTTTCACAGCTAGCCGGTGCCCATACGTTGACGTGGCGTGGAAGCCCAAGCAAGTAACACCTGCGGGAAACTGTTTAATCGAAGCCTGCGGCTGCTAATCGATGGTGAGCCTCGCCAGGGACCCCTGGGCCGCCTCCAGTGCGTGTTGGTTCCAGAAAGTACCGCCGGTGCTACTTCCTTGACAGTCCGTCACGAGGACGTCTTCCCCGTCCACCGTTAACAGTTCCTTAGGTACTTATAGAAAAATGTTTATGAATAAGTTTTATTAAGCAAAGATGTGTTTAAATATTTTACAATGTCGACGCTAAATTACACAATAAGAAAAGTAAGTAAGTAATTAATTTTGAAAACCACTTTATTATTACAATTAATAAAGCTAGTATTATAAAAGACAATCCCTAAAATTTAAATTACTCAAGGAATAATCCACAAACGATTGATTATGAATGATATTTTTATTTTTGGTTTAGGAGTAAAACTATGCACAAGCGCATCAAATGCTTAAAAACGCACGAGTACTATAAAAATTTTAAAAATGATGTTTCGGTAAAATAACTTATGCGCTATACACATTGCACGCAAGTAGAACTGCCATGACGTTAACGTCTTAAGCGCGCGGAATATGGTAGGGACAGCGACGTTGAGTGAAAACAACAACGATTTGTTTAATTATCACTTGGAGTGAGCTCGGAGAGTCTCTAACTGGATCAATATTAAAATCGTCACATACTTGCTTGTATATAAAGGACCAAGAACATCATCAAGTTTACTTAAGAATTTACTCAGGTTACCAGTGGGCGACGTATAACATACCAGATTGATTGTTAAGTTGCCATCAGCAGTCCATTTTAGTCCACATATTTCAAAATGTTCTTCTGCACAGTATTTTGACATGGGGATGGTACAATTATTTGTAGACCAGATTTTTTTGAAGATCGGCTATAATTTGACTTCTTTGTATAAGTCCAAATTTACTTTTGAATCTGACCATGTTTCTGTAAAACATACGATAATTAATATTATTAGATAAGTATTCGGTTTGTATTTCTTTTTGCGCGAATTCTTCCATTGCGTGGAAGCGAAATCATTTATTTGAGTTTCATAGCATCCACTCAGTTCATGCACTTTTTTAACTAGAAAGCTGTTGGCATGTGCAGTAACTGTTTTGTCAAATAAACACGTATGGTTTATATTTACATTGTTTTTATTATTCGTAGATTTCAAATCCGTTTTTATATTATTCTCCATGTCACTCTGATTGGAAGATTCACCAGGAAAGACACGCGAGTTATCGCAACATCCACGCCGACATTCCGCTAACGAAGAAATGATAATATAATATTATAAATACAGCTTCTCACGCTCATGTAATTCATTCTCTGTCAATTCGCTGCAGCACAAGTGATGATTAAAATAATAATCTTTTCTAAGTTCTCAAAATATAACTGGCGCAGTCGGTAAGATGTTAAAGAATTCCAAAAAAGCGATTTTTTTTTGTTTTAACAAATTAATGAACAAAAAGAATCTACGTGTGTAAAATAAAAATGAAAAACATCAATGCCAGCAGCAAACAGCCGAATCCTCGACTATTGGAGTCGCCCATTGAAGAGGAAGGGAAGGAGTTCTCGAAACATCGTGAGGCTTTGCACATAACATACAAAGTGTCCAAGTGCTTTTATGTTATAAACCCTTAAAGAAAAGAAGAAAAAGTCACATTTCCCAATACCGTAGGTAACCCTAATTACTATGCAGAAAATTGACACGGAAGAAAGAAGCCATCTGTAAAAAAGCCATCGAGGTAATTCTCCAAATTCTATCCCTAAAATGCCGATTTGATTTGAGTCCGCTTGAATCGAATTAAACAATATAACATGATGATTCCACTGATTTTCATTGATGTTGGATTTGAATGATTATAATAATATAATAAATATTCAATATTATTATTATAATCATTCAAATCCAACATCAATGAAAATCAGTGGAATCATCTTAATCCTGACAGTAAGTAAATGAACGACGAATTAGAAGACCTCAAATAATTTTAATCAAGCTTGTAATATTCGTCCCCAAAACCGTAGAAATCATGAACCAATCAATATGGCCGTACCATTAATTTCAGTCAAAGACATTTTGGATATTATTCCTTAATTTGATGGAGAACCAACAAAATTATCAACATTTTTAAATTCATGTGAATCAGTTTTACAAATAATGTCACCAAATAATGACCCAGCAAAGCAACTGAGGGAGTCTAAACGAAAGGCCTGGAAGGCCTACTGCGAGGGGATCGACAATCTGACCCCAGCAAATAGACTCCGGAAGGTCCTATCAAAGGACCATACCAATGCGGTCGGCATCTTAAAACGAACTGACGGCAGTCACACCAAAGATCAACAGGAAAGTTTAGAGCTACTCCTAGATACTCACTTTCCGGGATCAAAAGTAGTGACGAAAAACACAATTGCGGCTAGTACCGGCTCAGAGGCTCACTGTTCCAACCGCGACAGCCGCTGCTTAGCGGGGAAAATATTCACGCTCAGCAAAATGACTTGGGCCATAAACAGCTTCAAGCCATATAAATCCCCAGGAATGGACGGTATCTTCCCCGCGCTACTACAACGCGGCTTGGATACAATTGCTCCAGGACTCAGGGAGATATATAAAGCAAGTTATGCACTAGGGTATATACCCCGGTTGTGGAGGGAGGCAAAAGTGGTATTTATACCTAAAGTGGGCAATAGGCCTCTAGATGAACCTAAATCATATCGACCCATCAGCCTAACCTCTTTTCTCCTAAAGGCTATGGAGAAAATAATCGACGAGCACATAAAGGGTGACTCACTTATAAGAACACCCTTAAATGCCAAGCAATTCGCATTTCAAGCTGGCAAATCCACCGTCGATGCTCTACATCACCTCGTCAAAGAGGCAGAACGAGCAATCCTATACAAGGAAATAGCAATCGGAATATTTGTAGACATAGGGGGAGGGGGGCCTTTGACAACACCTCATTTTCTGCAATAAAACGAGCGGCTATAAATAAAGGACTATATCCTTCCACGATAAGATGGGTGGATGCAATGCTTCAAAGCCGATTAGTAACGACTTCTCTAGCAGGATCCACAGTATCTATGACTGTAACAAAGGGGTGTCCTCAGGGGGGAGTTTTGTCCCCCATACTATGGTCAATAGTGGTGGATGGACTCCTGGATGAACTGCATGGAAAGGGCTTTATAACCCAAGGCTATGCAGATGACATCGCCGTAATAATCAGGGACAAACATGAAGGCATTCTCACAATCCTAATGCAAAAAGCACTGAATAGCATCAATAACTGGTGTGTTCGGGAAGGACTAAGTATCAACCCGAATAAAACGATCATAGTTCCATTCACGCGTAGAAGGAAGCTGCACATAAAGGCTCCCTCGCTGAATGGAATAGAGATAAATCTCTCCAACGAAGTAAAGTACCTGGGTATAATTCTGGATACCAAACTGACTTGGAATCAGCATGTCGACAAAGTCATGGCAAAGGCAACGATGTCGCTTTGGGCCTGTCGGCGGCTTATGGGAAAAACCTGGGGATTAAAGCCCAAAATCACGTATTGGCTTTATAGAACGGCAGTGATACCCATTGTCACCTATGCTGCCCTCGTGTGGTGGCCGAAGACCCAAAAACTAGACACGCAAAAGAAGCTGAGTAGGCTTCAACGTTTAGCATGTCTAAGCATCACAGGGCCCATGCAAACGACCCCAACCGCGGGAATGGAGGCAATCATTGGTCTCACACCGCTCCATCTAGTGGTACAAAAAGAGGGACTTGTGGCAGCCCTCCGACTACACCAGAGGAAGAAAACACTGCCGGGGGACTGGACAGGACACTTAGAAATACTGCAGCAAATCGACCCGGCCCTTCTGTCCAAACCGACGGACATTATGTCCAGGAAGCTCGAATTCGAATTACCGTTTAAGGTGTCGATCGAAGACCCCAAAACGGCTTTGATGAGAGTCAAGGAGTTTGGACGAGGGATATCAGCCTGGTACACGGATGGTGCCAAGAATACCAGAGGTACTGGAATAGGCATTTATGGGCCTAACCAAAACCACAGGAGCTTCATGGCTCTGGGCACGACGCCCACGATTTTGCAAGCAGAAACGATTGCAATTGATATGTGCGCCAGAGAATGCTTGGATAGGCACCTAAATGGTGCGCATATATACATCTGCTCAGACAGCCAAGCCGCATTAAAGGCCGTTCGAGCCTATAGTCACGGCTCACGGACTGTCTGGGAATGTCGAAGATCCCTCTCGCAACTGGCGAAGAACAACTTGTTGACCCTCATGTGGGTCCCAGGGCACGGGAATATTAAAGGCAACGAAGTGGCCGATGAACTCGCAAAAAGAGGTGCAAATGCCACTCCTATAGGACCAGAGCCGTTTTGTGGACTCCCCATGGCGCATAGAAGAGAGGTGGTGAAAAAATGGGAAGAGGACAAAAGACGTAAGTATTGGAACAATGTACCAGGACTACGTCAATCAAAACGACTCCTGAAACTCGATCACAGCCACAAGGTGCTTGAACTCACAAGGAACGAGCTAAGAACTTTCGCCGGACTCATGACAGGGCATTGTACCCTCCGATACCATTTGCGGAAAATGGGAAAAGAGGAAAGTGGAAACTGCAGATTGTGTGATTCGGCAGATGAAACTACCGAGCACATACTATGCACTTGTGTCGCGATTGCTCACAAGCGTCTTTCACACTTCGGCAGGGACCGATTATCCCCCGAAGAAGTGAGCATTATCGCCCCCAAGATAGTTACCAGGTTCATGGTGGACGTGGGACTGCTTGGAAAGTGATTGGTTAAGGGTAGAACAATAGATCTGTTAGGTCGCAGTTCACGAGAGGCTAACACACCTCACTAAGACCCTACTTTACCTATAACCTATATAATGACCCAGCAAGAATAACATTTACACTTTTACATATTCAATCAAAATAATTCGGAAAAGCAGCGGTGATGCTAGGTGCAAGACCATTTAATACATTCCAAGAATTAAAAGAAATTTTAATATCACTTTTTGGAGATTAAGAGATTTAATTATGCTCAAACAAAAATTAAATGAAACTCCATTACAATTTAAAATGTGGTTAAAACTGACAAAGATGATGGGCAATAATAATCAACGTGACATCTTCGATCATAAGGTAATCGAAGTTTGTTCACTCAAGCACGATTTAATTTAATTGCCACTATCTGTTAGAGTCCACAAATTTAGCTCGGAAACTCTGTTCAACAGCAGGCTAGTAGAAAATGGTACAGGTGAGGCAAATGTTGGCTGCCTGGGATTGCACTTCAATGCGGAATTAAAATCGCTGCTTGCAGTAACGATGTTGTGTGTTCGGCAGAAATATTTAAAGTCGTTAATTTTCGAACGGCATAATTAGAATAATTGAAAATGGTAGTTACCGTTTAATGTAAACGTGGATCTTTAAGAACTTCGAAGCTCAGTTTGATAGTAGGCTAGCAGAAACTGATGCAGATATCTGGAACACTCTTAACCTATAAATGAAGATCGTGAGTGGCAAAAATGAGGGTGGTATAAGAACAAACATATGTTGGCTCCCCTGAATCAAATAAATCAAAAATAATTATGTTAAATGAAGTTCTAAATAAAATTATCCATTATGTTGTGCAAATTTACATTAGAAACTCTGTTCGTTAGCCGGATATAAGAAAACGACATAGGTATATAAGCGTAAATGAAAATGCCGGATGAAATAATGAAGGAGGTTAGGCGGGAAAATTGAAATTATTTAATCAAAAGTAATGAATTAATTGTGAGAATGAATTATAGTATAAATAACGTTTATATTATAACAAATACTTCATTATATGTCCTCATTATTTTTAATTATTGACTATTTCTAAGTCAAATTAACACATGTATACAGAAATATAATATAATTCTAAGCAATTGTGTTAAATTTATCATCATATTTGGCGGAAATTTTGAATGGTTCTCGGATTGGCGCTTGGAAAATCATGGCGTTTAATTAGAATATAGATAGATCTTTTTAATTATTTGGTTTAATACATAATTTAATGGTTCAGTATCAAGATAGCAGAAAATGACGGTAGTATAAGTACAAAAATCTGTTGGCTCACCTGAACCAATTAAATTAAATAACGTTTGTTGGTAATATAAAAATTAAAACCATGATGATGTGAAATCATAATCAAGATGACACCTTAGTTCATAAAGCAATCGAAATTTGTTCAACGAAGCGTGTTAAAATTTAATTGCTACTATCTGTTGAAGTGTGTAAATTTGGCTCGGAAACTTTGTTCGACAGTAGGGTAGCAGAAGGTGAAACAGGTGAGACAAAGGTTGGCTGCTCTGAATTGCATTTTACCGCCAAATTAAAATTGCAGCTTGTAATAATGATGTGTGTTCGGCGGGCAAATGAAAGTCCGACGCAATTATAATTAAAATAATGGGAAAGAGTATTTGGCGTATAATTGCAATATATAATGATAATTTTTAATTATTTGGTTTAATGACCCGTATCCTCAGAGTATGCAAATTTTAGCTCGGAGAAGTTGCGAGGTATCAAGATAGCAGAAAATGACGGTGATATACAAACAAAAATGTATTGGCTCCCCTGAATCGAATAAATTAAATTACCTTTGACGGTAAATTTAAAAAGTGGTCAAAACTGACAATGATTATGGGTCAATAATAATCAAGGTGACATCTTCGATCTTAAGGTAATCGTCGTTTGTTCACTCAAGCACAATTTAATTTAATTGCCACTATCTGTTAGAGTGCGCAAATTTAGCTCGGAAACTCTGTTCGATAGTAGGCTAGCAGAAGGAGGAATAGATGAGACATAGGTTGGCTGCCTGGAATTGCATTTTACCGCCAATTTAAAATTGCGGCTTGCAATAATGATGTGTGTTCGGCGAGCAATTTAAAGTGGTAAAAATTCGAGCACAATTATCATTAAAGTAATATATAATAGTACTTGGCGTTTAATTGTTATATGAAAGATCTTTTTTAATTATTTGGTTTAATGACCCGTGTTATCAGAGTCGGCAAATTTTAGCCCGGAGAAGTTGCTAGGTATCAAGATTGCAGAAAATGATGGTGGTATGCAAACAAAATCGATAAATTTAAAAAGTGGTCAAAATTGACTACGATGATGAGCAATAATAATGAAGATGGCATCTTCTATCATAAAGTAATCGAAGTTTGTTCACTTAAGCACGATTAAATTTAATTGGCACTATCTGTTAGAGTGCGCAAATTTAGCTTGGAAACTCGATTCCATAGTAGGATAGCAGAAGGAGGAACAGATGAGACATAGGTTGGCAGCCCTGAATTGCATTTTGCCGCCGAATTAAAATTGCAGTTTGCAGTAATGATGTGAGTTCGGCAGGGAAATGAAATTCGGACGCAATTATAATTAAAATAATGGCAAAGAGTATTTGGCGTATAATTGAAATATATAATGATATTTTTTAATTATTTGGTTTAATGACCCGTATCCTCACAGTATGCAGATTTTAGCTCGGAGAAGTTGCGAGGTAACAAGATAGCAGAAAATGACGGTGGTATACAAACAAAAATGTATTGGCTCCCCTGAATCGAATAAATTAAATTACCTTTGACGGTAAATTTAAAAAGGTGTCAAAACTGACAATGATTATGTTCAATAATAATCAAGATGACATCTTCGATCTTAAGGTAATCGACGTTTGTTCACTCAAGCACAATTTAATTTAATTGCTACTATCTGTTAAAGTACGCAAATTTAGCTCGGAAAGTCTGTTCGATAGTAGGCTAGCAGAAGGAGGAACAGATGAGACATAGGTTGGCAGCCCTGAATTGCATTTTACCGCCGATTTAAAATTGCAGTTTGCAGTAATGATGTGTGTTCGGCGGGGAAATGAAATTCGGACGCAATTATAATTAAAATAATGGGAAAGAGTATTTGACGTATAATTGCAATATATAATGATATTTTTTAATTATTTGGTATCCCCAGAGTGGGCAAATTTTAGCTCGGAGAAGTTGCGAGGTATCAAGATAGCAGAAAATGACGGTGGTATACAAACAAATATGTATTGGCTCCCCTGAATCGAATAAATTAAATTACCTTTGCCGGTGAATTAAAAAGTGGGCAAACTGACAAAGAAGATGGGCAATAATAATCAAGGTGACATCTTCGATCATATGGTAATCGAAGTTTGACCACTCAAGCACGATTTAGTTTAATTGCCAATATCTGTTAGAGTGCGCAAATCTAGCTCGGAAAGTCTGTTCGATAGTAGGCTAGCAGAAGGAGGAACAGATGAGACATAGGTTGGCTGCCTGGAATTACATTTTACCGCCAAATTAAAATAAATTCCGGCTTGCAATAATGATGTGTGTTCGGCGGACAAATTGATGTGGTAAAAATTCGAGCACAATTATCATTAAAATAATGAGAAATAGTACTTGGCGTTTAATTGTTATATGAAAGATCTTTTTTGTTTATTTGGTTTAATGACCCGTGTTATCAGAGTCGCCAAATTTTAGCCCGGAGAAGTTGCTAGGTATCAAGATTGCAGAAAATGATGGTGGTATGCAAACAAAATCGGTAAATTTAAAAAGTGGTCAAAATTGACTACGATGATGAGCAATAATAATGAAGATGGCATCTTCTATCATAAAGTAATCGAAGTTTGTTCACTTAAGCACGATTAAATTTAATTGGCACTATCTGTTAGAGTGCGCAAATTTAGCTTGAAAACTCGATTCCATAGTAGGATAGCAGAAGGAGGAACAGATGAGACATAGGTTAGCAGCCCTGAATTGCATTTTACCGCCGAATTAAAATTGCAGTTTGCAGTAATGATGTGTGTTCGGCGGGGAAATGAAATTCGGACGCAATTATAATTAAAATAATGGGAAAGAGTACTTGGCGTATAATTGCAATATATAATGATATTTTTTAATTATTTGGTTTAATGACCCGTATCCTCAGAGTGGGCAAATTTTAGCTCGGAGAAGTTGCGAGGTATCAAGATAGCAGAAAATAATGGTGGTATACAAACAAAAATGTATTGGCTCCCCTGAATCGAATAAATTAAATTACCTTTGCCGGTGAATTTAAAAAGTGGGCAAAACTGACAAAGAAGGTGGGCAATAATAATCAAGGTGACATCTTCGATCATATGGTAATCGAAGTTTGACCACTCAAGCACGATTTAATTTAATTGCTACTATCTGTTAGAGTGCGCAAATTTAGCTCGGAAACTCTGTTCAACAGCGGGCTAGCAGAAATTGGTACAGGTGAAACATAGGTTGGCTGCCTGAAATTGCACTTTACCGCGCAATTAAAATCGCGGCTTGCAGAAAGGATGTTATGTATTCGTCGGTAAAAGAGTGATTAACTTTCGAACGAAACAAACCAAGAGTTAATTGTGTAATTTCTATATTATTGTTTGCAAATTTCTTGTTTCAAACGTTAACTATTTTAACGCGTAATACTTTGATTGAGCATTGTTGCTTCTATTTATCGTTACAATACTCTTTAAAACTTTGTGTTTAAGCTACAAAACCTAACAGTGCATTTAATATGGTCCGGTTTTTGATTTTTCCAGCCTAAATATTTTAAAGAATAATCAATTTTAGTTCTAGTGTGATGGTTATGTTTTAATATAGAGCAGACATTCTAATATATAAATGGTGGGAATTACATGAATGTTTTCCGTCACGAATACCTGTTTACAGTTACTTCGATATGACAATTTTGCAATAATTCGGATTGCTTGACGTTGTAGTCCAAATATGCGATGCCTGAAGAATAAATACCCCCACACAATCCGTATCGAATTCTGTATTCAAATAATGCATGGTATGCCATTAAAAGTAACTATTATTTGCAGATATTAATATTTTATATTGATGACGGTAATCTTACATTATGGCCTTTGTGTCAGGTGTTCGGTATATTTTATACCATTCGGCTCATTCTCTCTTGCACATTTCTCAGTTCTTTATTAAACCAACACCAGTGTTGTTTTGTATGACAGATTTTTGTTTTGTTTTTACTGTAAAAGAATAATTAATATAATTAATATTGTATGTACATATTGCTTTCCTCATGTATCCCTTTGAAGCACACGATTTCGTAATTGAAAAAGATGTATTTGCACACGACACCTTTTTATGCAAAATGGGGCAAAATAATTTAATTATTATTATTTTTATTTTTATGTTTTAATACAAAAAATGGTAAAAAAATTATAAACTATCACCAACATGGTGGGACATGAAGATCCCACCATGCAACTAATTATGATATATAAATATATAAATATGCAAATATAAATATATAATTAAATAAATGAAATTTATTAAAACACATATTTTTACCAAGGCACAGTGGCACTTTACATACAGTACAGGACCATGATGTACGAACTTCTTTCTTTTTTGTACTGCAGAATGCGCATCGTCTTCTTGTAGACTGCTCTGGAAGGTGTTTTGCGTTCTTTTTTCGCAATTCTGAGGAAACAATAGGTTTAGAATTTCTAATTTGCAATGTAAGTGTTGACGTTGGTGGTGTGTTTTTTGTATTCAAGTTTGGGCAACAAACCCTTCCGCACATTGCCCCTTAAAATTTTTTAAATCAATACTTTGTACCAATTACTTGGAAACTATATATGAATTGATAATTGCAGCGTCCAGAAAATAAAACAATGTACGGTGCTGCCATTTCTTACTACATCTATCAATATTGTAGTTACTCATTAATTGTCCAAATTTATCTACAGCATTCATATTCGCATTATAATCGGTGATTATTTTAGGACAATTTAAAGATTGTTGTTGCCACTTTTGTCCTTTCTCTGGACTAATGACGCCTGGTTAGAGTCGTAATAGTTTGATACAATTATTATCTATTGACAATCCATTTTGTAGCATTTACTCCTGTACTTCTAGTGAGTAATATAAATTCCCCCCGTTTTTCGCCTTTGGTAGATGCAAAGGATGGTAAAAGTTTTCTTGTTTTGTTAACAACTCCACAAGCATTTATTTGCCGTTCCTTTAAATTGTGCGCGATTTTTTCATTTATTTATGTCATGGCAACCTATACTAAATGCATTGCATAAAGTATTAACCATTGTATTATATGACATTTGACGCGTCTGAAGTGATATGAAAATTGTCCCACCAAGAATCTTTTGATAACAAAAAGGTGGGACAATTTTGCAACCACATAACCCCTAAGGGGTATATGAATACTATCATTATTATCAAATGAATTCTCAATGGCCTGAGAACGTAGTGTCTAAAATCTCTACATTTAATAGTCATTAAGATATTGTCAAGAGAGTTTTTTTTAAATACACATTTTATCACCTCGAGCATTTGTTAAATTTCCTCGGTAATTTCCGAAAGATCGGGCACAAAATGCTCTAGCAGAAAAAATACCCACTTTAGAAATTAAGCAGTCATCGCGAAACAACTAATGTTCTCTAATCAAAATAAATGAAATAGGTTTACCAACTATAAGAGCTTCTAATAATAGGATTTTTAGATTGTTCGATGTTTCTTCCCGATACCGTGTAAAAAAATATTTATCCATACATATTCGGGCCAGATTTCTGGGGTTTTAAGATCTTCAAACTTATTTGCTGGTACTCCAATTTTGAATGAAGACTATTCTTTAGGAAACTTCGATTTCAATTGTTCGCACTTTATTTGACAGAAGCCGAGATTTGACAGGCAGTCGATTAGATTGGTTGAGGTTAGGTTAGTGTTGGATCTAGGTAGTATGCATAGACATAACCAAATATAGGGGCTCCTTTTATAGAGCCAGTATTTCCTTCGCCGTTCCTTGGATTCCATGACGTCTATTTAGTTTTTACTGGCATCCGTTCTTGTTTGGAATTTTCTTCGGTATTTACGGTTTCTTGTTTATCTTGTTCCTTATAACATTCTTGTATTTCCACAGCTGAGGATTTAGTACTGTATCCTTTTGGACATATACAGAAAACCCACATTCACAGATGCAATCATGGAGAATTCCTCACGCCATCCATACAAACGAAAAGTAGACAGCTTCTATTTCATGATAACCCGCGCATTCAAAATGCCTCTTGGTCCCGCATCCTTTGAAAAAGAAATTAACAATATAAAACAAATAGCTACTAACAATCACTATTCAGACTCAATAATTCCAAAAATAATTAACAAATTTAAAATATCCCAAATCCGTAAATATATTTTTGCACCTAAACATGTAATTTATATTTGATGTAAAAAACGATATCAACAAAATGCGTAAGTCAGGTATTTATAGTTTAACTTGTCCAGATTTTAGAAGTGTGTACATTGGGCAATCAGGTAATAATTTTGAATTTCGATTAAACGAACATCACAGGTCATTCAATTTCAAGAAAAATAATTCAACATTCGCTAATCATTTAATAAAATCCATACATACTTTTGGCAAGGATATACATTCGGATTTACTGGATGCCGTTGAAATTCATAAGGGGAAAATTAATCCCAGAATTTCCCTCATTAACGACCAGGTTGACCTATCGTACAACCCTCTCTTTGAAGTTTTCTAGTAGATATATAAACAGTTTTAATTTTAGGACCTTAATTTGATAATGATTACCGTGCAATCGAAACTAGTCACTGCAAATAAAGTTTAAAGTGGTATAAAAAAGTAAGTGTTTTCTTTATCCTTAAAATTGAAATGTACTACGAAGTGAATTCCTTTAAAACAGAAGAATTATTTTTTTCTATTTGAAGTGAATTTAGCTGACCGAGAACTAATTGTTTCTCGCTATTGGTTTTAATAATAAAACTAAGTTTTGTTTTAATTATTATCGAATTGTCAGAATTTTGTGCATGCTAAATTTGAATCATTTTGCACCTAGCTTATTTCAGATGTGGTGGTGAAATAAAATACATGTTTGTATTGTGTATTGGTGGAAATTTTCTAGGTGGATGAAGTTTTACAGCTTGTTGGGATTGGTTGTTCATGTTGGCGTTTTTATTGTTGCGTTACCTCTTGTGTTGAATCTTGTGCTGTGTCCGTGTCTAGGTCTTATTTCGCCTTTCTGCTTCCTCGATTTTTGAAAGTCGTAAACACCCCTTCTCGGTGAAGTTTCTCCCGGGGCCCAAATCTGGGATATCGTGTTTGGACAACGCGTTGCTTAAACTCCACCGAGTCACGCTGGGCGTTCAACGTGTTAAGTTTTTGGTAAAATGTTCTTACCGAAATTAATTAAAAATTAATTCTAGTATTTGTTGTATAGTTTATTTTATAACACGTCTTATACGTAGATATGAGTATGAGAAGAGAAGAGAAGTTTTGGGAACCCAAATTGGGTAAATTGAGTTTGTTGATTTTGTTCATAGAAACCTTGTAAGTTTTTTTCTTTTAGTTGAAATTGGTTAGAAGAAGTATACAATGTGCCTCATAAAGGGCGATGTAGGAAATGCGATAAGAGTTATTACAAATAATATTACTATAAACTATCAAACATTGTTGTAATTATGATGGGTCGCCAGCGGAAACATAGCCGTCACCCTCCTTTTGTAGTAGCATTCAACTTGTTAAAGTGTTTTTCTCGTTTGTTTGTAAAATTATATTAAATAAATTATTACTTTATCTCAAATTTTCATAGTACCTAAATCTTGTTTTAATTACACGAACAAAAGTGTCAGCCGTTTATGGGAAACATAGCCATCAGACGTTTATGGATGACGCGGCGTTCAACGTGTTAAAATGATGATGTTTATACTTTCTGTATAACGCAATTTCAACGGCAAATAATAAGAACAGGACAAACCTTGGACCGTACATCTGCACTGTTCAGCGGCTAGCAAGCGTGTACCATTCCATAATTACTCTGAAAATATCAAGCCAGTATTCGTTAAATTAATGAAATAATAAATAGTAAACAATGACTTAACGAAAGAGGAGAAAGAAATTCAACGGAAAATTATTGCAAGAAAATAATTAAGTAAGGGTAACAAAGTCAGGATAGGATATCAAAAATTAATAATAAACGAAGAAGAATACAGGTGGAATAGCAAAGAGAGTGGTCTAAGAGAGGCAAGAAATAAGGGAAAGACAAAAAACTGGCAACACCACAACGGAACAAAAGCAAATGATAACGGCGACAAAACAGTAGAAAATTATCGAAGTAGCAGGACCCAGAAACAGTAGAAATGTAAATACAACAGACAAAAAGGAAACAAAAAGCTGAGAAAAAGTAGCAAAAATAGGTGCATCGAATATAAGGAGTATAGAGGGAAAAGAGAAGGAACTTGTGTACGAATATGAGAAAGCCAGAATAGATGCTCTTATAATATCAGAGACAAAAAGAAATTGAAAAGGTTCAGAAGATATACGACAGTAATATGAAAACATGGAGTGGAAGGAAGAAATATAAACGGAGAGAGAATACTTGAATTCTGCATAGAATACATGATAAGAGTCAACATCTTTAAGGAACATAAAAACATTCATAAGTACACAAGGAAAGAACCAAGCAGAAATGAAAAGTCAATGATAGATCTTATGTTAGTTGAAAAGGAAAATAGAAAATCAATAATAGACGACAGAGTTAAAAGAGGAAATGAAATATATAGCAACCACTACTCAGTAGTCACAAAAATACGGGAAAAATAGAAAAAGACAGAGAAAAAAATAAAAGAAGACAAGCACAAAATAAATATCAGAACATAAAGCCATATATGTTAAAAATAAAGAAGTGGCTGATAAATATATCATAGACAAAAACTAAATTGGAAATGGGAAGAAATAAATGGAGGAATAGAAGACGTCTGGAAGAAATTTAAGGAAACTATAATCAAAACAGCTAAAGCAGTATGCGGAACAACTAGAGTGATAAAACAAACAGTTTGGAGGAATGAAGAAATAAAAAAGGAAATAAAATGAAAAAGAAACTATGGCAAAAATACTTGGAGATCAAAACAATAATAATCTATAAAGAACAGCGGACAAAGACTGAGAAAAAAATTATAAGGGCAAAACTAAAAACCTGGGAAGAGTTTGGAGACAACCAGAAATTGTTTTACAGTATTGTAAAAAAATCTGACAAGAACAAGAAATGAGAGAGCAATTAGAATAAAAGAGAATGACGGGAAAATAGAGAAAAATGAAAAAAGATGGAAGAATTTTGACAAACTACTGAAAAAAAGACACAGCAAGAGAAGGTGACACAAACAGAGAAACGGAGAAAGAGGGGGAAGCGGGGGAAGAAGAAAGATTAGGAATAAATTTAGAGGAACTAAAAAATTCAATAAAAGCCTTGAAGAATGGCAAAGCTACCGGAGAAAACAAGATTACAGCAGAAATGATTTAAAACATTGATGATAAGGGATTCTTAATTTCCATATTCAAACTCGCATTCATAAACCGAAATTGAATTGAATTGACATTCCAAAAACTTTGCTTATTTATCAAAAATTACTATATGCGTGAATCGTATTAACTTGGGGAATCTCAGATAAATTATATTATATAATTCACATGTATATTTAACCCATAATGCAAAAGGTGAAAACCATAATACAAGAATTAATTAGAGACTATCCAGAAGTGAAAATAATACATTATTTTGTAAGGCATGTTTAAAAATAGTAAGCTTTATTTTAGTTCCCAACTGCATCCTAACTAGTCAAGACTTGTATGTAAAACATGTTATAACAACACTACATCAAGAACGTTTGAAAAAGTTCATAGCTGAACTAAAAAAGCAGCAAAATTTCACAATCTTTAGCATCATCTTCAACAAACGATGTAAAATTTAAATTAAATTCACATTTGTGCAAAATACTTTTACATTCGAATGTCCCTTTTAGAAAATTACAAAATAATGCATTTAAATTTTTCTTGGGAAATTATTGTAAAATGCGCATTCCTGCGAAAAAAATATGTAGCTCTTGCATACTATAAAACCATACAAAAAATTAAAGATATTATTAACAATAATTATATGTGATTTGGTGTAGATGAAACCACAGACGCTTGTTTAATTTTTAACATGAAGACATCCGAACAATAGTATTTTGATATATACAAAATAATTGAAGAAAACTGATAATAACATTATAGCAACATTCATAAATGATGGACTGACAAGCTTATTTTTGCCGTAGACAATACCAAGTTACAAAATTTTACTAATAATGCATTTTGTGCATTGTACAAGTTTAGCACATGGATAGAAACGAATTTCTGAAACTATAAGAATGAAATTTCCACTTGTAGATTTAATTAAATATGGAAAAATAGTTCTTATATTCTTCTGTGAGTACAATTATTCAAGGAGACATTACCTGATATCTCACTGCCCCATAAACCAGTGCTAACAAAATAGGGAACTTGGCTATATGCTGCGATGTACTTTTGAAGAATTTAATAAGGTTATACACAACTTTCCCGAAACGACAAGCAAATCAATTAATGACTGTCAAATAGTTCTTAAGAAACAAGAGCTTCCTTCAAAACAATTTAGTTACACAAAATCGCGTTTAAATTTTATGGGCAACACAATCAAATCTTTATAAAAGCAGATTCAATTTAGAAATTACCTAGACGCATTGGCCAAGAAATCAAAATAATATCGAAAGAAGTATTCGGTGAAAACAATGGATTTTAATTATTAAATAAATTAAACTTGATTTTGAATGGAAATTTTCAAATGGATCCAGCTATAATTTAAAATAAAGAGAATTTTTTCCACTTTCAAAAATTTATTGAGCGACACAGGTAATAATTTTACACCTAAACCCCTAGAACAACATTTAATGATCTACTGTTTTCATGAATAGATTTTAGTTATTTTGAAATGTATACAAAATTAGAATTTAATTTTTAAATACTTACATAATATTATATATTGCGTAAAGAAAGTATGTTTATTTTAGTTTTAAGCAGAATTTTTATGTAAAACATGTTGATAAACATGTCCTTTTTTCCACATTTTTAAAGCTTTTTTTGTGTTTTTATGCCTTTTTTCTGTTTTTATGCTTTTTTCCTCTAAATTTTGTGCCTTTTAAGTGCTTTTTTCCACATTTTTTAAGTTTTTTTTATCCGCTCTCTAATAATATAATTACTATACACATTGAGAAGTTTTCTGTTCTTACTGTTTTGTTGTTTGGTGATCTAAATTTATCTCGAATACTTGTATTATATGTGTGTAGGTGTCCATTTTTATATATATATATATATATATATATATATATATATATATATATATATATATATATATATATCTATATCTATATATATATATATATAATATTGTAGGGTGTAAAGCCGTCACAGTTAGAGAAACATGGGAGGTGGTGTAACGGGTAAGCGGCTGGGTCTGCTTAAGAAAACTCTTCTAAATTACTGCCAATATTTCGCCAATTTATTTTTCGGCTTCATCAGGGCTCTGTACATAAATATAAGGCGCAATTAGTTATAAACATAACCTCAATATAAAAACGTGGTGACTTACATTTGTGAGTTTTTGAAAATAGGTGAACATCCGGGACTTGGTGATATATTGGAAATGAACAGCTATTTTTAAAACGATGAAAACTGGTTGCCTCTTCTGTCTCTTTCAAGATTTTCTCCAAACTCTTCCCAGGTTTTTTGTTGTGCCCTTATAATTTTTCTCTCAGTCTTTGTCCGCTGTTCTTTATAGATTATTATTGTTTTGTTCTCCAAGTATTTTTCCCATAGTTTCTTTTCCATTTTATTTCCTTTTTTATTTTTTCATTCCTCCAAACTGTTTGTTTTATCACTCTAGTTGTTCCGCATACTGCTTTAGCTGTTTTGATTATAGTTTCCTTAAATTTCTTCCAGACGTCTTCTATTCCTCCATTTATTTCTTCCCATTTCCAATTTAGTTCTTGCCTATGATATATTTATCAGCCACTTCTTTATTTTTTAACATATATGACTTTATGTTCTGATATTTATTTTGTGCTTGTCTTCTTTTATTTTTTTCTGTGTCTTTTTCTACTTTTCCCGTATTTTGTGACTACTGAGTAGTGGTTGCTATATATTTCATTTCCTCTTTTAACTCTGTCGTCTATTATTGATTTTCTATTTTCCTTTTCAACTAACATAAGGTCTATCATTGACTTTTCATTTTTTCATTTCTGCTTGGTTCTTTCCTTGTGTACTTATGAATGTTCTTATGTTCCTAAAAGATGTTGACTCTTATCATGTATTCTATGCAGAATTCAAGTATTCTCTCTCCGTTTTTATTTCTTCCTTCCACTCCATGTTTTCATATTACTGTCATATATCTTCTGAACCTTTTCAATTTCTTCTTGTACCTGATATTATAAGAGCATCTATTTTGGCTTTCTCATATTCGTACACAAGTTCCTTCTCTTTTCCCTCTATACTCCTTATATTCGATGTACCTATTTTTGCTACTTTTTCTCAGCTTTTTGTTTCCTTTTTGTCTGTTGTATTTACATTCTTACTGTTTCTGGGTCCTGCTAATTTGATAATTTTCTACTGTTTTGTCGCCGTTATCATTTGCTGTTGTTCCGTTGTGGTGTTGCCAGTTTTTTGTCTTTCCCTTATTTCTTGCCTCTCTTAGACCACTCTCTTTGCTATTCCACTTGTATTCTTCTTCGTTTATTAATAATAAATTTGATATTCTATCCTGACTTTGTTACCCTTACTCATTTTCTTGCAATAATTTTCTGTCGAATTTCTCTCTCCTCTTTCGTTAAGTCATTGTTTACTATTTATTATTTCATTAATTAAACGAATACTGGCTTGATATTTTCAGAGTAATTATGGAATGGTACACGCTTGCTAGTCGCTGAATAGTGCATATATATATATATATATATATATATATATATATATATAGGCAACACACAGGGAGAATTTCAAACTTCTTGAATATTTGAACATGATGTAGTTCGAGACACTCCTAATATTGTTCTTATAAATTTTTTCTGAGAAATAAACACGTCTGGGGCCATTTTGAAATGTCCCCAGAACGCTACACCATATCCGAGCCTTGAATACACTTGAGAAAAGTAGATGACAATCAATTCTTGCATGTAAGTATATCTTTGAGATTTCTTAATAGGTAAAATAATAAATTTAATTTTGATATATCTATAATACAATGGTTTTCCCAATTCATATTGTCATCTACAATATGAAGAATTTATCTAGAAATTTACTATCTATTGAGTACACCAAAGAATCACCTTCTATTGCTAAGTCAATGTTAATATTTGATTTTAATTGATAATGATGAAAACGCAAATACGTAGTTTTTATTGTTTTATTGTTTACATTATTAAACCCTTCCGCTATAAGTTTTAGTGTTTGATTGCACTTTTCTTCAAGAAACGTGGAATTCTCACCCGAAACGATCAGAGAACCGTCATCTGCGTAAAGAATTGTAGTTACATCATTCGGGAGGTAGTATTCCAAGTCATTAATGTAAAAAATAAATAAAATGGGTCCAGGTATTGAGCCTTGAGGCACACTAATATTCACGGTCGTTTTGAAGGAGAGTGCTTTATTTTTACAAACTGTAACCGGCTTGTTAAAAAGCTAGTAAGCCTCTTATTCCATACTCCTCTAACTTATTTAAGAGCAGGCCAGCACGGCTCAGACCGTATAACATCGCAACAGGATATTCCCCTTTTCAATGTATTTAATAATTGGTTCATAAAATGAGTACATTGACGATTTGGTCGATTTTTTGGCGCGGAACCCGTGTTAACTATTCGAAAGAAGATTGTATTTTTGGATAAACTTTTCCAGTCTGTATAAAAAACTATATGCAAAAATTTTACTAAAACTTGGTGCTATAGCTACCGGTCTATAGTTGTCTAACAAACAGGCATCCCCTATTTTTACAAATTGGCACTATTCAACTCAATTTCAATGTACATATTTGGAAAAGAGCCTGATGACAAATTTATCAAATATGAGATTGGGGTAGCTATAGATAATGCAACATATTTTATAATAAATATGGAAATTTCATCCGTACCTAATGATTTTTTGTTTTTTAATTTGTTTTGAATGATCAAATATTTCGGACTCCGATGCTCCGATGTCGGAGATAAAAACATGGTGAACGGAATGACAATTTCTAAATCAATTACATTTCTACATGGTACATTTATTAGCTATTTCTACTGGATCTGTTATTTTGGTTTGTTCGTCCATTGTTTTAATATTTTATGGGTTTTGTATTTATTACATATAGTAATATTTATTTTCCATAAAGTTTTTATATTATTATTTGTGTTAATTATTTTATTTTGATAATATTCAAGTCTAATTTTTGTCGCTTCTGATTATATTTGCCTAAAAGTAAATAATTTTCAGGTGAAATAATTCTTCTAATTTAGTGCTAGATTTTTTTATGTTCTCATTTACTCATGTTTTATTAGAGTTTTGCTTAGATGTTATTTTCTCTGGAATATGTTTATTAAAGTTGAATAAAAGTATTTCAGAGAAAACACTATAGGCTTCATCAATATTACATTTTGAGTAAACGTCATCCCAGGATTCATTTAGTAATGAATTTAAAAATTCCAATTTATTTACTTCTGAGACATATATATTTAATTTAACTGATTGGGGTTGTAGACACTTACTTCGTGATACATTTTAATTAGATGAAAAATAAAGAATATTTTTACTTAGTTAATATCACATTGTTTATTAAATAGTGACTGCAGTTTGATCGAAACTGCAGTCACTATTTAATAAACATTGTGATATTAACTAATTAAAAATATTCTTTATTTTTCATCTATATTTAATTTGTTTAGAGTTACCGTATGTATTACATTTGTTTAAAAATAAGTAGTGTGCTTTGATCTGAAATAATGTTATCAATTACCTTAGGGCTTAGATCCTATACATGCTCATAAATTAAAGAATATATGGTCTAATAATTTCTTTTCGCGTGTCGGCTCGTGATCATGATGAGCCGACATAAAATAAATATCAAATATATCGGTTAGTTGTTTGTAATTGTAAGAGTCTCTAACTAGATCAATATTAAAATCGCCATATACTACAATATTTCTATTTGTTTTATATAAAGCACCAAGAACATCATCAAGTTTACTTAAGAATATACTCAGGTTACCAATGGGCGTAACATACCGGTATGATTGTTGTGTGGCCATCAGCAGTCCATTTTAGTCCACATATTTCAAAATGTTCTTCTACACAGTATTTTGACATGAGGATATTACTCGTGGTACAATTATTTTTAGACCAGATTGCTACTCCGCCTGCTCTTTTTGAAGATCGGCTATAACTTGTCTTATTTGTATATCACGGAAAAAAATTAAGTCTAGATTTACTTTTGAATCTGACCATGTTTCTGTAAAATATAAAAAATAAGATTATTAATATTCTTAGATAAGTATTCACAAATAAAAATATTTGCTTTATTTTGGGTTAATAATCTGCAATTAAGCAGTAGGAGGTCATATGAACGGTTTATTTCAACCTGCTTATGTATGCCCCAAATTGGTTATCTATTTGGGTCCAGTGACTTGTCGAAATTTTCCAAGTTTACGGTGACTTTAAAGGTAATGTAAAATATTGTGGATGTTTTAATTTAACCATGTCACGTGGTACTTCGGGGAACTCTTCTTAAGAAAATTTGCCACATCTTCTTTTGTTTGTGGATCCATCATGGATACGAAACCGAGTGCTTTCCTTGGGATTGATTTCAGTGTTAATATTTGCGGCTGTATTTTTAAAGATAATTCCGCGTTGTTTCGGCTTGTATTCCTGTGTGCGTGAATTTTTCATTTGCGTGGGAGCGAAATCATTCATTTGAGATTCATAGCGTCCACTCAGTTCATGCTCTTTTTTAACTAGAGAGCTGTTGGCATGTGCAGTAGCTGTCTCGTCAAATAAACATATATGCTTTATATTTGTTACCGGCGTTCAGTTTACCTGAACGTGGTAACAAATGCGTAATTATATTTTAATCCATTTTATGAGCTACCCATTGCTCCTAATAATAATTTGCATAAATTCCGCATTATTGAAATAATCCAAACGAGATAATTTTCCAAAATGTGCAGCTGCCAGTGCGGAAAAATAGGACGGGCCCTTTTCGGCGAAGAGGATCATTACCTGTTCCCGGAATTGTAATCAAGATCACCGTATAAAACCAGGCTCCGGCCATCGCATTTTACCAGTCGTCTGCCATCGGCAGCGGTGGTCAGCCTGGTCGGCTTTGCCGATTAAAGCCTCTTGTCTTTTTAATTAATTGTATATTTTTCTATGTTTCTTTATTCTGTAATATATTCTCTTCTTCTCTGGCCACGTATTTAATTTACACATGTTTCTCTTGTTCTTTTACTTTTTTCACAGCTAGCCGGTGCCCCTTCGTTGACATGGCGTGGAAGCCCAAGCAAGTAGCACTTGCAGAAACTGTTTAATCGAAGCCTGCGGCTGTTAATCGATGGTGAACTTCGCCAGGGACCCCTGTGCCGCCTCCAGTGCGTGTTGGTTCCAGAGAGTACCGCGGTGCTACTTCCTTGCCAGTCCACCACGAGGACGTCTTCCGCGACACCGTTAACATATTTATATTGTTTTTATTATTCGTAGATTTCAAATCTGTTTTTATATTATTCTCCGTGCCACTCTGATTACCTTTCATCAGGAAAGACGTGCGTAGTTATGACATAGCTGCACAGAGGAGTTGTCATTCAGGGAAACACGTGTCTGCAGATAGTCATTGCATAACACCTCTTGTGACGCGGTTAAAAAACGATAACACCACAAAAATGTTACATTGTGCTGAATATAATTTTAGGCATGTAACGACAGCTAACAGTTATGTAATTAAATGCCTTTCGGTGCTTTAGTACGGGGAGTAGTTGTTTTAACTGTGAGCTGGAGTTTTTACATTATATATAATGTAAAACATTAGTGCAGAAATGCTCTTAGAAATTATTTTTTCTCATTATTAATTTTATCATTAAATAAGAATTGTTGGTTTAACTTAATTTATTGGACCAAAAAATAATTAACCCATTTCCTACGAACCACCATGAAAATATATCCTCTAAATCAATTAAATAAATTCATTTTGCTAGGTTTAACATAGACAAGTTTTAAAAAGATACTGAAGATGTATTTTGTATAAAAATATTCCTAATACGTACATTTATAGTCGATAAAATGAAAATTGAAATATGTCTAATTTTGAATATTAATTGAAAAATATACTTTTGATATTCAATCAAAAATTTCAATGCTCCAATAAAATGACAACTTTTCGGTCCCCACGTGCTTCCTACCATTTTTCTGGTCGCAAAAAGTTCTCTCGTGGCCCTTTTGCTAATGCTCTCCAGGTGGAAATTTAAGTTCAATCTGGTATAAAGTATAAACCCTAAATATTTTACTTCATTTTTTATTGGGACTTCCGTTTCATACATATGTAGTGATTTTATGACGGTTTTTCGTCTCCTAGTGAAGGAAACAATCGCTGTTTTAACCCTTCATTCCTGCACCAAATTTAGGTCAATTTCTATATTCTCCGACAGCCAGATGCTACTAATAGCACTAAGCTCCAAACAGGTCGAATCTACGCTAGTGTGTGCTCTTAATGATCTTGGCAGTCACAAAAAAGTAACAACCACATGGGTCCCAGGACACGGAGGACATCCAGGGAATGACAAAGCAGACGAACTGGCCAAACAAGGCTCGTCAAAAGCAGTAATTGGCCCGGAACCCTCCTGGGGAATCTCTAAAACCGCAGTCAAACGATCCATAAAAAATGGGTGGAGACACAGGCCCAAACCTGGTGGACGAACTCACCAAGACAGAGACAGGCCAAACAGTTCCTTAAGAGACAATCGCCAAAATTCACGACCGAATTTCTGAACCAAGACAGAAAAATGGTCGAAACAATAGTAGGTCTGATGACAGGACACTGCAGACTAAACAAACATATAAGCAAAATAGGCCTGGTGGAAGAAGCATCATGCAGATTCTGACCTGCGGGCACCCGAAAACGACTACCGTCTGTCTTCTGAACATCTTTCTAACCCATTGTCGTACTTGCGGGTTAATCCCTCTTTTCTCCATTGCAATTACTATGGATTTGAAGGATATGTTGTCAAACGCCCCTTCAATGTCCAGAAAAGAGTCCTTTCGCATCTGCTTACTAGCTGGTGGATTGCTAGTTCACATGGTTTTTTCGCTTAGTAGGCGTATTGTTGACGATGTAGTCCTTTAGGATTCCTTCCCGTATGTGCCTGTCCCAGTCCCATTTTGAAGCATTGTCAAGTATTACAGAACCCGGGAAGTGCGTCTGCAGTAATACTTGCAGGGTACCGAGTCTGTGCACTTTCCATTTTTGGTCTGCAGTGAGTCGATGTTTCCAGCATAATCTTTGCTGAGCGTCTTGAGTAGACGTAAGCTTGTGGGTCCACTTTCCATGTCCCCACAGAATTTTTGCCAAGAGTCCCTCTTTTTTAATGGCATTGTTATATGCTATGAGGGGCATTTTGTACTTCGCCCATTCACTGTTTCTCTTTGCTATACTAAATAGCCTTCTGCTGTATGCCTTTGTCCCATCGAAATCTTTGTTCCGCCAAGTGGCCCTGGTTGAGGTAGGTTTGATAGTTCTTAGGCAGCTTGCTTTGGAGGCCGTATTAATTAAGTCTGTGATGCTTTCCACCATGAAATCTAAATCATCCGTTGTTCTCGCTAATGTTGGACAGTCCCCGATGGGTTTGTACCTCTTTGTACAGGTCCCACTCTGACAGTGATGGTTCGTCATATACATGCCAAAGTTTTATCATTTTACTTGCCTTGCGAGAAACAACTGTAATGTCAATTACTTCGTTCGAACCGCATTTACGAACGTGAGTACATTTCCAATATTTGCTATTTCAATGTTATTCTCTAAGATAAAATATCATAGTATCTCACCTCTCGGATTGATGTCCGTGCTCCCCCAGATAATGTGGTGTGCATTGGCATCGCATCTAACAATCAGCAGTATTCCATGTATCAGAAGCTGAACACTATTTGCCGGCGGTGGTCATTCCCCAATATATTATGATCAAATGGATTTTCTAAAAAGTAAATGCTTTTTTTATTAGAAATAAACATTATAGTTTATTTTATTTGACAATAAAATGTCAAGAAAGAGTCCCATCTAAATTGGGAATAAATACGCCAGTAATGGCTAAAATATAGTCTGAATGGCAAATATGTACATTGGATATGAATTACCTTCATCTAAAGATATTGGGTCTGAGTGGAAGAACACATAGCTGTGAAATGTGAACTCCGCCTGCAAGTCCTGTGAGCAAAAATGTGTCTAAATCAAATTCAACTAGCGGGAAAAGTTCTTACTATAAACCTAATGTTATCAAACTACATAATTTATATATAATTTAGTGTCGTATCCTTAATTTAAGTTGTTCACCTCTGAGGGGAAAAATCATAATCCTATTATATACTATGTGACATAGAAATCCGAACACCCAGTATAAATCATTTTTATTTTCATAATAATTTGTACAATTGTAATGGCAAACATAGCGAACAAATGAACAAAATTTCTCTCCGATACAACGAACTTTATGAAAAAAAAAAAACATGCACCACGGTGGGCTATACACTCTCTAATGCATCTAGGTTCCCTTCTAATTAGGTGATTGATGTCCTCCTGTGGTATCTCATTCTAATCAATTACTAACGCATTTCGAAGTGCTTCTAGAGTTTGAGGGGGATAATATCCCATTCATGCTCAATTGGAGATAAATCCGGTGACCTCGGTGGCCAGGTCCAAATTGATTTCAGCGTGGCCAAATGTAGTTCTCTTGCAATGTGTGGGTGAGCATTATCCTGCTGAAAAGTTGGATTTGGCAATGTCTGAAGAGGTAAGATACGAGGTTCTAGAATTTCTTTGATGTAACGCTGTACGGTCATGTTACCTCTAACGAATATTAGAGGTAACCTAGAGCCATAAGCAATGGCATCTAATACCACAACCCCAACAGAGTGATGAACGTGTTTTTCGACAAAAAAATTGGATTCTTCATTCATCACGTCGATTTCTGACTCTGGCCCGGCCATCATGCATCCCTAAGCAGAATCTAGATTCGTCACTAAACACTATATCATTCCATTCCTGGTCTTACATCAATCGTTCTCTGCACAACTCGAAATGATTTCGTCGATGTTCAGCGGTTAAAGGAAGCACCCAATGCGGCCGGAAAGAAAAAAGGCCAAAACTGAGAATCCGGCGGTAAACTGTTCACATTTCAATCGGTCTTCCATGCTCTTCATACCACTGCTTTGCAATGGACCTAGTGGTGAAGAAACGATCTCTTAAAGCCAACAGACTCAAACGCCGATCTGCACGCTCTGTGGTTCTTTGACGTGGTCCTGCATCTCTAGCTCTTCGTGTTCGACCCTCTTGATCCCTTCCCGACAATATCTTACTATAGTATCTCAACTTCTGTGCACCATATCCGTAATTTGTCGGAAAAAAGATTAACCTCTCCAGTCCAACTATCCCCCCTCTATCAAACTCAGAAAGTTGGTGAAAATTTGCGCGTCTTTGCACCCCAGGCATTGTAAATGATAACAACAAAAACTTAGAACGGCACACAGTAAAATTAAAATTGTTACTACGGCAAAAATATTAAATTTCACCATATACACCAATAAATAAACAAGTTAAATAAAAAATGAAAACTTTATCTGATACGGCTAAATTTTTGATCGTTTTTTCTTTTCACCAAGATAAAATTTTATCAAAATAAAATTATTTATACTAGGTGTTTGGATTTCAATGTCACTTAGTATATTAAACATTAAGTTAATAAGACATCAACAGCAAATCAAGTATTAAAACTAACGTTGTTTACCTTGCAATTAATAATTTAATCAATTCAATACTTCTTCTTTTCTAATAGTCTCTGCTTATAATAATTTTTATTTCAAATAGCGTCCATTTTCCTTCATTGGTTCCATCTGATTAATGTTACATTGTGGTATGACTACAATAACTATAGCATTTGTTTCTAAAATTATTCATTTTGAGACATCTTCCTACAATTAAAGAAGTTACATTAAAAACAATTAACAACTTACTTATTACTGATTTTTTGATATAAAAATAAATTCGATATAAGGTATTATAAGCATTTACTATTTCTTACTGTGAATAAAGTACATACTTTTTATGAAACAGAAGGTTAAATTTAAGAAATGACAATCAAAAAGCACTCATTCAAATACAATACTTAAATAATCGAAGCGTTCCCTTTGTAACATATTTTCAATATCGAATAAAGATAAACGTTTTTTGTATCACTCTTATTTTAGTTCTGTGTAACTATTTTCAATGGCACGGTAATAATTGTTAAACTAAGGCTGTCTGGGTAATTATAATTGTTTAAAGAGAAAACTTGACAAACAACAACATACGTATAGGTTAAGTCTATAAACATATGATTTATAGTTAAGTAACCATTTGTTTCCACTGTTCCCAACAGCCTGACCTAAAATCACTAAAAACGAAATTTAAATCCTTTATGAACTGCACCACTAATATCAGTGGTTGGTAGTTAATTATTAATCAGTGATGTAATGAAAATATCATAATTACTTTATTCGTTATTAATAGTGAAGACAGTTAATCAAAATAAAAGATGAACAGATAAATGTGTGTGAAAATTTAAATTTTAAATGCATTTGGCGGGAATAATTACTGGAGATTGGTGACGGTAAAATCAAAATACAAAAAATGTTATTTATCAAAGATGGCTCGGTAATTGGAAAAGAGTGAGATAGAGATAGAGATTATGATGCATTTTTATGTTTATCTTAATGACCTGTGTCCGCAAATTTAGCTTGGAATTACTTTTTGCTATCAAGCTAGCAGAAAGCAGGAGAGGTCATCTCGACTCCTACACATTAGAACGAATCAATCAACTATAGATGGCAACACTTTACATTCGTTTAATGATTTTGAATTTTATATCTATACATACTATTCATCATTCTATAATTTTAGATATGAAAGAAAAGGAAAACTTTAATGAATACAATCAATTAACGATATTTTTATTTTTGGTTTGGGAGTAAAGAGAAGTTAACTTCTTAAACGCACGGAATATGTTAGGGACAGTGGCGTTGAGTGAAAAGAACAACGATTTTTTTAATTATCACTTGGAGTGAGCTCGGAGAGTCTGTTCAGTAGCCGGATAGCAGAAAGTGATGCAGGTATATTAAGAGAAATGCCTTGGTTGAACAATTATAATAATAATAATGTTACTTACTAATTTATTAGAAAGATGGATGGATGATCGCAAATCGATACATTCGAGAGTGGTTTATGTTTATTACCATTATCTGGTAAGTGCGGAAATTCAGCTTGGAGAGTCTGTTAAATAGCCGGATAGCATAAAGTGGAGACGGTGTATAAATAAATTAAAGTCGGTTGCCCTGAATTGTGACAGGGCTGAAAAAGCAGCGGGAATATTAAATTGTTAAAATTGAGCTGATTATTAAGCATTTAAGGTGCGATTTTAATTTATGAAAACAATTTCTAACCTGTAGATACCTACTTCTACAAAGTAAAGACAGTATAAGGAAATATGTATTTTCTTCAATCGAATAAATAAAGGACACGTATTAAAAACGTACAGAAATATTTTGATATAGTAAAAGGTGATGTTTAATTAGAAGGTTTTAATAATTAAAATATTCACTGTTTTAATATGAGTTGTAATAATAATAATTAAAAGGTATTAAATTTTTAATATTAATACAGTACAATCACATATTTCTGTAAGCTTACTATATTCATTTTGATTGAATCCTGGCAAAGTCGATAGAAATTGTTTTGCATTTAAACTAAATGTTTATCTTTACTTTAAATTAATCTGATTATTAAGTTAATTTGATTTAAGTTTAATATTGATGGCAATTATACATTTAAAAACACAGGTATTTATACTTTGTCATACATGTTAAATAATTTAGCATTGAAACACAATAATTTTAGAAGTATAGACTAAGCCAGAATAAAATGTAAAAACAAAACACAATGTAAAAATTACTGAAATAAATATGTTGTATATATCCAAGCATGAAATGAAAATATTACTTTCTTTTACATTTCTGCAATTTATTTACGTTTCTTCCAATTTACTTAATGATTTAATGATCTTTTTTAATTTCACATTCCTTTTGTATCAATAAGGTTTCTTTAGATGTTAACGTCATGACACGTCATAATTTCTCACAGTATTCTTTTATTTTCTTTCAAATGCATTTGCTTTTATTTTTTGCTAAGATTTTTACAGTTTATGTATAAATTACGACATATATTACTTACAGAATATAATTACAAAAAAATAGTGATAAGGTTCAGTCATAAATACAAAATTGTAAAGAAAACTTTATTACAAATAAACAGTGTAAATGATCACAATAATTTTTTAACATGTAAATATAAAATTGTACATATGTCATATATACAATTTGATAGTATGAAATTATAACCTATTTTGGTGAAACTAATGAACAAAGAATGAATGATTTGCATGACGGATTAACAAAACAGGTATAATTTTCCTAATCCAGAACTAATTTGGCTTGTTTTCCGTTGATGGTACGACAGGTGCCGTACTTCAAGAGGTACTCCCTCTTGGTATAGGCGAACGATATATCTGTTACTACGAATATATGAGCCGTGATAAACGCTAGTGTCGCACCGAAGAAGAAATTTGCGTTGGCAGTCCCCCAGAATATCCACAAATCCCAAAATATAGGCGCTAATGCTGTTGTAACGACGATCGTGACGCAGCTGATGAATATTTGTTGCATACCTAAAAAAATTAAAACATAGTCATAATAGAATATATTATTATGAGTAACAGGTTAAGTTTAAAATTATATGGTTATTAAGCAGTATTGTAATGATTACTTTACTAAAATGGTAAAATATGAGTGAAAAAAATAAAAAAATGTTAACAATTTGTAACTCTTTTAAAATTAATACAAACAATGAACTTTTAATACTAAGAAAATACTTACAGTAGTACAGATGCCTCCAACATGGTAAGAGGGCCAGAGTGAGCCCAAAGTCTCCAACAGACGGATACGACTTAAAAATAGCAATTAGTGTAATGAAGGACGCAGCCAGTAAAGCGGGATCCTTGTAGTATTTTATTGATAGAGGTACAAGGTACAAAAGTGTAACATTCATCTGGTATGAGTAGATAAAAAGAACACGGAAGTGCTCAAACATCTCCATGAAAAAGTACCAAAATACTCCTACGTTTGGTTTCTGGTCAGGAACACCCAATCTGAAATGAGCATTATTATAGAATATATGGTATGAGAGGTGGCAGGTACATGGGAGCAGGCCAAGATATCTGGAGGGGGACAAACTAGGGACGGAGGAGAAAATAATTATGGCAAGAGCGAGATGCGGATCGGATGAAAGAGATGGATGGGTGAAAGTGGATACACTTGGCAGAGGAATGTAAGGGAGTGGATGTGGGATGGGTGGAAGGGTGTAGACGGGCAGTGGAATGGATAAGAGAAGATGGGGCCAGGGTAAGGATCCTGAGAAGGCTGGGGTGGGAAAAGGAGAAGAGACGGGAAGAGGAATGAAGGAAAGAAAATAAGGTATTACAATGTATTATACAGGAAAACGAAGTGAATATTATGTTCAGTTAGTTTTCAATGCCAATAAAGGTCATTTTTTATTATAGAATAGATAGAGTGTGATGATTTTATAAGTATCTACTTTATTGATAAAATAACTGGAATATTATAAAAGTGGAGGTACAATAAAAAAATAATAAAGGAAAACCAGCTAAAGTAGCATCAGATACTAGAGGAAAAAGGAATGTATTACAAATGTGCACTTGGAATGTGAGATATAAGTACAGATGGAAAAATATAAAATTGTAGAATATATAATATAAGCAGAAATGGTGCCAGATTCAGCATATTTTTTATACAAACTTATATCTACCCCCTGTACTTTTAGGGGCATTTTGTGAATTATATAAATCCAATATACAAATAGAAAAAACATTTAAGGAACTATTTTTACTTTAACCCATTATTTCTATTATTCTCTGATGTGCTTTAAAAATGATTTTCGTTTTATAATTCAGTTTAGCATTTTCCCCAAAATTCACAACATTAAATATATTCCTTATTGTACTTTGTTTATTTTAATTGCGTTTTTTAAATTTCTTAATTATTTTACGATTCACAGTATTTTTTAAGTGTGAAATGTTTTTACAATCATTTATTTTATATTACACTTTTTAATTGAAAATATCCGTAATGATACAGTTGGCAATTTTTAAAAAGTTTAAATTGTTAAAATAACCATAATTTGCAAGGAAATCAGTTAAAAAACTATTGAAAATTAATCAAAAAACAATTGAAAATTAGTAATAAAAAACAGCAATGAAAAACACTTTAAAATGTTTAACTTTTACCAAAATTAATTGGCTAAGAAAAAACAATTCAAATTTAAAAATCGCTTTAAAATAGATGGAATTTTACAAAAATAAATGAAAAATTTTAAAAAAGAACAAAATTAAAAAACAAAAAGTTCCTCAAAATCAATTAACAGTTTGTTAAAAATTGATTAGAAGGATTAGAAAAACATTTGGAAGAAACAGTTGAAATGAAAAATAATTGAATATTTGATCACTCTTGCTCAAAATTAATCAAATAAAATCTGAAATTTTATCAAATTATCACTCACAGCAACACATTAAATTTTATTTTTTTAATGTATTGCTGTCTTTTATTAACAAATATCCATTATGTTTTACAATTCAACGGATTAAAATAGTTGAAAAAAAACAATTGAAAAATCCGAAAAAGAAAGAGTTCAAATATAAATTTTTCTTAAAATAGATGCAATGTTACAAAAAAACAAGTTTAAAAAAAAAGAACAATTAATTAAAATTTATTTAAAAATAGTTGAAATTAACAAAGAATTGTTGAAAATCTAAAGATCATTGAATCAGTTGAAAACAATAATGTAATTTGCATTAAAACAACTAAAATTTTAAAGAAAAACAATTGAAAACCAGTTTAAAATGATTGAAATCATGTTAAGTAGTAAATTGTAAAAAAAACATTTATTAATAGTTGCTAAGGATTGAAAACAGCTATAAAAAACAGATTAAAAGTTATTAAATAGTTTTGTAAAAAATACTATTTAAAAAATGTTGCAAAACTGTTAAACTTTTTAGAAAAGTTGCTATGAAATTATTGGAATTTGAATATTTGCTAAAAAAAAAACAGATTAAAATTTGCTTCTAAAACAAAACAAAAAATTGGAAAACTTGAAAATTTTCTAAAAAAACAATTGATTAAAATTTGATTAAACTCCCTTGAAATTTTTAGAAACATTAGTTGTTGTTTTCTAAGAATAAAATAATATTGAAAAAACCGACATAATTTCTTTTTATAGTAGCACGAAACCAAATGAAATTTTCCAAAATGAACTAAAAAAATAAAAAATATATTTGGATTAAAACTATCCAAAGGTTCACCTTCTTTTCTCAAAAACCTTTTGATCTATGCAAAAAGTCTACAGCACATAAATACCTATTTTATTATTTTCTACAAATAGTTCTTAAGTAATTTTTATGCAACTGTTGTGGTTTTAGAATAAAATAGGAAATATTTTTGTCAAAAACCCAGAAGTTTATGAAAAAGTTTGAGTACAGATTCTCTAGACCTTAAATTTGTATCTACAGACTTTGCATATATTTCCGCAAATAAATTTTACAATATCTCAATACTTCTTAAATATTAAAAACTCGTGTCTGTATGTATTTGCTTCAGAAGAGTTAAAAAGCTTTGGGTTAAATTTCATTTAATAATAATAATAATAAATGTCTTTATTGAATTCAAAAAATAAATTAAATATAATAATAAAAAATATAAGAAGTAGGTGAAGTTCAGTTAGTTTTACACTATTAACTGCTCTTCCACTTAACCTACATTATTATAGATATTATATACATATAAAAAAGATGCTAAATTAACGTTTTGTAGACTATGATTCTCATTGAAGTAATCTTAGACTAATATAAAATTATAAAAGGATAAGTCTTTGTAACAAAAAAAAAAGTCTTTGTAACATATACTTGGTTTTCTACTTAATGTTATAAAACGTAATACTTACATAAAACCGATAGTATGGTCAATGAATTCCCATTTTCCATAGATTCCCTTCGACAGCATCATCAGAGCCACTAGTGTTAATAGATATAACAGCATCACAAATATTCCATTTAAATGTGACTTTCTTGTTTTATATGCCCTTATATAAAGTGGTGAAAGCAGAACTATCGGGTAAAACGATTGCATAGTAGCTAACGCCAGTGTAACAATTGACACCATTAACTTATCTGAAAATAAAACAACCAATCATTGGATTTTGAACCACTCTTAATTTTTCAAACGGAACGTTTAAATAAATAAAATAGAATTAAAAGATTTATATTAAGAAACCAAAATTACTACGCTGCCGATAAACATTAAATTCTTAAATTCAACAAAAGTTGAAAACTTGATTAAGTTTGGTTAAAATATAAAATTTTATTTCTTAATATTAATAATCTGTTCAATAATACTGTACCAATAACAGCTTACTGTGTATAAGTCCAGCCAAGAAAACACCAAGCAACAGGTTACCCAATGAGGTAGTCGTCATAGCCACACAATTCAATATCGTGTATGGATTAAAAAGGTAAACAACAGCCACATAAATCGGAGGGATGTACAAATCCTTTCCGACCAAGACTTGGTCACCAATATCTTGGGAATACATATGTTTTTCCTTCTCTTGCTCGATGAATAAAAGAAGTGTGTACCTTTTGGCAAATAGATACAACATGTGGGCCGTTATTAAGTCGATGATAATAAACATGTATGGGAAGTAATTGTAAATATTGTCTATTAGATAAGAGTAGAATTTAAGTAATACAGGTGATTCGTGGAGTACATCGCTTGAAAATGGATCAATGTTGATGCTTTGCCGGTATTTTCCTTCAATTACTAAAATAAAACAAATTTTATTTTAATCTACAATTATTAAACATTTTTAAGAGCGTACGATTTAATGAACCTATTAGTATTAGTATTATATATTAAATACTTTTATTTGAATTAGAAAAATTAAAAAAAAAAATTAGCATTGAAAATTATATTAAAACAAAATTAATTTCATAATTTTATTATTTAAAAGCATATAACTGTTGGGTTATTTATCAAACACGATAAATTATAAAATAACTGAATTTATGTATGTATAGTTTCCTATATTTCATTAATTGAAGTCAATGTTTATTTACTGAAATAAATGTATAAATTAATATACATAAGGGAGTAATTTCAAGTAAGGAAAGAAATAACCATTTCTTATAATTGTTTAATAAATTCTAGTGTATCGTGTTAACCATTACAAGAAAAATAATATTCCTTTGACCAATGCAGTATACATATTGTGTGTGTGTGTGTTTAAGAGTGACTCTAATTAACACTGTTAAACAAATTACATACCTCGTTTAATTGAATTTAAGGGTGTAGTTATCTCAATCCTCTCCAGTATATCATCTTGGTATTCTGATGAAATAAACCACCACCTTATATATGTGGCTAAGGTATAAATTAATATTAAATATGACGCGTGATTCTTCATTGTGTTGGCTTATATCCCTGATTTAACTGAATTCAACTATCAACTTTTGCATATTTTGTTACCTATTATAGGTTATGGTGACCGAACGTCATATTTGTTTTGATAACCTGTTAAATACTCATGTTGTTATTGGCTGTAAGTCCGGATTTTATATTGATTCGCATTTATCATAACAGTTTAGGTTTTTATTTTCATATGTTTAGTATTAATTAGATGTTACACTAATTGATAATATTTAATTATAATAACAATTAGTTTACAACATACAAAGTTGTACTGATGCCACCTGTCGGTGAATACTAGATATTCATAAATAATTTTTCGAATGATCCCTACTAATTTATAATTGTAGAGTATCATTTAAATATGTTTATAATATGTTTAATAATTAAATTGTATTGATAATATTTAATAATAATAATTCGTTTATAACATATACACCTTAATGCAATACTTGGCATTACAAACGATTCTACTATTTCTATATGACCTATGCAATGGAATTCATAGATGTCGCTACTAATGTGTAATTATAGATATCTTGTATGAATTAATGTGGTTAGGTGTCGCTAGTAATATCAAACTGGCCATTGTTCTTGTGTAACCAAAGAAATCTTTAAAACCATTTCAAATTCTACAAGTATTGGACAAATATATCATTAAAATAGCAATTCATAAACTTATTTGTATTTATTTATTGTTATAAGGAAAGAAAATTTAAAACAATTTCTACAATTAGATGCCACATAATGTCAAAATGGTAATGTATTTATTTATTTGTTATTATGGGGTGTTAAATATGTAAATATTAAATATTATTCGACAAATTGTAAACAGTACAAAATTATTTATAAATTTGTATAAACTTAATCATAACACATTTTCGATGGTTGAAGCTGCGCCAGACCAGCACTTTTACTGGTACCATTCCCAATTGGATTCAATTAAGCTTTTAATATCATGTTGATCCCTAAAATAAACTAAATTATGTGTTAAAGTAATTCATTACCTAAAATAAGTTTAACATTTCTTCACAATTTTATTTAGATTCACAGATATATATTTCGGACACAGAGTGACCATTATCAATGTTTTAATACTGTATTAAAACTGTATTAAACGGCGAATGGTACGCGCCGATTACCGACGTTTTTTGAAACTAATTAATTTGCTTTTGTTAAATTGAATTGTTTGCTTTGATCAAAATAAATGTTTTAAAATCAATAGAATAAAATGTACAAATGCTTCATTGATACAAAGAAATGGGCTTCAGTCAAACGCATTATCCTTTTTTAAATCTTATTATGAAATAATTATAATTATTGAATTTTTGAAGGTGTTATACCCGAAATTCGTAGATATTTGTGCCACAAGGACTTACAACAAGAGATACAGATAAAGAGTATCCTGGGAGGTTAGTATTCTGCGATTAGAAAATAGGGTTTTTTTAAAGTAAGAACTGCTTTGGTTTAAAAGATGATATGACTAACGATTAATATTTGTTTTTGAAAATTTTTACTTCTTCAATAACCAACATTCTTTCGTTATTTTTTAATGCTGTCGCCGTTCCGTTCGAAGTAATTTTCGAAAATTCGTTTAAATTTGCAGAAAGGCGATAATCGGCTGGTGATAGATGGCGAATATAAAGTGGGTAGTCTACAAATACTCATTTAAACTTTTTGTGTTCTGAGAGCAGTATGTGGGCAGGTAGCATTATAAAGTAATTTAGTGAGTAATCCTCATCGACGATTCTATTTTATACACCAAAGCTTCTTCAAAAAACGATATTAAAGACATTATAAAAGTTTCCGGATGTGGATGTGGATTTCTGCCTTCCCAACATCATGGTGTAAGAAGGTTTAGAGCTGAAGAACATAATTTGTTATTGTGAACACCGGCCGTACTTCTTTCGTTAAAAAATTTACGTATGCTATTATTATTTCTCCTCGTGTCATAAACTCTACAAGCAATATGCCTTTTCTGACACGTAAGAATGTTGCCATCGCGTAAAGTAAAAACTGCCTGCTTGAATTTACTTGGTTTTGTTGGCCACTCAAAAAACTGTTTTCTTAGTTTCTGCTAGACTTATGTTTGATTGCCTGTCACAATCCTTCCTAAAAACACAGGGAAAAAGCCATGTGCTTTGTTCGTGTTCCTGCGTTAGAATTCTTTGAATCTACCTGGCAAAAATATCTGTGTAATGCAAGTAGTTCATGACTGTTTTTCTCTTTTTCTACCACTTAGTAAAAACCACTACATTACTTCATCTATCAAACCCACGCATATACTCCTAGGTTAAATGACCGCGGATAATGCTACGCTTATTTTAAAACATATTTATGCTTTAAGGAGATATTTTGACGAAGTTTTACTATGAAAAGTGTTTTTACTTTCACGAAAAAGTTATCTAGATCAACATCAAGTAATAGAACTCTAACTATAAATAAGTTGAATTTAAAATTCGTAAACATTTTTGTCATAAAGACCTGCATGTTAAAGATGTGCCAAAACTGATTCGTAATATTTTTATGTTTAATTGCACCACTTTCTGGAAATTCTGACACAAACGGATACAAACCAGCGAATAACAACTCGTGAGATCGCTGAGAGATTAATTTGATCGAATTCGATTTTTCACGATCATTTGAAACGTCTACGTTTAATCTCAAAACCAAAAACCAAAACTCCATATGTTCTCATGGAAAGAAAGTTGTGCCGTCGCGTTTATATCTGTGATTTTCTTATTAAACGACTAGAAAATTATACATATTTGAAGCGACAATGTCAAACACAAGAGATCATGGAGCAAAACAAGATGAACCTGCTCGAAGCACTTCCAAAGCCGATATTCATAAAAAAAGGAATCGTTCTTTGGGCTTCTACCACCTGGACAATTTGAATGATTCATTTCAGTGCTTAATCAGGATAACGCGAGACCTCATACTAGTTTAGTAACTCGACACCCACTATATTCACGAGATCTGACACCTTCTGAATATTATTTATTCGGGTCTCTACAAAAATTTTTAGACTGAAAAACCTTTACTTTTTACGAGGAGGACAAAAATCACTCGAATCGGTAAAGAACAAAAATTTTAGCTTAATCATATATTTGCAGACTTCTGCATGGCTCGTTTTAGAATACTATTTTTGATCTATTTTCACTCCTGCTTATTATTGGCTACACGCTACATTAAGAATTCCTGCATTCCTTCTTGATAATCATGTATCTCTCCTAAACGAATTATTACTATTTTTGATCTATTGTCACTCCTGCTTATTATTGACTGCACGCTACCTTAGGAATTCCTTCTTATCTTATCTCTCCTAAACGAATTATTCTTTAATATTCTATTTCCTTCGTTTGGTTATTATATTTTCGCATATTTCAAAACCTTTGCCTCTGTGTTGTGATTACTAAAAAGTGGTTTGAAGTTTATTCTCCTAAACCTCATTAAAAAAATACACTACAGTTAAAACAGTTTAAAAAAATTGATTTGGTGTGTGAATGCAGTTTAAGCTAGCCAAATCTACATTGAAAGATTTCGAAACAAAATACGGTTCGTAGTATCTAGAGGCCATGGATTAAAAGAAAGGATTCCAAAAATGAGGAAGTTTTTGGATTTTATGTTTTAAGCAAAACTAAGCAAATTACGAAAAAACGAAAAGAAAACGATTCCTTTAGATATATTGGGTAGAGTGCAAGAGATTATTAATAATATTATATAAGTATTGGTAGAAATATACATAGATTTTTAAACTTATAATGAAAAACACGATCGTTTTGAGTTTACCTTTATTTTGTAGATACTGCTACAATTGTTTCACCACACAGTGGCTTCATCAGGCAGATGAATAATGTGTGGTGAAACAATTGTAGCAGTATCTACAAAATAAAGCTAAACTCAAAACGATCGTGTTTTTCATTATAAGTTCATAATGGAGTTTCGCCAAGTAACAGCCTTATCAATCCAATACATAAATTTTGTATGTCAATCTAGATATAAATCATTTGGCATTGGAAAAAAAGTAGATCTTTTCAATAGATTGGCTTAATATTTGTTCTTCGCTAAATATTGTAAACATTTAATAAAAGAAAAATATAAATGTATCATTCAGAACCAATAATTATTTACGTATTTTAATTTTAAAATGAAACAATAAAAATCCGAATATTAGAGCTCAAGGTAATATGAAAACTGCCCCAAAACATATGTTGGCCAAACAGGATAAAAAAATCTTACCTCCTACATTATTAACAAAAGGACGGCTACATATACTAACCACCTACTGGACGAATTTCAATGAGCATTTCAAAATTTTAACTCAGTGAGACATGCACTGAATATGATCAATGGCATCTCGTGAGGTCTCATTCCAGACTTATTAGATGACAACGAAATTTTGCAAAGTATTGTGGTAAACTGGAGAGCAAGCAGGCCAGGAGAGAAATACTTCCTCAGATGAAGCGATACTAAAAAATTAATTAAGACGAATTTATTCGTTGCGAAAATCTTCAGAATGTAAATTGTTTGCTTATTAAAAAAAAACATGTCCTTAGATGATATATATGATATTCAAACAGAAATTTATGACTTGAAGGTTATAATTAAGTGATCGATAATTAAGAGAAATGTGAACGGAAGACGATTATGTTTTTATCTTATTAGGCGTTGTGTAAAATTATTAAGTTTGTATTATATTTTTGTATGTTTTGTGAATCTTTTGTAGGGGAATTTATGTAAAATTATTTTATATTATTTATTTTTGAAATGACTTTCTATGGTCCTGGGAGAATTCATCAAATTGTATATAAAATATACAATACATTTATAACTTCCGAGATATTCAATTTGACAGTTATGTAAAATGAACTACTTTGGGTTGCCTATATCTGGACATATAATATAACGCCCCCTCGGGCGTACGCCACTGGTAGAATTCGTTCTGTTTTTTGATGGTTATGTTTAGTTTGAAATTCAAAGTTCCAGCGCGTATGATTTCACGGAGGGAGACAGACTGTCGCTTATCTTCGTTTATGAATATGTCATGTTTAGAGATATCGGAATAAAAATAAACAAATTCGTTTTACGACAAAAGGAGTAATTATTTGATAATGGGCCGGCCGTTGATGATATACGGTATCAACAATCGCGCCGTAACCATGGTGATAAATTAGATCGATATGCGTATAGATTAGGTAGAATCGGCTGCAGATTTCGGCGAGTTTGGTGTTAAGAGGAAGTGGATTTGATTGGTAATTGTCCAAGAAGCTAGTAGGGGCAAAAAGTGCGGTGGTCCCCTCCAAACAGCTGGGGTTTGAGGAGGTTGTCGGATTTGAAGTTCGCGCCGGCCGCCGGTCTGCGCATTTGTCAAACCAAACCATTTTGTCTAGCTACAGTACACTACACAGTAACCACGCCGTATACCGTACCGTGGCCGTAATACTGTGCTAATTGTAATGTCCGAACCGCCGCTATACGCCGAACGTTTGCGCGATTTATTGTAAATACGTGTTTATTCTAGTTTATTTATTCGATAGTTTATTTGAAATTTCTTCTCCACACAACACAGAGACCCAATTTATCATGGATAATGTTTTAAACATCGGCACGAGCATCAACATAAAACGAACGGATGGTAAGTACCATTTACTTTCATTACATTATCCACAAAATAAGAGGTTAATACGTTGGGAAAGGTCGGTGTTCGGGTTCGGTGGTTCGCTGCATTTCGCACTGTCGTCTACAGATCGATTTTCACACAATTTTTTTCTCGCGGAAAGAAGTCATTACTCTTTTCGGCTCTTCGCCAATTACAACGGTCTCAATCAAAATTCGAAAAATAACCGTTGCTTTTCGGTGACAAGCACGTCCTTTTGCGGTTGTTTATTTAATCCAATTTCCATCTGTGCACATACATCATCGTACGTTCGTTTATTATTAAACACTTTCCTCCTCGGCACCACTTTAAAACTCGACGTTCGATAACCTGTAAGGGTGGAGATCTTCGGCTCTTTTATTTTAACGCCGCGATGAATCACTTCTTATTCATTAATATGCACATTTCTAAATAAATACATTCCCAAATGCCGGTTGCAAATGTCAACGCAAACACGTTACAACTCGACGCCGATATTTGCAGTGTTTATATCGTTACGTTTTTCAATTACATCCAATTTGAATTTATCAGTGTTAGATTTTCATTTTCAATGGTCATATGTTCAGTTAAACCACGAACCGTACCCACTGTGCCCACATTTAGAACCAGCTGCGAAAGAAGTAATTGCATTGTTACCTTTTCTTTTGATCAAAAGTGCAAGAATTTGAAATTAACCAACAATACTTCCCTCCTGGCGGAGAATTAAGTGACCCACGTGCACTAGCGAGGTTTGCGCAAAACAATTATTTGTTGGTGTGAAGGTCGCTACGTTGAATATTTTACATTATATTACGAACTGAATAAAATGAATTTATAATACACATTACTCATTTATTTCAATCTTAATTTTTAAAATGATCAAACTGTTGCATTAATAGTATTTAAAAATATATCCTTTTATCACAGTTAACTGTATTTTTAAATACTATTAATTAATACTCTTCACGTACTCGAATATTTAATCAGAAAAAACTGTTGTATAACTAACTGATTGATTTTACAAAACAATTTTGTTTTAATAATTTTAAAATACGTTAGTTTTATTGAAGACTGCAAAGAGATTTTTTTAATACACTTAACTGGTTAATATCAAGTCGGATTTAGAATTACACAAAAGTGTAAAATTATGTAATAATAAATAGAACTATTTTTTAAATTTAGTTTCATTTAGAAAATGTTGTCTTTTTTGCATTTTATTAAAAACTTGTATAAAACACTTATATGAAAATTATATAGGAAATAATTAAGGAATAAAAAGAACTAATGTAATTGACAAGAAATAGTTTTCTCAATGTGGAGGATTTGTTACATATTTCACCTGACGTCAATTATCAGCGAAATTCATTAAAAGTTATTACCTTATTTTTTTATTGATTTATGAACAGTTTGTTGTAAGTATGATAGTCACGTTTTTGCTCTGAAGTGTGCATTTCATTTTACTTATACAAATATTTTTTTAATCTTGTATATCTATTTGCTTGTTCAATTTTATTTATACATTTTTTTATTTTTTTATCTACACTTTTATTTATTTAATTATTTATTTCATTTTATTTATACACCGATTTTATTTCTTTGTTTAGTTTTATATATACAACAATTTATTAATTTCTCCATGAATTTTACTTATACACTTATTTGTTTCTTTATGTTTTTTTTTATAAAATCCATTTTAAACAAATTGGGTCTTTAACAACCAATGATATATGTTAACGCGTTCTTGTAAGTCTTTATTTTGTTTGTATCTCTTGTTCTATATTTTTGTTATATGTAAATGAATGATAATAATTAATATTGAGAGTAATAAATCTCTATGAGCATTTCTGCACTAATGTTTTACATAATAATGTAAAAACTCCAGCTAACAGTTAAAACAACTACTCCCCGTACTAAAGCACCGCCATGCATTGAATGATATGATATTTAGTATGGGGAGTAGTTGTTTTAACTGTTAGCTGGAGTTTTTGCATTATTATGTAAAACATTAGTGAATTAATACTTCCGCTGCTATATTCTTGATGAAACATATATATCACAGGGGTGGATTTGTAAATTAAAGACTTGTTTGGTTTCATCATTAATTTATATGTCAGGAAACTGATAAATTAATTATGAAACCTGACAAGTGTTTAATTTAGAAATCCACCCCTGTGTCAAATTAGTTGCTAAATCAAGTCTTATTTTAGACTGTTGATTAAAACAATTGCCATTGCTTCACTGGTTTGTATTTTTTTCGACTATATGTCATTCTCAAGGATACATGTAAAAAATTTACAAATGTGCTATTTATACAAATTAAACAATACCAAGCGTTTTAATCAACAACCAACAACCTAATTAATACCAAATGGGCTAAGGGAGAAATTAATTCATCGCAAAGTTTTATTTTTTATTATTTAGATTATTTATTAATGTAAACAGATTTATTATAAAGATATTTGCGATCGTTACTACAACAACGTAATAATTCGTGATATGAAAGACAAAAGGCTCAAAAGATTATTAGAATTACGGTATGCTTAAATTATACTTTTAAAAAATAATAAAATCACACATGGGAGGTCCTCTGATGGTTTTATCATTTTTATTTAATTTCAAATTTTATATGATTTTATTTGATTTGAGAAAACTATGATATTCAAATGTCTTAGAAAAGTAATAAATGAAAATTGACAAAATAACGAAAACCGTAAAAATCAAATGCTTCTTGAAGTTTTATTTTTTAATTTAAAAAATGTAAACTGTTTCCATCCTAAGGATGGCCGTTACTATGTATTAATTCATTATATAAACACTAAAGTATATTTTAACTACTAAAATTTTAGTTTATAGATATGTAAAATAGAAGTTTTTTTCACTTATTTGTCATTAGTTCGGTCACAATAAATAAATAAAGTTAAAAAACTATGTTTTACATGTCTATAAATTTTTCATGCACTTAATCAATTCAAGAATTACTAAAATTTCAGTGGATACACATAGTAAGTGTTTAACTATTTCTATTTGTGATTCTCATTTTTTGTAACTGATATATTTTTATTTTTTCAATCAGAATATGTTTCTTCTTATTTTTGGGAAATTTAAACAGAAAATATGCTTCCGTTATAAGATTTTTTTCAGTTTTCAATTTTTCACCTGTTTAAACAAAATACATAAGTATTTCTTTTATTAGGTTTTAAAAAGTTATCATATTTTAAATTATATATACACAACATCTTTATTAACAGATGAAACTAAAATACGGATAAGACAAATATAATACGTTTATGATGATATGAGTGTTGGGAGGTTAGTCTGTTAAATGGCTATCGACCGGCGGTCTTTCAGCCCTGATTTGTCCTTGTCGATGTGCCACGTTAGTCTGTCTCTGATGATGATGATGATGATGGATGATGTGATGCGATGAATTCGAAAATAGTAAATGGAGGGGTTTTGAATTTTGGGATTAGGTTAGGATTTCTGCGTAAGCAGTAGAGGGTAAGGATGTGATGGTTGAAGGGATTTTTGGAAATTTTTTCACTTAAGTATAGAAGGCGTTCCTTGATGGGGATAACGGAGGTAGAGTCATATAGGAGTTGGTTAGAGGGATTGTGTAGAGGATTACTGGGGTGGCGGATTTTGGTTAAAGTTCTTAGGGAGGATCGCTCGCTAACTTGGATATTGTAGGATTGCAGGAGTTGAAGAAAAGGACATTACCATAGTCAAGTAGAGAACAGCATATCATTTTATATATTTTAACCGCTGTTTTTATAGATATACCGTTCTTTTTGTAAGTTAAGTTTCTGAACATTTTGGCTCTAGCTGTGATTTTTGTTTTGTTTGAAACTGTATGGTGTTTGAAATTGATTTTTCGACAGTTGTGTTGGAGATATGAATATTGTGTGCAGGATTATTGTTACGGCGATAGGGAATAGGAGCTGGGATTTGTGGGGATTGATTTTAATTCGCCATTTAGCAAACCAGTGTTGCAGGGAGTCAATTTGCTGCTGGAGGGATTGAAGAGCTTTAGGAACGGTGGGTGCGTGGGAAATTACGGCTGTATCATCTGCAAATTGGAGGAGATATTTAGAAGGATTGAAGTAAAGATGATTAGGATTGTAGATGTCGAAACAGAAGATGTTATATAGGAACGGAGATAGAGGGGAACCTTGGGGTAGGACTTGTACAGGAGAAAAAGGAGGGGAGTAAGAGTTGTTGATTTTAACTTTAAGAGATCTGTTTGAAAATTTTAAATTATTTTATTAGACTTATGCGATTTTCTACATGGTTCTTCTATTTTTGCTTTTTAGAAATAGTTTATTTCACAAATTTAAAGGAATGTCTTCACTTACAATCTTTAATTAAGCAAATAACAAAGGAGGACTTTTTATTGATTATTTGTTGCTGAAATTTCACGTTGTGAATTTTATAATAAATTTCAACAAATTAATTTCTATTTTTTTCCTAAATTGTTTAGAGACAGAGAGAATAAATCTTTATTTAGAGAAGTCTAAATTGAGATTAATATGATACAGACATAATTTTTTTCTTCTGATCAATCAAATGTCATGATTACTGATGTCCAACGGGATTATATCGCTCTGTCATCTATTGCTAACGTCACTACGAAAGGATGAAATAATTTGATAAATGGTGATTTCATGATATTTTGGCTTACGAGTCATCAAAGGGTTAAACATTTGGTTAAGGCTTTCATGGTTTGTGCCAAATTTTAAGGGAAGCGTGTTTCAAGTGTTCTATGATTCAGATCGGTTAAGATTATTTTGGTTAAATGTTATAGGAGAGTGTGTTATAAGAGATTTATTGTAGATAGTGTTAAGAGGATATTAAAATAACTAATTTTAGTAAGGATACGAAGGGTTTATCGTTCAGATACTTGTAGGTTTTATTAACAATTTTCTTTTTTATTTTTAATTTTTCAATTTATTTTGGACACACGATTTTATTTACTTCCTTCTATCTTTTTGTTATACAAAAAAATCTATATTTTATTCTGAAGAACTACAATTTATTTCTAACGACTGTAGTTTCGGTATCTCAGCTTACTGAAAATAGAAGCCTCTGGTATAAGCAAGATATTTTTTGTTTTTCTTTTATAATTTCAAAAAATATGTGTTTGTAAAATGCAACAATGTTTTAAATGAAACACTAAATTTATTCATTTGAATTTTTGGTTTTCTTTCTAAACGGTATATAAAAACATAATAATTGCAAAAAATACATACAATTTGGCCGTGTTCATATTTGAATATATCCTTTCACTCAAATCCATCTTTAAATTTAGTGTGCATATTATTAATCACCTCATAATAACGGCCGTAACCATTATAATATATTATTTAAATTTTAGTAATTAAATATTTTAAAATATTTTATTATAAAAAATGACCAATTATTTTTGAAAATTTAGGCTTCAATTTTTTGTATTAAAAAATCTTTTTTGCTGTAACAATGCAATAAAGTTATTTGTGTTAATTATATATAATTTTGAATATAAATGTTTCTTGGTAAAATGAAATACTCGCAAAAGCTTAAGCTATAAGTTAAAAAAATATTTTTGCGGTTGACATGAAAGTTTAAAAATGTAAAATTAAATTTGAATAGCATCAAATATATTTTTTTCTTGATTTTAGAAATCTCAACAAAAACAAATAAATTCCAAATAATAACCGTTTTTTTAATTTAAATTTTTGTTGTTTTCCTATTGTTTTTATACTATACAATAATTGTTTGCATATTTTATTTGAATTTTTCTATTTGGAACAAATATAAAAATTATTTTTATTTATTTTTGTATTGTTTTGAGGTTTTTTGTATGCTTTGTTTTTCATTTGCTTTAAAAAAATGGTAAAATACAAAAATAATTAGAAAAAGTATAATAAATATTTTTTGCATTTTAATTGGTTTTAGAGAATTTTTATATGCTTTGCTTTTTTAGATTCATTTTTTTTCACAATTTTTTGTTTTTCTAAATAAATTATTTATTCGATATTATTCATCATTATAATTGTTGCAAATAAATTTTGCATATTTACACTGAATTGGATTTATAACGAATTTTTAAATACCAAAACTCACCTTTTAAATCCATTACGTTGAGTACCCATGCGTCACTTTCTGAAATTAATATTCCAGCTTCGTTAGTAATAAAAACATATAAAATATACCATTTTATACCACAGTTGAGGATCGCAAACATGCAGCAAATAAAACATATGAAAGAAGCCCTTGGTTACTTCATCCACATATTTACAAACGTTGAAATAAGAATAGAGTAGTACGAAGGGTAATGTCAGGTAGTCCCAGGCCTGAATTGCAGGTAGGATAGGAAAAGTTCCCACCCCTGTCAAGTTTTTGGTCGACCTGAAATCTAATAAGACTACTTTGTTTTGTTTCCGTTTGCATGGCTCCGCGGCCCTACCGCTACCGTAATTGTAATGTTAACTAATTATTTAATTAATACGATAATGTGCGTTTTGTCGTATCGCCAAATTAGTAAGATTTAATAATATTATTTGGTTATCAAAGCGTATCTGCGTCTAGGCCTCAAGATCATGGGTACAACCTGTTGAATTGAAAATTAACTTAATAGATAGATGGATATCATGTTTGTATACTAATTAATATATGTTTTAATTAATAATCTAGGTCCCAGTAGAATATTCAGGTCGGTCTAAACTCCAATGGGATTTATTTTTCAAAATTTAAATCATTATAGCAATAAAACAAAACAGATGTTCTTTTAAGAAAGCAATATAGTTTGACACTGCCAATTACGCAAGGAGGCGTTGTTAGTGCCAACCGCTTCAATTATTAATTTTTAATAAATAAATTTTCTTAAAAATGAACGTGTATTAAAATTATAATTAATTTTCTAGAAATTTATTATCAGTCTATTGCGGTTATTAATTATGCTGTTAATTTCTAATGAAAGGTCTAAATAGTTTTGGTTTGGTGTTTCTTTATCGCTACAAGATAGCCATTTTTAAAATTAAAATGCTAGTAATATATTTAATATGCAAGAAAGAAAACATTTTATTATATTTTTTTGGACGTAAACCTATGAAGATTAATTCACTACTTACAACATCGAGAGTTTAAACAATTAATTATATAACCGAAATGTTCTGTTCTAGTTGGCGTAATTTTTTTTATTTTAGATTTCCCTAAATGATAATATTGAATACTGTAACTGACGAACGATGTAGTCAGTTAATATACAAATCTTTGAGTAATATACAAAATTCCACTCAGATATTACATGTTTATTCTGATGTGAATACATCTTGTTAATACCACACTGCACAAATACTTGATTAAAGTTCCTTGCGCATCACTTACTTGAATAAGGTAGATAGTAGATAGTATTTATTTTAACCATTGTACTTACATAATAAAATGGTCGTCCCTTATTCTCATCTCATAAATTAACATAGGATATTCTGTAAACAATGTCGGAATTTATTCCTTTTAATAAATTAAACGTCCAACTTTTGCATAGTCACTGTTTCCTTATGAGGCTTATCGGTACATTGTTTTGTCATAATTATCACTGGAGTAAAATATATTTTTTTAATGTTTTAGATATCTAAATTTAAAATTTAAAAAAATGATTCGAAATGTTTTTAGAACAGACAAAAGTAGGTTTTGATAATACTCTTTAGTAATTCTTACGTTAGCGTAACAAAATGTAATTGATACCTCTTGCCCTATACGCTTGATGGAACCAGATATGCAAATTTGATGAGGAAAAACACTTGTTATGTTCCATTTTGTTGTTTTGACTTTAAATTCTCTGACACGTGCTTTGGCCAATTATGATCAACTTTAAATTATAAGTTTGTATTTACAAATGTTTTTCTTCGCTAAATTAGGATTACAAAAATTGCCCATTTATTCTTAAATATTCCTCTGGAAAATGACACAAGTTATGTATTGTTTTTGCCCAGAGTAGATTTTAGGTGTTCGTAGGTAATAATTTCCAAAAAAAAAAGACTCGTTTCAGCCGCATTATATATTTCTTCATTTAAATGTAGCAATTTGATTTAATTCATTAACTTTTCCTTAAACGATTTCACAATTGTGATGATTGTACATAAGTCGAATTCTGTAACTCGTTTTAATTTTTTTTAGTCAGCTATAAAATGGCCATAAAATTATCCCTCTGTTTTAAAACTAATTGTATAGACTTTTCATTCTAGATGCTTGAGTATTTTTTTACGTTGTTCGATTTCAAAGGCTTCTGTATATATCAATTATGTATTTTAAAGTTTGTCACTTAATTTTACAGATTATTGCTTCATATTTTTTTACCAATTGTGTCAATTCCATATATTTTTAACCTCGTCGAAGATTTTCGCTTTTTCCTAAGAATTAACGTTTACATGATAGCAATGTTTCCATTACCAGGTATTTACATAAACGAGCGTTTACTGTTAATTATAAAGAATCTACTCGTAATTTCAGAAATGTTATATATTTCAAAATAAGATATTTTTAAAACTTCTTCATAAATGATTGTAATCAATTAAAATGCCACAAAACTGAAATTGCGATAATAAAGCTTGATAATTGCTTCATTTTATCGTCCTTATATCTTTTCTTGATATGTAAAATTTTCTGACACGGATTTACATTAATTAACATATTCAAAAAATAAATTATTGATCATAATTGCTTCGATCCCTTTTGAAAATATGTTGTCGATAATTATGAATATAATAAAAGAAATTACAATGTTACAACAATATTCTAAGAAGATTAACAGTTTTCCTGACATGTGCTTGCAACAATATTTTAAGGAGACTAAAAAGTTTACCTGATATGTTTTTACAATAATTTAAAGTTTAACTATTAAAATAGTTTCTTTTAAAAAAATGTGTTTTCCACATGCTCGATTGACCATAAGGAAATTACAAAAAATGTCACATGCTTCAACAACATTTTAACATTAATAAATTTTTGTGAATTTTTTATCATAAAAAACCGGTGTTTCAAGAATTATTGATAAGATTCTTTTTCATTTCTTTTGAAAATGTTTTTTTACGTTATGTTAATTAATAACAAACAGACTATAACCAGATTACAAAAATTCTTGAGTCTTCCTGGCACGTTTCAAAAATATTATAAAAAGAATAAAATATAATTGGTTATTTCTTTAAAATTTGCCTTTTTATTAGGTTGTAAAATAATTATAAAGTTAACATAAGGAAATTATTAGTACCATTAAAAAAGTAATGATTTTCCATATCCTTTCAAAAATACAGATGTTGTAACAATAAGTGTATTTAAAAGTTTAAAAAGTCTTAATGCCAAGTGTTTCAACAATATTTAAAGGATGGCAAAAAGTATTCCTCGTCGGTGCAACAATAATATTCTAAGAAGATTTAGGTAAGTCACCTTTTCTTTCTTTTCTCTGTTATAATACGAATATGAAGGAAGGTACATAAGCTTTTTTAAATGAATCTTATGTTACAAAGAAAGTTAAGATTACATCCAATTTTCAGCATTTGTTTTAAGATTAATCTAAGTAATTATTATTTTGATTTTCAAGTTTTTTTTTTGCATTTTTTTAAAGCAACTGAATAATAACTGTGAATTTCCGTGTCGTTTAACAATTAAGATCGACTTTCCGATTTGGCGCAATTTAATAACGAAAAGGAATTGGTACAAACTTGGTACATGTTATGATAACTTAATGGGCTTAAACTGACCCATCGGCCCGAGGAAGCCCGCAGCATTATGCAAAACATGGGCGCCTTGCCAAAAGCTTACACTGCTGAAAAGTCGAGCGGGGGGACGTAGCGTGACCTTACGTAATTTATCCTGCAAACATGGCTGTGATACTTTCTCGGCTGAACTGTCGGGTGGTGGAATTGATGAGGTTATCCTGAAGATAATAACCGAGTCCCACGGGAAAATGTTTGCCATTCTTATGTAATCCGAATAAGCCGGCCGTATTGATTCGAAGATAAGTGCTCAAAGCAATCACTTACGTAATTATGATTTGTATATGGTATCATCCAATGGGTGCCGTAATTTAAAAAATAAGCATAAATGTTCAATAATTCTATTAATATGGAACGCGTAGCTATCCACTGTGGATAATAATGGGTTTAAGTGGAAGATAATTAACTACGTATGAACTCAGGCCGCACTTATAACGTCTTAAATTATTCTTGTGTGTTGTATTATTATTTGTTTTATGAGAAAACGTAGGTTGAATAAAGCTAAATCAATAATGTAACACATGTTAGATGGTATATATCACAAGAACCTTCTATAGATCGCGTTTAATTGGGCTAAAATCAAAAATCTTTGAGAGTATTGTAACAACATTATTTCTTTTAAAATTGAAACAATATGAATTCCAATAACTTCGAGTAATCTTAAACTGAAAGAAATCAACTTTTCACAGAATTTATTACTTTATCAAAATTTGAAATATCTGAAATATATAACTGAAATTAATATAGGGTCTTTCATTAAGCGCTTCATATCTTTAAATTAAAAAAAAAGAAAGTGTGTGAGATTTCATCGGATTTTTTTATTGTTTGAAGACCTATCGATGCCTTTATATATGGAAAATAACAACATGCAAATTTCCGTCGCGTGTATCCGAAATACTCAATTTTCTACTACTGAAAATTGACCGATGGTATGGGTTATGTTAGCTTTGAGGGCCGCTGTGATTTGTGGCTTATTCGCATAGACCTTTGACTTAAGAAAACCCCACATAAAAAATATAACGATGTCAAATCGCCGTGGCCAGTTCACATCACCTCCATGAGATGACCATGCCCTCAAATCGCTCGTGCAAAATGTCTCATATGACAAGAGCTGTGTGGAACGTAGCACCGTTCTATTGAAACCACATGTAGTTCGTGTCCACATCGTTCAATTCAAAAATTGGTAATCATCGACCTATAGCGCTCGCCGTTGACGGTGATGGCCTGGCCAACGTCGTTCTCAAAGAAATATGGACCGATGACACCAGCAGCACAAAATCCACATCAAACAGTGACTTTTTCGGGATGCATTGGACATTCTTGGACCGATGACACCAGCAGCACAAAATCCACATCAAACAGTGACTTTTTCGGGATGCATTGGACATTCTTGGATATCATGTGGATTGGTATCGTCCCAAATTTGATAATTTTGTTTGTTAATGTACCCATTCATCCAGAAATGGTCTTCATCGCTGGAAGATGATTTTGAAAATTAGTGTCAGATTTCAGCTGCTCCAGGGCCCAATGACACACGTCATTGTATATGGTCGTTTACCTTCAGGTTCTGAGCCAGTTAAATTTTGTACGGGTGCAGGTCCAAGTCACGACGCAAAATTCGCGTGCGTCTCCGAAAGGACAAGTTCTCGCGAACCACGCCAAATCGACTGCCTCGAATTCTCCTGATACTTTCACGAACAGTGGCAATGTTTTTGGCAGATCTTGCGTTTCGTCGTCGTACAGATGTTGGTTTATTGTTTACTGAACCAGTGGACTCAAAGTTATCCCTCACACTGCGAATAGTCCTCTCGGTAGGACGATTATGGCGACCCATTTTGTTTCGACCAGTTCGAGTCTCATTGGCGCATTGCAACAGAAACAATGAAAGTATAAAACTTCAGTCAGTTCTTCAGCATTTAAGGTGACATATATGCAATGAAGACAATCAAACTTTCAACTGCTCTTGAGATTTTTAATTGTCGGTAGTTATTACACGTAATTACGGAAACTGAAAATAAAATTGAAACTATGAACCAATTGAAGTTATTTATAGAAACTATTTATTTTTGATCTTAGAAACTCGGGCAGCCCCGGGTGGATAACAAACTCAACGACCAATCAGCTAAAATTGATTACAGCCACTGGTTAAATAAACTCACTTAAGGAATTAGTCCCGTTTCTAGGCCACAGATTGCTACAGTTTCGCTACAGCGTTGATATAATTACGCCGCCAAGTTTACAATTCAATTAAGGTAAGTGTCTGCAGCTGAAAAGAAAATATAGTTTCGCATAACTTGTCAATTATACAATTCTTTAATTGGTGCGTTGCATTGAATAGTTTTATTTCGATGATAAATTTATTATTTTGTTTCTTAAAATACAGTGTAAAGCTATTTTGGTTTCCAGAACATTTAAATTAAAAAATACTATTCACATTCACACACGTAGGTTTATCTTAACACATGTGATTGTGGAAGCGTATTGTATTTGGAAACTATGTATTGAACGAGAACCTCAATGCAGACTACTTTGATTGACTACTTAGATTCAAGTTCTGCTTATATATAACGTATATTTTAATGAGAGCACACGTTTAAGAATACAATGACTTGTGATTTTGATGTGATTGATCGAGTATATAATAATGTCTTTGTGATTTTTAAACATTATTTTCAAAATGTTTAAAGTTTTTTTCTACTATTCTTTAAGTTGGGTCATTATGGTTTAAATAATATTTGTAATTAATTTACTGTGAAAAATAATTGTAATCGATAAAAATAAGCCCGAAGAATTTTTCCGTATTGTCATTAAGTTAAAGAGAGTCCAAATAATCTCTATCACTTCTGCCAAAAGACCATGCAGGGAATTAGTTTTCCAGTTGGATCCTTGGACAAGAAGTGAATACTGATTTTGCAAACAAAATCATGTTCAACGATGAAGCCCATTTTCTCTTTAAAGATTTTGTTAATAGTTAAAACTGCCATTCCTTGAATGAGTTATTAGAAGGCAATAGATACAAAACGTATCAGTGTTTGATGTGCATTGCAGTGTGAAGGAATACTAGATGTAGAGCAAATATGGTGCATTAATGCGATAGAACAATTTCTTGTGATTATTACACATAATTATCAAAACGGTAAAAGTTCGTAAAGTGATTTCAATGGACTATTTGAATTATTTATTTATAATAATCGAAAAATTTGAAAATACTAGGTCGGTTTGCAATTTTAAACACGTGACAAAGGGACGTTCAAAAATTCACTGCAGTTTTTGAGAGTGTGGTTAAGAATCCAAAGAATATTTGCGTGATAATACAAAGATTTGCATCTTCACGTCTACAAAAACCAATTGACCCATAAGTATTACTAACAGACCATTCAGCAAAGAGGTTCCCCAGTTGGATTATTTTGGAACAAAGAGTGAACATTGATTTTGAGATCAAAATCATGTTCAGCGACGAGGCCCATTTTCCCATTAAAATAGAGCGATATAATTGTTAAACGTTATTGTCAAAACGATAAAGGTTTTTGATTTACCATTTGTAAGTTTACTATTCGGTCAAAAGAAATCAAAAATAATTCATACAGTCTTGTCATGTGTTCCACGCCACAAACAGAATTTTCGATTTATTTCATAATTGTTTTCACAGTAGATGAATTATTTGTGAGTTCGCGAAAATGTGGATAATAATCCAAGGAATCTTTGCGTTATTACCACTAATGTCTTGTATCTTCACTCCTATATAGTCAACAACTTCTGTGAACAAACCGTGCAGCGAAAAGGGATGGATATGAATCTGTAATTAATTATTATGTTAAGATATATTAACGCAACATTTTGTGTCTCCAATGGAAGACGGCCTGTGTTTTCAGAAGGGTGGAACTACATATCATACCTAAAGCAGAAGATTGCTCTTGGTTATGTCATTTCCCTGTTTGGTAACCAGAATTGACCGGCAAGCTTTCATGATTTAACGCCTTTGAACTTTTAAATGTAGGGTTATCTAGTCTTAGCTTTATGCCAATAAGACACCGGCTACCGAAGTATTGAAGGTCGAAATCAGCGCTCTATCAATGAAATATCTACATTTTTTATTTCAAATGACTTTTAAACAGTTATTCTCAATTCATTCAGAACAATAAATCTTATTAGATCAGGCTTAGTTTGATGTTTATACGACGTAATATTTTAATGTCTACAAATTTTTAGTTGTTGTGTTTTGTAAGTATACATTTATATAATAATATTAATAAAGTGTATAGTTTTTTTATATATTTAAAAAATCACTACCCCACAATTCAGTATTTTAATTTAACGCACAATGTATTTCACATTTATTGCGAGCTATGAATATTTAATATCCTATTATACCGTAATTTATTACCAATTTTGCGGTTTTAATTAAAAAGTAAATTATATTACACCGTTGTTATATTCTCTTCAGGAAATAAATAATATAAGAGCAAACGGTTTAACATAATCGCAAAAATTTCGCAATTTGGAGATATTAACGTGGAAGTTTCTTTATTTATCATGATGATTCATAATACCGCTTAATTATACTAGTGATAACTCGCAAACAAACACATTTGCGACAGATGTAAGTAAATGAATTAATAAGAATCATTTGGGTAATAAAAGGACAAAATTGTTACTGATTTGGTTTTGTTTTTTAACTTTATTATCATTGTTTCATCTAATTTACATCACCACAGATTAAGCTTTGATTAGATATGTTGTTTATACTTCCTGAATAATTTTAAGTCGACACGTGATTATGTAATCGCAACAGCTTTTATTTTCTGGTCGGTCACAATGTTTAATTTGAATTGTATTATGCTTTTTGTTTACCCTTACAAAGTTATATTTTACTAGTAGCTTGTTTGTTTATAAAATAGAATATTAAGAAATAACTTAGACAATATACGAATCAGACAATAAAGACCCTCGAGTGGTTAGATCACCTAACCATCGCAACTAATTTTAACCTCATATACTTCTGCTGTGTATATTTAGAAATACAATTTAATCTTAATGCATACATAACATATCCACAAGGATAAGTATAGAAGTTTTAAAGCAAACCGTCGGCCCTTGCGTTCTCCGTGGAATTGTAGTTAAAATCATTTTTTTAGAACAAAGAAGATTTTGATAAAGAAATGTAATCGTGTTTTAAATACAGTAGGATTTGGTTTATATATTGTGAAAGTGAATTTCTTTAAAGAGTTCGTATCAGAGAAAGCATCAAGTTGTTTTATACCATAGAGACTCTATGGAATATTTGGACCATCCGTTAAATGACAATAATAGATTTTAAGTTTTTCCTACATATTGAACAGCCTGTTCGTATATTTTTGCTTGAAGGTCATTACCATATATCACGATTATTTATTTATTTACTTGCATTAATTATTAAATTTATTATGTGGTGTATAATCACTTTATTTTATGAAGCCTTATCAAGCCCACGTTTTTTGACTTCTACCTTGTAAAATGTGTATTGATTACTCCTTAAAAACTAATGTACACATTGTGTTCTAAAATATAATTAATTAATTATATATATGAGGTGATAAGTCTACCATTAATTTTTTTTTAAATTATACTCCATATAAAATATAATAATTTAAAATACATAATTATATTTTAATTTGATTAAATTTAAATTGCATCCATAAGGTTTTATAATATTACATTTGAATAAGACATTGGTAAGGTTTAAAGCTCAAATGATTTCCTTTACGAAAATACCATGATTTCTTAACATACGTTAGCTATTCTATTCTATTCTATTCATATATTCTATTCTATGCTGGAAAGCAACGAGAATGGTTTGGTTTCAGAACCAATTGAGAGAAATCGGCTACTTCTGCCATAGATTTCCGTTTGGAATGAACCAGATAGTTTTTATCTCTATGACATATCCTTTGCTTCTAATCTCTAAAACACACCCCCAGCAAATCTTATGTACCTCGCAATAACCTTTCAAAACCAAATTTATCACAGCATTACTACGTTTAGTTAGCTTTTGGTTTGTTTACACAAGATCTACAAATACAGCAGTTATAAACGTTTAAGAGAGGTAGAGTACATCAATACGATGGTAAATCACATAGCATGGGCAAAGTTAGTTTATATTTAGTGGACCAATTAAAAAAGTAAGCCATCTATCGGAAATATGTTTATTATTTATTAAAATAAACAATTTGGGAATTTATTTCTTAAAAATAATATCAAAATGTAAACCTGATATATTCGAACACTAAAATTTCTTATGACGGCTCGGCATCTAGACTCTGTGATGGCTGCCATTTCGCTATGGATATTCTATTTCAAATGCACTAGAGATGTTGGACTATTGGCGTTAACTTTAGATTTGAGTTAACCCCATAGGGTCCAAAGGTCCATATGGACTGCATGGATGACACCTCTCCTGAAGATTAATTTGCCAGATAAGTTTCCGAATTAAAAGGTTCTGATCGTCACGAACAGACTGGTAAACATTATCCATGTTCTCTGCCTTTCGAAATATCTTAATAAATTGCACCTATAATAAGAATTTTAAACAACTGAAATTCTGTAGAATTTAGTTATAATTTTAGTTGAGAATATTATATGGGTGTCTGATGAGTTTCTTTAACCTAATAAACCTACGAGTATAAAGCCTTGAAATTCTCTAGAATTTAAAGTCTGAAACTAGTACAATTTTTAGAATTACGGTTGGTAATATAGTAATGTAGTTTTCCTTAAAAATAAATTTATAAAGTTTACTACAACTATTGCATTGTGAAGCCTATACTGAATTTAATTATCGTTAAGCATCTGGCTATAATACCTCTCTTAATGTAAATAATATACTGGAGCTCAAAAGTAATGCAACACCCCTTAGATGTGGTTTAATATGCATGTTTAATTTTTTGTGTACGATTTATACACTTATTCGAAAAGTAAAGCAAATTTAATAACGTTAATAACCAGTAACCTGTTCTACTCTGATCCTTTCTGAGCTCTTCAGTATATTGAACCTTGCTAAAACGCCTAGAATTCGTGCATCTGGTCGATTTCATCAATTAAGTGATTTTCAAAAAGGTCGTATTGTTGGTATGAAAGAGGCGGGCTTCAGTTTGAGGAAAATAGCCCGAACACTCGAAATTACACCCTTAACTGTAATGCGAGTATGGAGAAGATGGTTTTAAGAAAATGACTATCAGCGACAGAGACGTTCTGATAGGCCTAGGATCATTCAGGGTGGTCAAGAACAGTACATAAGACTGCTTGCGATACGTAATTATCACGACACTTTAAGCAAGTTCGAGATGCCTTTGTTGCAGCAACAGAGCGTGTGGTTTCTAGGCAAATAGTTAATCGAGGAGTCCTTCCATGGGCCTTTATGCGTTCCGTCCGTAGAGTGTAAACTTTATTTGCTTTAGTGATGAGTCCAGATTCTGCTTAGGAAGTAGACGTGTCCGTCGATTTCGCGGTGAAAGGTAAAATGTAGAGTTTGCATTAGAACGCCACACAGCCAATACTCCTGGCATCATGGTATGGAGCGCTATATGTCTTGGAAATAGGTCCTTCTTGTGGTTCATTACGGATAGTCTAACAGCCCAACGGTACATCGAAGTTCTACAACCAGTTGCAATTCCATACTTTGAGACTATCCCAAACGCCATTTTTCAGCAAGACAGTGCCCTGCCGCATACGGCGCGTCAAACCATGGACTTTATACAAAATTCTGGCGTAGAGTTTTTACATTGGCCTGCAAGATCCCCTGATTTATCGCCAATAGAACGTGTATGGGATAGCATTGGAACAACACTTCAGCGACCAAGTACTTTGGACCAATGTGTGTTCAACAGGCCTGGGACCACTTACCACAAGAAGACATCGGCCACTTGATTTGGTCTATGCCTCGCCGAGTTAGAGAGTGCTACAACCACCGTGGCGGGCCAACACTTTTTTGTCCAACCTACACCAAATTGGAATCGTTTGTTCTGATACGAAAACTGAACATAAATTTAATAAAAAACCTTTAAAACATATTTTTTTCTGGGTGTTGCATAACTTTTGAGCTCCAGTGTATTAATAAAACTTGAGCACTAATATTGTGTATTATACGAGGTTAGATTGAAAAGTTTCCGGAATGGGCAAGAGATGGCGCGCGTATCGTGAAATTGTTATGATGTTTGTCAAGGCTAACCTATTTTAGGTAAGCTGCCAAATTTTTAGACACGTGCGTCGTTCCGTTTTTGTTTACTAGGATTATCTTGTGAAGCAAGTCAGGCACTTTTGCAAAAATGGATAAAAACGAATTTCGTGTAGTCATCAAACATTTCTGGATGGATAGGAAAAAGGCGACGGAGATACGAGATATTTTGCAGAAAGTTCATGGCACATCCACACCTTCATTTTCGACTATTAGTTTCTGGGTGAGCGAGTTCAAACGTGGCCGTACGAGCACCAAGGATGAACCACGCAGTGGACGTCCAAAAACGGCCACAAATGAAGAAATGGTCAACAAAGTCCATGATCTCGTGTTAGCCGATCGACGAGTGAAGTTAATGGACGTGTGCAAAATATCGTGCACGAACATTTGGGCATGAGGAAGCTGTCGGCGCGATGGGTGCCGCGTTTGCTGACTATGGACAACAAGCGAAATCGTGTGACCACTTCGAAAGAGTCTTTGGCCTTGTTAAAGCGTAATCCAAGGATTTTTTTCGCCGATTCGTGACCGTGGACGAAACATGGATCCACCACTACACACCAGAAACCAAGCAGCAGTCGAAACAGTGGATTTCTCCAGGCGAATCTGCTCCGAAGAAGGCAAAGACTGTCCCATCGGCTGGAAAGGTCATGGCCACCGTTTTTTGGGATTCGCAAAGTGTGATACACATCGACTTTTTGCAGAAGGGAAGAACTATCACGGGACAATACTACAGCGATTCATTGGATCAATTCAACGGCATATTGAAGGAGAAACGGCCTCATTTGCAGCGGAAAAAAGTGCTCTTCCACCACGACAACGCGCCGGCCCATTGATCCCGAATCGTCAATGCTAAATTGGTTGAATTGGGCTACGAGGTGGTGCCGCATCCCCCGTACTCTCCAGACCTGGCCCCGTGCGTACTTGGCTCGGAGGCAAGCGCTTTACGTCAAATGAGGAGGTCATCGACGCCACTAAAGCTTATTTTGCAGAGTTCCCGAAATCATATTTTTCTGAAGGCTTAAAAAAGTTAGAGCACCGCTGGGAAAAGTGTATCGCCCTGCAAGGGTACTATGTTGAAAAAAAAACTGTTTAATTACTGCGTTTTCTTGCCCATTCCGGAAACTTTTCAATCTACCCTTGTAGTGACTTTAGTTTAGTTAATGCAACCTTAGAGGGTCGATAAGTATTACAATTATGTCATCTAAATAAAAATATTATAAATAGAGAATTATTATTGAGTTTTGGTAAAGGTACACCAAACGGTCCTAAAATTGTTCACTTGTTTACATCTTTTAATATCATTTCGAGGTGAATTTTGCGGTCAAATATTTTTGCGATCTCTTTTTAATGATTTATATAATTTAAATAAAAATAAATGTTTATTAATTGTAATTTTTTGATTAATCTTAAACAGTTTGTTAATGAATATGAAGAGAAAAATTATTAACAAGAAATGAATTTACGCTGATTTAATTATAATAAACTAGCAACTGTAATTAATAAATCTAAAAATCAAGTTTATAATCATCTGCAGACACACAAACTGTTTAACGTACTTTTAATTAGTATGTTATTCAGACTAGTGTTGCTTTAATAGCTGTGCTATTTGTAACACTTTTTTTACTTTTGTATAATTCAATATATGTCGAGGTATTAACTAGAGAAGTCGTTTTTTCAATGAGTAATTTGTTTTATAATCTTAGTAAGACTCCTTGTTGTAGATTCACGAAATGTTTTCATATTTTTAAATTATTAGTTAATTTTCTACAACGACGCAAAGGACTTTATTACATTTTATTACTCAATGATTTATTAAACGTTTTCTAAATGTGCATAATTTGAAGGGTTTTATTAAATTTGCTTCCAATTTTAATCCAATTAATAGAATGATTAGTCTGTGTAATAAATATAATTTACATGCCTCGTTTAATGTTTTTGGAAGTAACTATAATTCATTTAAACTTAATCTTAAAAATATACAATGTCACTAAATGTTATAACCGTTATTTGTAAATGTACACGTGTAGTGGTATTAATGTTAGTTATAGTTTTTAATTTAGATTGTAAGTGTTTAAATTGTTAATTTAAGTATTATTTGTTTCACGTAGTGCAAAATCAAATCATTAATTATCTGATTACCTAATTGTACTTGTCAGCTATTAGTACCTATTCTGGATATATATCAATTTTTGTTTATGTGCTGGTATTCGATTGATTGATTGGCGCAAATTGAAAGCATTTTTTATGTTCTTGAATACGGTCTAGAAAGCTGCGTCCAGTTTGTCCAACGTTTACCTTAGGATTATCAGATTTATCTTTAGCATTATTAATAAATTTACTAAGTAAATTGTTCGTTCTGAAAGACGGGGTTGAATTGAAAGATATAAGTTTTTTGCTGATGTCAATTGATGGGGGACCGTAAAATGTTAATGAACAATATATATTATTTTGATCGTATTGAACAAAAGCTGGATGTACTGTTTGTTTCTGTTTTCTAATAAGACTGTCTAATGTATTACCTTTTGAGGAAAGCCGCTTTGATCTTAGTTGGTACTTATATCTAGTACTTGAACAAAAATTTGACAAAAAGTGTACAAAGAATATCCAGATATTTTTCTTAACGCTAGTTTTACTAAATATCAGATAAAAAGCCTTCATGTGAAAAAAATAAGTTTTGTCACAATTTTCAATGTTTCTGTTCATATGGCACGCATGGCATTCGGTGGAAAAATGTGTCGGTAAATGTAATTTTCAGTCTCGTCAAAAACTATTTGTCACGGGTCGAGACCCTACTTTAGACACCTATAGTCAGGAGCGAGCCGGATTATCGATTGGAGTGCGTGGGTGGTGAACAACGTAAACCGCGCCACGCCACACCGAACAAACACATACGCCGTTGTCTCGATTTAAAGTCGACATTTCCGTGGCATTCGCGCCGTCCGATTTCGAAAATCCTACCTGAACAGAGGTGCAAGGACTGATATTTTCTCCGCTCACGGTGTATTTCATTAAAATTCGACCATGTATTTCCACTTATGTACAAGTGAATCACCACAAGGAAATCTTGTGAAATTCAAAAAATATACGAATGCTTATTACGGTTTCAATTCATAACAACCATCACTTTTAATTAAGAAAAATAAAACAATTATACAATTAGTACATGGGTGATAGGGCAAAAGCAGAAGTGTTAATTAAAGCAATGGTGGCAAATATGGTATTAAAATTTGTATTTTTTCTATCAAAAATCTGCGGTTTAAACAGATTTTTAAAAATAATAATGTTTTTGCGCTGTGACGAACACATATGACGACATATTGCCAATGCGCCTACGCGGAGCAAGATTCCAGTCAACAATTAAATTAATTCAACGGCAAACTGAACGAATTAACGATTGAGAGAATTATGTAACCTTTGGATTTTAAATTAAGGTTTCACTATAAAAATATCAACGGCTGTTATTTTTCTTGTTAATGAATTCTATGGATTTATGCACCCATTAACCGTAATATGGATATTCAACAAAATGAGGAATGAATTACTTACTGAAAGAAACAATTATCGAGCAAATGATATTAAGGTTTTTTATTACAAACATATATTTTGCAATTATTTTTTTTGTCATTTTTATTGATAACACTACAGTAGAACTAAACATATACCAAGTTTAGTTCTACTGTAGTGAGTTATGTTGTAAATCTAGGTGTCCAAAATTGAATCGATGTTAGTTTTTTTGGGTTTCGTGAAAAGTATATCAATATAAATAATACTGTTGTATCCTTTCTTCGCACTTTTAAAATCAGTTGACCAGGAAGCTATAATATAATCGATGGTTTTTTTGTTTTGTGAAGAGTATATTAATACAAATACAAATGAACATCAATTATATTATGTCTTCCTGGTCATCCGAGTTTAAAAGTGTGAAGAAAGGATATAACAGTGTTAATTATATTCAAATTTGAACTTTACCATAATTTATAATGTTATCTTCATGTTTAATTGCTTCGTACATTATCACAAACTAGGTGTAACTAAAACACAAATTTTCAAAGAGTATGCTTTTATTTTTCGCAACAATTGTTTCGCCACACTGTGGCTTCTTCAGGCGAAGAAGACATACTCTTTGAAAGTTTGTGTTTTAGTTACACCTAACAGTGAATTCAAAATGGACTTTCAACAATTAAAAGCCAATACAATGAAATTATCACAAACTAGACTTTCCATTGAAGTCTTATATCTCCGGTTCCTCTTCCGCGACGTTCCTGACGCTCTCTGATCCATGACTGATAGTAGCGCATGACTGTGGATTGGCTTCGATTAAAGCGAATAGTAATTTCTCCAATCGAAAAGCCACCCTTGCATAAACCAACGATATAACAACGATAATTTTGGTGCACTCTAGTCACAATACAAAAGCAGACGATGAAATGCAAAAACAGCAATGAACTGAATACAGTTTCGCATATACACCTGATAAAATCTGAAAGATCCATCAAATAAGTCATTACTTGATATATATGAATGGAATTTTAATTAGTTGCTATTTTTTAATAGTAAGGTTTGAGTATGTATAAAAGGTGTAGTAAAAAGATATCCATTATTTTTGCTTGAAATTGAAGGCTTTAATTACCATAATTAGAATGATCCGATTTAGGTCAAATATGTGCCGTTTTGTTTGATAATATGTTGCCATTTTAAAGGTGATTTCATTATATCTCTCTCATATAAGCCCTCGTACCTATTGACAAAAAATTGAGACAGTCGATTTTCACAAGCGAATTAATTATTCACTAGAAAAACAGGAACAGATGATTATCACTTGGTGCCAGGTCTGGACTATAAGGTGAATACAAAATAACCTCCTAACAAATCTCCCGGAGCTTCTGGCTAGTCACTATCGATGTGTGGGGCGTTGTCCTTATGGAACACAATTCCTCTCCTATTGGCCAAAGCTGACCATCTCTGAGCGATTGATATCTTCAGACAGTCCAATTCCGAGTTAAGAGTTTTGTCGTAGGGGAGCAGCTCATAGTAGATAATTCCATGTCAATTCCACCAAACACACAGCAAAACCTTCCTAACCGTCTATCCAAAACGGTGACCAAGCGTTTTCGCTGTCTCACCGCGATTCGATCAAGACCCTTTTCGCTGGACGTCGTAAGTGATCCACTTTGTATTACCAGTAACCAACCGCTTTAGAAATGGGTCGATTTTGTTGACATTCAGCGAATCGCAGATGGAAATTAGGTCCATGAGGTTTTTGCGTTAATTCGTGTGGCACCCATACATCGAGCTTTTTTGTATCCAGCCTTATTTAAATGGTTTTTTGTTCAATCTTTAGCTCGTGGGCAATCGAAACAGTGCTTACATGACGGTCAGACAGACAATGTTCATGATTCTATCGATATTTTTGACAATTGACCTTCCAGTGCGTGGTGCATCTTTGACATGGAAATTACCACAACGGAATCGCTCATAATTGGCTGTTATAGTATCAGGACCATAAAGAGTATTCACATTTTCATCCACCTGGATTGTGTTTTCGCCTTTAAGGAAGAAAAACTGTAAAATATAGCGTATTTTCTCTGTAATAAAGAGAATTGTTGCGACCGTTACTACGTGATAATCCATACTTACACTGAATTGAAAAATTTACTATGTTTTAACAACAAATAATTATTGTAAAAATATTATATAATAATAATAATATCTTTATTATCCAACAGTCAAAAGACCAATTACAGGACAATATTACATATTAACACCATAAGGTTACATTAAATTGAGTGTTAAGTTAAAATGTAAACATGAAGCAAATTGCGCAAATAGAACATAAAAGTACACTATACACTAATAATTGGTACAAGTTGCTCAACTAGAGCATGAGGTGAAATATTGAATAAGTCAATATTCTTACAATGTAAGTTCACATTCCTAAATATTGATAATAATGGACTAGAGGCTGTGGCTGGTATTTCAAAAGAGGATATAGAATAGGTTGTTGATCCTAGAACTAATTCGTGGGGCTTGTAAGCAGAGTCGGGTCGTTGAAGTATCCGTTAAGTAACTTGAAAATAAACATAATTTGTGAAATAATTCTCCCGGAATGAGGAGATGGAAAGTTAAATGCCGAGAAAAGAATTTTATGCGGAAAGCCTTGTTCCGGATAGGTGCCAAATTTTCGAAAGTATAAATTTTCTTAGAAATTTCAATATGCATATCAATGCGTTTTTTTGTTGTGGGAACCAAATTATGGAACCGTATTCAAGTTTGCTGCTAATGAAAGCCCCGTAGAATTTAATAAGAGCGGTCTGACGCTGAAAGGACTTGGTACTGCGAAGAAGATAGCCAAGAGTTTTATAGCTGTCGTTGCAAACTTTTCTAATGTGATTACTAAAGTCTAGTTTAGAATTCATTAGTATACCTAAGTCACAAAATTCGGAAACACGTGACAGAACCTCTCCGCCTAGCATATAGTCCACTTTAATGGGGGTTAAACTTCTGTAGAACGCCAGAACACATTTATTAGTATTTAGCTCTAAACCGTTTTCTTTACTCCATTTACACAACAGATCTAGATCATTTTGTAGGTTGGTGCAGTCACGACTTCCCTTTACCTAGTTATAGATTTTCAGGTCGTTAGCATACAATTTATATTCGCATTTAAAATGTTTCCCCACATCATTAAAAAGCAGTGGTCCCAGAATGGATCCTTGAGGAACACCACTGGTTGAAAAATAGTCCCTAGATTTATCACGTAGTTCAACATAGTTAGAGCGTGAGGTTAAATAGGACTTAAATAATTCTATTAGATCCAAACTAAGACCAAAACTGTGCATTTTCCGCAGTAGAATATCCTGGGGAACCTGATCGAACGCCTTGGCGAAATCTGTATATATAACATCGGTTTGAATTCTGTGATCCAATGCGTCGGAAACTGTATCTACGAAATCAAGCAGATTAGTAATTGTGGATCTACCAGAAACAAAGCAATGTTGATTGGATGGGAGTTAATTAGAAAAATGCTAACCTAAAACCTTAAATAACATTAATTCAAAAAGTTTTGAAAAATTATTTATTAAAGAAATGGGCCTATAGTTCCGGATTTGTTTACGATCACCATTTTTAAATACTGGAACAATTTTGGAACGTTTCCAACATGCAGGAAAAGTCTTTGTAGAAGTAATTAAATTGAAACTATGTAGTAAAGGCGTCATAAACACTGCATAACAATCTGTTAAAATGATAGCGGGAACATTATCCGGGCCAGATGTAAGACGAAGTTTAATATTCTTTCTGCTGGTATTAAATCAGCATAAAACTAATATTTGTCATATCTAATACTAAGAATTTTTACTTAAAACTTTTAAGCTCTTCCGACAAAGAATAAGAGCTTAAGATTAAGATTTTAGTTCCAAATCTTGATGATACAGTCACATTAAAAAAATGTCGAACTGAGCTTCGAAACATATATTTTGGTTGAAATTTTGGATTCCAAAGTAAAGATCACATTACTTTCCCTGTGAATATTTTCAAAACCCCACTTTTGAAAATATGATTCATTTTCTACTAACAATCCATTAAATCACTGCTTTTTAAGACCCATAAAGATGTACTAGAAAGCTTCACAAATCTCCAATTTCCATTTTTTTAAATTTTGACATCTAATAATTATCCAAAATTCGATATGTAAATAACTATACTTTATGAGTTTACGTGAAGTGATATGTAAAATAATTTTGTGAAATTATAATTAAGATCGATTTAATATATGGTCAAACTTTTGGAACATGACCATCTGGTCGGTATGAAATACTCGATAAGGAATGGATTGTTGTTGAAACTATAGTAATAAAATATACGGTAACAAAACAATATTTTACATTAAATTCTCAAGTCCCTAACATTTTTTCTATACAAGCTGAATTTGTAGACTGTTTTATAAAGTAAAACTTTGGACGAACGTGACCGGGAAGTAAGTGATAGTGTCCACCTGTTCACTCCACGGAACTCGATTAGTGAACTTATTTATCTGTGAGATCCGAGCCGTAGAAAGTCAAATCCGACCATTGTCTGTGCGTTTTCCCACGAATTGGATGAAAATCGCGAATTAATGAGACGTGGAGATGAATGCTCTACACGGCCATGCAAAGAAGTTCCGTGCTTTTTTCAATTATTCCGAGCGAAGGCAACTGGCGCAGGAGTACTGATCGTGAATAATTGTCGATATTCTATCCCACCCAGCGCATTAGTCTCCAAACTACGAAGGAATTTAATATCGCACGTGCCGAACCCGATTCTAGTGCGTCGAACTAAGCGGAATCTATAATTTTGACAGCGTTTGATGGATACCTCGACTGACAGGTCCTTAGGGTGTGTTAGGAATTTAATTCCAAACGACTTTAGTTCTAATGTAAAGGTTTCAGCACGTTTTGGGGTTTCTTTTGTCGATTCACTTCCCTGGCGCCTCATCAAATTGCGTATTGATTATTGCCACCAAATTTTATTATATTTAAATATATATTTCAAATTTATTTAAAACTAAGAAGAAAATTATAATTTACATACTGTAAATAATTTATTAAAATAATGTATATAGACGTCAATTTAAATAAAAACTCTATCCCTTATCTCATAAATTAGCGGACTTTTATAATTCCATTATCAGAATCATCTAGAGCCACTGAATTAAGGAAAAGTATTTCCATTGCCAAGGAGAATGGCTTTCCAATTCATTAAATTCAAAATTTAATTAACAAAAAACTTTATTAATCTACTAAAGGTCTCATTTATCTCATACATATTTTGGATAAATTATCTATAAAATATAAAATATTTTCAGAAAACAAAACCACTTTAACTTTACGTTCATATTCAATGCTACAGATAATATTGATTAATTAATTTTTTTTAAATTAATCAATATTATCTATATTCTAAATTTCATGTTACGACTGTACATATGTAGGACAGACATGTAGGAGTTTTGATTTAAGGAACACAACAAGTTCGATTCATAATCACACACCAGAATGTAATTTCCACCTACGGATGTTAAAATTCTTACATTTTTACAGTACAAGCTTAATTTTTCTTTTGCTAATCTACTTAATGAACATAATTTATTCATCGTTATTTAAGTTCTTATAACACATTTATTAGCATGTTAACCAATCAGAATCACTCAAAACCTTCGCGTTCATCTATAAATTCTCAAAATCCCAATAATTAGAAAAATCACGAAAACATTTCGTAAATCCACAACAATTATTTTTAGTTTATTTGATAGAAATAAATACGTTTAAAAAGCGTTGTTAGTGATTGTCTAGAAAATGTTTTGCATAATACGATTAAACATCTGGCAAAATTATTTCGATTTTCCTACTATTCGTGTCCGTAATTTTTAGGTTAATGACATTTTAATTTTCATTAGTTCATTATTTTACCGCGAAGGCATGTTTATAATTACAATTTTTCATATTTCCTTACTACATTGAATTTTATAGATATCATATCATAAGGGAAATTAATCATTATTACAACCCTCAAGAGGCGTGTTATTTTCTACTTACTGGGATACTGTAGTCGAAACACTGCGCGTGAGCACTTCATTGTGCCTTTTCCATGTTTGTTACGAAACAAATATATCTTTCAGCTAAGAGTAAGAGCTATTATAATGCTTCTTAGATTACTATTGTAGTAAATCCATTAACTTGGACTCAGTTTGGCTATATGATTGAATAATTTTTTTACTTAACGCGATTAAACCTTTTTTTGTTATCTTGATTTTTTGTTTCACTACTTTTATTTCGTTGCCAACCAGTTTTGACTATTGGTTATTCTCAAGAAGAAACAAGCACCAAGCAGTTTAATCAAACAAGATAAGTTGTAATGAAAACACGATAACAACTCATTCAAGGTGTACTACGAAGTAAACGCCTCTACCATTACATATCCAGACAAGATAAGTTTACGTGGTTAATAAAAATTCAAATTGGTGATCTAAGGCAATACACATCCTAAAGTTTTTCTATTTCGCCAGTGCTTATGTGCCTTATGGACTTAATCGACCAAGAAATTATAAAAAGATTAGCTTTAATTCATAGATATATGATGTAATGTATAATGTAACAAATATATTACATATTGGGTGATTTTATTTTCATATCGATTCATTTACTTGAAGATTGCAATTTACTTAGGGAATGCGATAAAAGAATGATAAAAAAAATCTTAACATATACTCTCCTGTGTTTAAAATGCCACATGTGCTATTTTGTACTATTCCAAAAAATAGGAAACAAATATGTGCCTTTTTAGATTCGGTTCAAAACCTTCTTTTTAATATATTTCTTCCTTATTGTTAGCATTGTCATGTAAAATCTTCTGAAAGTTCGTCATCTCATTTATCATAAAACCCATAGTCATTCTTTCTATAATCTATTTTGTAATATATTTTTCCTTTCAAGGTAATGCAGTTCGTCTATACGTACTCAATGTAAGTTCAGTATAGTTGTAGCATACTCAACATAGAAGTAATTTTGGTACTAGTCGCTCTTATCACAAAGTATGATAATATCTCATATTTTTGCATTTTCCTCGTAAGTATAACTTATTTTGTATGCCTTAATTGCTATTTATATTTAATATTGGTTTTCTCTACAAAGAGTAGCGGTCTGCAACTATTTTTCTAGTTGTTTTGGCAGTGAGCGTAAAACAATTGAAGATATGTAATTATAGAATTAAATTATCAGTTTACTATAGACAAATTGAAAATATCAAGTAAATATTATTTGTTGTGAAGTACAACAGAGCTATGGTCGCAATTATCGCTTAATATTAATTAAATATTCTATTCTTAAATAATTAGGTCGAGAGGTGTGTTAACCACCACACCGGTATTATTTCTTAATTAGCTTATGACTACGCTATCTTGTAAAATAATTAATTGCAATATGCTACTATTGGGATATTAGGAATAATCAATTTAATGCATGACAAATTCATATCTTTAAGGTATAAAATACCTAAATAGAAAGCTTCTTCAGTTATAAATTTTTGAAATTTATAAATGTATTTAACTTCATGACATAAGCGGTTTGATACTTAAGCATCTTAAAAATGTGTCTAAAAATGAAATTATTGTCGATATTAGTTTTTTGAGGCGCGATTAATAAATGATATCACTATAAGCTCTAGGAATTTTAGTATGAATAAAATAAAATATTAATTATCGAATTCCCCTGCTTAAAGATCAGATTGATGTATTGTACACCCTGCTATTTAACTGTTTTGTATAAATGGTTAGATTTGGTAAAACACTTTAGGTTTGATATTGACTAGCTGTTAGTCGAAACTATAGTCACGTATAATTTCAAATAAAGTGGTAAAACAAAGTCATTGCGTCTCCTTCTTTATTAATTTTCGTTTTATCATTGTGAACAACTAAAACAGATTAAATGCGTAGCTACATTGAAACACATGGTTGTATATAAAAATAAAAATAACACACAGTTTATTCCTTACTTCACTTGTTTATTAATTGTTAAATGTACATTTCGTTCACAAGGTGAACATTATCAATAACAAACAATAACAGTTTGTTATTGATAATGTTCACCTTGTGAACGAAATGTACATTTAACAATTAATAAACAAGTGAAGTAAGGAATAAACTGTGTGTTATTTTTATTTACAAAACACTTCACGTAAACTCGAACCAACAATATTGACATGGTTGTATATTGGTAATACACAATAATTAAATATGATGACGCGAAAGTGAAAATGTGAAATGTCAATTCAAAAATAAATTACATTTTGCTGTTTGGGATTTCACTATGTTAGTTGTTTCAACTGGTCGTTGTTCTCACAGAAACGTAAGACAATGGTACAGTAATGTCATGAGAAATTAAAATCAATCTCAATAATGTACTTTATTGGGATAAGTTAGCTCAAAGTCTACTAACCATTTTAATGGTTGACCTAAATATTAAAAACAGATATAATATATTCCAAAAAGTACTATTACTTTAGTTCTTCATTTATTCAATTGCACCCACAGTTAACTACAAAAAGAAAGTTGGCAATACGCTAGATTATTGCTCAGTTTATTGAGATAGGTCTAGAGTACGTCGACGTATGAAATCTGGAAATGTTTTATTGATTGATTTATTTGCTTTATTGATTTTGCTTTACATGTTCACTTAAAATAACAAATAATATAAATTTAAAAGGAGAACCTAGTATAAAAATGAAGACATAAAAATAAATAAAATTTATAAAAAATAGTCGGTAGTTAGAGTAAAATGGTAAAAGAGCAATATTAAAAATTGTAACGAGCAATGGAAAAATATTATATTTAAAGCTGATCAATAAAATTAATTTTGATTGTAAAACCTTAACCTGTTCTATGTACCAAATTATTAAGCGATTTAGTTTATGTTTAAATTTTGGTGCATTATTTTAATAAATCTAAAGTAAATAAATTAACCACTTTCAAATTTGGTTTTTTATTGAAACTATATTAAACATTGGTCTAAATTATTTTCTGTTGCAATTTAATTAAATTTTATTTATTTTATTATGAAACAACGGTGGAGGAGATTTCTCGACTTATTTAAACATTAAATTTTGATCATAAACACATTAAAGTAAATGAAAACAACTTATAATTTATAATGGAATTACCCAGAATAGAAAAATTCAATAGACTACCACGCAGTAACGGTCGCAACCATTATCTTCATACAATCTTTTAAAACTAACCCACTTAATGAGATGATGACATCCAGTGTTTGACGTAGTTACATACGATAGAAGACTCAAATGTGTATTGATTTTAATTGCCTGAAAGCCACTTATTTGACAAATGGCCAATATCTAAAAATGAAGATTATTTCTTCTCAGAATAGGTTTAATATACGTTCAATTTTTTTATAATTATGTTTTGGAAGCTATTTAATATGGAATAGTGTTGTAAACATTAGATGTACACGCATATTTGGAAACAACTTTATGTAGAATTAACCAATATTTAAGGATCAACTGAAATGTTATTGCGTATGTTAGCAATTGGTTTCTAATATAAGACCTACAAATATTGGACTTTACATAAATATTTTTGAAATAACGTGTATCTAAGAATTTGTTTAAGATCTGCATTATGAATAACTGATTTCTAATTTGTCAACCAAACTTATGCGGATAACTAAGTTGTCGAGAGTATTCTTTACATTTTATCTAAATTATACATTGACAAAAATTATGACAACTGCGACATTGGTTTTTAGGCAACGTTGTGCAATGCCAAAAAAATTGTATAGACATTTAAAATCTCATTTAGTCTGTACAGGATTTACACTGATAATTTAAATTCTTAATTGTGTTATAACCCATGAAGAAATAATTATTGTATAATTTTCATGCCAATGAACTTTGGTTTGAAAGTAGGATCAATATTGTAGAGTTTTCGGTTTTAGTTTGAAGCATCTATAATTGACATAATTAGACATCTAAAGATAGTAGACCCCTCAGGTTAGTAAAAAATATAAATTAGTTGATGAGTATTACCCACTGTAATTACTGGGCTACAATGATTTTCTGAAAATGGTTCGGTTAGAAATTCCTTATAGTAACCCAGAAAAAGCAACTTGCAGATTCTTGATTAGAAATTAAAAACACTTGGTTTGTTTCACAGAATATTTATTATTTTTTCTCTCCGACTAGTTTCGACAAAATGTCATTATCAAGGAGTAATGAATAATGTACAAAAGGTTACACTAATATATATATGGATTACAAATTCAGGTAATAAGGGCCGTCATAATCGGGGACTTCCAAATCTCTTCAATATTGTTAGTTATTTGTTTGCCGCTAATTATGGCCTTATTTATCTCTAATCCCTCTCTGTAATTAAGATGCCGACCTTTATTACCTGAGTACAATATTTTTAAATTGTTATTTTGGAAAAAATGGTTATTTTCTATGCAATGTCCTGTCTGTCCTATGTATATATGGTCACAATCACCACACTTTAATTCGTAAACACCGCACTTCTTTAATTGGTCTATTCTTGAGTTGTTGCATAATATTTTTTTGATGTTCAGTGGGTTGGTCATAATAACATTAAAATTGTACCCTTTAAGACTATTTAAAATTTTATTTGATAACTCACCAGCAAATTCTAATTTATGCCAATTATTTTTTTCCCTTTTATTGTGTGCGTTATAAAAATATTTATCTAATTGTTTCATTTTTTTCTTTTTAACTAGTTTGTCTATTAAGGGGACACTGTAACCATTATTTGTCGCAATTGTTTTAATAATATTTAATTCTTCATTGAAGTTAATAGTATCTAGGGGTATATGGATAAGTCTATGTATTAAGGAGTGGAAGGTGCTCATTTTGATTTTGAAATGGGTGTTGGAAGAATTTGGAATGATTATATCTGTAAATGTTGGTTTTCTAAAAATTTTAAACTCTAATTTATTGTTTGATTTTTTTATTGTAAGGTCTAGGAAGTTAAGACAATCATTGTTTTCTAACTCTGATGTGAATTGTATATTTTTATTAATTGAATTTAAAAACATTGCAAACAAATCTAATTGTCTTAAAGTACCATCCCAAATGCAAAAAATGTCGTCAACGTAGCGTGCCCAGTAGAATATATTTTTAGATTTATTTTTATCGGCGAAAATAATTTGTTCAAAATTTGCCATAAAGATTTCCGCTAATAGTGGTGATAACGGTGAACCCATAGGCAGACCGTCTAGCTGGTTATAGATTTTATTATTGAATTCAAAGTAATTCTGGTCAATACATATACGAACAAGTTTTTTCATTTCATCTTTTTTAATTTTATCTTGATTTGACTTTTCTATTAATTTGTCCAAAATTACTTTCAATTCAACTACTGGTATCGATGTAAATAGACTTTTTACGTCGAAAGATATCATTTTTGCATTTGGGGGAAGGTTTACAGATTTTAATTTTTTTACTAAGTCTACTGAATTTTTAACTGCAAATGGTGAAAGAAAATTAATGAACTTAGGTAATTTAATATTTAAGAATTTGCATAGGTTGTATGTTGGTGCATATAAGTAGGAAACCACCGGACAGACAGGACGAACCTTTGAAGCAAGATTGCAAGAACATAAAAAATCAATATACAATAAAAAGCTAACAACTGGATTTTCGCAACATTGCATAGAAAATAACCATTTTTTCCAAAATAACAATTTAAAAATATTGTACTCAGGTAATAAAGGTCGGCATCTTAATTACAGAGAGGGATTAGAGATAAATAAGGCCATAATTAGCGGCAAACAAATAACTAACAATATTGAAGAGATTTGGAAGTCCCCGATTATGACGGCCCTTATTACCTGAATTTGTAATCCATATATATATTAGTGTAACCTTTTGTACATTATTCATTACTCCTTGATAATGACATTTTGTCGAAACTAGTCGGAGAGAAAAAATAATAAATATTCTGTGAAACAAACCAAGTGTTTTTAATTTCTAATCAAGATTTTTCAAATATGTTTCACCACGGGTTAAGTGAGCAATTAATTAAACTTGCAGATTTTTATAAACTGATATATGCACTTTTATTGTTTATTCTCGTAGTATTTCAATGAGTAACGAAGAAACTTTTTTGAAACATTTTAGTAGTAGAACTTATGCAGGTTGTAGCAAAATCCTTAAATATCTTTGGCAAGGAATACCATTATGCTAATATACGTGCATATGCAGTAACAGTCAAATCATTGTTCAATAACTTTATAATTTATATTTTTTAGAACTGTAAAAACAATCGATTAAGCTCTTCATCAGTGTGGAAGGGCCCCATAAATTATATCGTGAAAGTGAAATTTCTAATGTCAGTTATTTCTTGTATTAAAGTTGAATATCTACTCTAATGTATGTTCATATTACATTTAGCGTATTTTCTAAATAAATACCATTTATTGTTTTAATTTGACATTAATTGTTTTAATCAATTAGATAACTTCAAACATACTGCTACTTTTTGAAATCAGTTTAGCGCATTATGTTTATTTAATTTTTTTTTAAATTTATATTATACAAATCAAACAGACATCATTTCCAAATTCCAATTAGAGGGTTTACAATATAAACAAGAAAGTATAATCGGTGAAAACTAAAATTAAACATATTATATATGATAAAAAAAGCCACGTGGTGTACTAAAAAATTTAAAAAAAATCTTGTTGATAAGTGTGGAATTCTGAAGTTAAATTAAACATGTTTAAAATTCTTCGATCATCGATTTTATAGTGAATATCAAAACTATATATGTACATGGTATTTTTTCAAATATAAATAACGAAGATTTCTTTTCTGTACATTTTCTAGCATTTCCAAATTATAGCACCATACGACATTTTACTTAATACGAATGTTTTGAACAGAATACTTATATCAGTAAAATTACGCATTATAAAACTAAGTACAAGATAACATTCACGTGATACCTGTGTAACATGATTTTTAAATGTCAGCTTATAATTAAAAGTCTAGTTTCTGTAAGCCTTGTTAATATAACATTGTTTAAGGTGTATGGATTTTAAATTAAATTAAATTTGCTACAGTGTGATATAACAGAACAAGGTTAAAAAAACCTTTGATGAAAGTTTGTTAGATATACACCACAATGCAAAATGTGTCAATATCAATAAAACAGACACATAAACTCTCAACACTATAAGGTTTTTTATCATCTGTATAAAATACAACGTTGGACGAACATATTGAGGACACATCGTCCATGTATAGAATGAATAGCCCAAATTTGAAGTTTGAGGTATACTAATGGAGGCAACGTAACTATAGAACTGGTGACCTTGAATTTCTACTACGCCTCGGTTCTCCAGATATGATATCAACACCTAAATTATATTATTATTCAGTCCAAATTTTATTAATTTTGATGTAGATGATCGTCGAGTATGTCAAAAGCTTTTGACATGTTTCCATAGAAAACATAAACTATAGTAGTGGCTAAATCCTGAGTGAAGTTCAACAAATTTCTCGATGTTGATCTACGTTTCATGAAACCATGTTTCTGAAGGGACATGACTGGACTCACTTGTTGATAAATATGTTTGACTAATATTTACTCAAATACTTTGGATACATTACTAAGCATGGATATAGGTTGATAATTTTCCATACATATACAATTTCCTGCTTTAAAAGGTGGGAAAATCACCGTCTTTTAAAATACGTGGATGAATCAAATATAAACCGGAATTTAGTAAAAAAACTCGAGGACGAATTGGGAGGACGCCGTTTTCACAGTGACCAAGATGTGGAATCGTTTGTAAGCAATTGGCTGAAGACACGACCGACATTCTTCGATAATGGCATGACTTCCGTTTCGCTGAAAAAATGTGTACATAAAAGCAGAGACTTTGTAGAAAACTAAAACATTATTTTTTTACAATAATACTTTTAGTTTACTAAATTTCGGTTAATATTTGATTTACCCACGTAATAGCTGAAACTAAATCTATCCCCATAGTAGTTTTGGTCTTAATTTCCTCAATTCCTATAATACTTCCAATGTGTTAACAGTAAAGTTTCCAATGTGATTTTATGTTTGGACATTTTTAATAAAACTTGAATTTTGGAAGAGTTCTCTTCGTAGTACATTTTCAATGAATAACAGAAATTTTTTATACTACTTTTTATTTTTACACAATTCTTAGTGACTAGTTTTAATTAAACAGTAATCATTATCAAACTAAATACTTAAAATGTAAAAAAGTGTATTTTGATATTTGATATTTAATTATTTATCCAATGTGAATATACATAACTATTTCGAGACTTACAAATGTATACAAAAATGCAAAAATTTCGACTTCACACGGAAAGGCTCAAGTTCACGTCCACGTGATCTTCCACTCTCGCCCAATGCTGACCATGACTCTGCTGCCAGTGGAGTTCGCTTTGGTGGTTTTTACCAGTTTATTTGCCATATATAGCTTATTAGTTTTCACAATGAAAACTTATATATTATGTCACATTGACATTTATATTTATTATAAATACTAAATCTAAAATGCTTCGAAGAAAGAGGTCAAACTGGTCGTTAAGGATGAAAATTCCCGGATCAATTTTTGCTTTATGTATTTCGATGGCCTCAAGTAAATCAATGTTTCTACCTTTTTCGGTAAGGTTGATTACCGAGAGTACATCCTTGTCAAAATTATGGTTTGATTCTAATAAGTGACTAGCAGAAGTAGATTTTTAAATTGCAAGATATAAAATTTTCTTTTAATCTTGTTTGAAAATTACGACCTGATTGCCCGAACTACAACCCTCCATAATCTGAACATCTTAAGCTATAAATTCCTGATTTGTACATATAATTAATTGGTGTTTTTGCATTCGTTGATCTTGCTGACTCTGCTGCGGACATAGTCGTCGAATAGACCAAATTCTACTGGATGAAGAACGTTCTACATGTAGCACTTTGATGTACGCGTTAAGAATATCTCTTCTTTTGAACCAGAATTTGGTTTCTTGTGTGAGCCACGTCCTTTCTGCTGTTTTCTTCTTGTTTTTTTGCTGCTATTGTTTTTGTTTTGATTGGAATTTGTACAAATACAGGAGTAACTTTTAAATGGAGACACTGTTGATTGCAACACGCATTTAGGGTTGCGAATTGTTGATTCAGAGTTTTAAGTACAATTTCGCCTTTTTGACCACACTGACTTGAATTAAATCTTGAATTTTGGTGGCGTTCACAGTCACCAACAGTGTTATTTTAATTAAATAATTTAATATGGAAAATTATTTTTAAACATTATAACATTATTATTATCAGATACACCATAACAGTTTTGTTAAATTTATATAAGAATGGAAATGGAAATAGGCTCCCTAGATACTATTTTAATCATTTTGAGAGAGAAAAGAGTGCTTGCTCATGTGTATCTGTCCATGGGCGCTGTATCTTAAAAACCGCTAAAGATTTTGAATTGGAGCATTTATTCTTTATTGGAAGATTTGTAAAACGTTTGGTAAAAAAACATGCACCAGAAGTGTATTTCCTTGAAGGCATATATTCGTTTTTTCGCGTTATTCTTTAATAGAAAAAAAATGCATAGAATAGTAATAAATAATAAAAGGAAAATTATTGCAAAATTTCAGTGAAGAGATAAAAATATTTATTTTTATAACCCTCGAACAAAAGAGAAACACTAACTTGATTTATTGAGGTATTAATAATTATTCAAAATTGTGACTAATAATTATAGAATATTATTTTAGCATTTTAGTAAAAGCATGGAAACTCTTTTGGATAACATTGCAATGTAATCTTAACTTTATTAAACGCCAAATCAAATGCGTAAAAAAGATGTATACTAGGTTCGCTGCTTAAAATTGTGACCACAAGTTAGGAGATATAACCATTCAGTATTTAAATTGTTTTTGATTGTTGGGTGAGTTTATAGTAAACCAAGAAACCGGTTTAATCATTTTCGTGATTTCATTTGAAGCATCAATTTTACATCATCTGCGGATTATCCCCAGTATTTTTTTTAATTATTAAATTATTATTATTTTGAAATGTAAATACAAGCAATAATTAACGAAACAATATAAAACTTCAAAGATTACGTTAGTTATTTAAGTTTCAATTTTGATTCTGAAGAAAACAAAATTATAATATCGAAATTGTTGACCGCTATAATAAGGTAACAATTTTAAAATTTCATTTTCGGTTTCATAATTTATAAATAAAAAAAAAACTATATTATTGTTTGAAACTTAAAATATAACTTACAAAATTAGACTTATCAAGCTAAAGACCTAGAGTAGAAGAAAGAGAGTTAGGTAGTGATATGTGCTGAAAGCCACAGAGGAGTAGTAACATATTGACAAATTTTGTACATATTTACATTAAAATGATTAAAAAGGTGTTAATTGTTTTGTCCAGTCATTTGGTGTCAGTCGTTAATGCGTAGATGCATGAAACCATGAAATGAAATCAAATATTGTTGAATTAGGATTTTCGAATTTAGGGTTTATACTAGGATTTCTAGGAAGACAATATAAGGATAATATGTGGAAGTTAAAAGGATTTTTGGAGAATTGTTCTTATAGGAATCGAAGACGTTCTAGGATGGGGATAACTAAAGTAGTATCATAGAGGAGCTGATTAGAGGGACTGTGTAGAGGATTAAGAGGATGACAGAGTTTTGTTTGGGTACGAAGGGATGCTCGCTAGCTAACTTCAACATTACGGGAGGGTGGATTGCTGTGATTGGGATAGAGGGTACAACCATAGTCAAGTAGAGGGAGGCAGATCATCTTGTAAATGTTTACGGCGGTTTTGGTATTGATACCATTGTTTTTGTAAGTTAAACTTCTAAAGCATTTTGCCCTAGAAGTAATTTTGATTTTTGTTATGGATGTATGTTTTTTTAAATTTGTTTTTTGATCTACGGTTATGCCCAAGTACTTAACGGAAACTGAGGGAGGGATCGCAGTTTGGGAAATATGGCTTTTGTGAGGTGAATTATTACTGCGATGATAAGGGATTAGGAGCAGTGATTTGTGGGGATTGATTTTAATGCGCCATTTTGCAAACCATCGTTGAAGGGAGCCAATTAGCTCTTGAAAGCCACATATTATTTCAAAATGTTTAAACATTTTCTATTTAATAAATTAAATAATAAATCCTGACACATGTACAAAAAAAAGGATGTTCTTGGAAGCTTGATCGAAACTCTGGTCGGGCTATAGTTATACTCACTATGTGTAAATAATAACAAGAATCAACGCACTAAGTATAATACTTCTATATAATACGAAGGAATTCATTATTATTAAATATTGTATAACAGAAAATAATACATGCAAATTTCACAAGATTTGATGTAACTGTCTATTTAAATACGAAATGACGTTGCTGTCCCATTCAGAGCATATAATTAAAATTTATCCGGTTGGTGCACCTGCCACGAGAGACAATAAGTAATGGGAAATTGTGCAAGGCAGAATTAATACATGATATAATCGTAAATAGAGAATAAATAATTGGAAGACATTGCCGGCCCATTGAAATGTGGTAATTTAAATTGATGACCTTGAGTCGATCAAAAATGAAAAAAAGTGGATTTAGTTCAATTCTTCGAGTTTATTTTGCAAAGGCTTTTGAATATAGTGGAAATAATTGTTGGCTAGTTATCAAATTATAACAAATGTAAACAAATTCCGTTCTGAAGCGAAATGATGTATGTGAAATATAACTCTTGTTGGAGTTTTATTTTTCTTTAAGTGCTTAAGTTTAACGTTTTGAATTATATGTTCCATCTGCATATTTTTCTGTTTTCTGTATAGTATAACTTGGATGACATTCGAATTTTGCAACGATTATGGCGGCAAAAGAATGCAATTGTCTAAATTATGAAATCAAAATGGAAAACCTGTTGATGATTTTATTGCCACTTACAACGATTATTATATAAATTTAACATAACGCTTATTATAACATACCCAATTCCGGTGAACTACATGTCATTAAAACTTTAAATTTAATGTTTGATTTGAAAACCGCGTTTAATTTTAAAGACAGGTCCCATTCTTCACCTTGCTTCGGGGCCTATTATATTAATTTCGAGCTGTCGCTGTACAATGCTATTAAAAATCTGTTATTGATTCAAAATAAACCTGGACAATAACTTCCACGAAATACAGAATTCAGTGACAGGCGCTTGATTAAAAATGATGTCCAACAAAAAGCTGTTGTTTATAAATTACTTACTTTATTATTTTCTACAATTATTTCTCTCATAATTTTCATGCAACTTCTATATTTTTTGATAAAATACAAAGATAAACTTAATAATGAACATTTTTTTTGCTCAATTGTTAAATTTTTATAATCTATTAACTTTTATTTAAATTTGTTTTTCATTTTTTTTCTTTTTTCTAAAGGAAAAAGTTTCAGGTGAAAATCTTTAGTAGTACTTGAAATACAACATCTACAATCACAGTAATAAACTTAAAACACAATTCTATTTTCATTTGTTTTTTTTTTCTTAATTTTAATGACAATTTTGGATTATGTAATATATTTAACAAAATAAATTATCAATAGATTTCTGTGAGAGATATGATTAAAAAAATTGATACAATGGATAGTCGAATATATTTATATAATACAAAAAACTAAAATTGAATTCGTTCCTTTATTTGTTTTGTATTTGAATGGTTACTCTAATTAAGCAATTGTTTCCTGTAGTATATATTGTCATCTGGCAAAAATTATAATTTAAGTTACATGTTTTTAAATTTCCATGATTATTCTTGAGCGGTTGGTCCGATAGCAAATTTATTATGTGGTAATTTTTTAATTTTTTAATGATTACCTAAGAGGTGTTCGCGTTGATCAACCACTGCATCCTAATAATTCCTTTTTCATTTAAAAAAACTTAACAATGGGAATGGACGAAATTATAGAGCTTAGTTTCTTAATACTAAAAATCAGAGAAAAACATGATTATATGAATTATGGCTATGATTATATTAGCTGAGATAGCTGAAACGAGTTAGTATTTAGTAATAATAATTGTTTTGAGTTACTGAAATCATAGTAAGAAAATTATTTCTAATTATTATTCAAAATGTATAATCAAGAACAAGTTTAAAAGAATTGCAATAAACACATTAGAAACTTATATTTATAAAATGAATAACCGTTTTCTTTGTTTGTTTCAGGTATGTAGCTTATGTTTTAAAGAGCCTTCTAAGTGCGGGAGCTTAAATCCACCAGAGATGAATTCTAATAGTTGAGACAAGGTAATTTTCGTATATTTCATGAAAAACAAAAGTAAATGCAAAGTTGGAAGCATGTGCATAGATTACAACGAATCGGCTTTGAAGTACACGAACTAGTGACAATGCGAGATGGCAAACATATTTGTCAATATTTGTCTATCTTGTCAATAATCTTGTGGTTCCATATTCAAATAATAAAATTTTGAAATCTTTGTATTTTTAATAGCTCGGAAGATTGACGTTTGTATTGAAGAGCTTTAAAAATAACCTTATATCGATAATTTAATGAAAGTATTTTAAATAAGCGCTAAAGGTACAATCAGACTATTTTATATTTATTTTATTGTTTGCCCTACCTTTTCTTAAAATATCCGAAAATATTTTTAATTTGAATGTTTACCATCAGATTTTTAACATTTTGGCAACTTTATAATGTTTAATTAAATATGAGAAATCTGCCCTTATAAAAAGTTAAAATATACGTAACTTTTCTTTTTTTAAATATTTCTAAAAATTCAAAAAACTATTAATAAGAAGCGTTCATTTATATATACAACATCTTTATTACAGTAACATTATTTACAAAAATATATACATACATTATGATTAGTGTTAGTCCGTCACTGTCTGGGCTATCGACCGTAGGTCTTTCTGTCCTGTCGTAAAAAAATTGAAATATATAAAAATTGAAGCGCGTTCATTTATTTTCATTATTTCTAATAATTTACGAACTTTATAATTATTTAATAAATTTAGACTGAATTGTAAATTAATATATCATCAAATTTATTATATTTTAGCAACATTATAAAGTTTGCTTAAATATCTAAAATTTATTATATTTTTTTTCGATTTTAGATTGATGTTTTTCAACATTAAAAAAAATCATGGCAAAATGTACCAATAAAAAGAATTCAATTTTTTCATTATCTTCAGTATTTGCTTAAATTATGAATTTTTGAATATCATAAAATTTTTAAAAAATAGTACCAATCGTTAATGTATCATGTTTAACGTAATATTTAAACATTTGTATAGAATATATTTTTCAAAATAATTTTAGTCTAAATATTTCTAATATTTTAGTAAATTCATAATGCTTAAAGTTGCCTAAATATCAGAAATTATAAAATTTTTGATAATTATCCTTTAGAATGTTTGATATTTTTGTAAATTTCGCAAAAATTTATTAATAAAAAGGGGTAAATTTAGATTTTTTTATATCAACATATTTCGAACATTTTAGAAATAAAGTTACCAAAATATTGGGAACCTAATTGTGTAGAAATTTAAAATGAATGATAAATATTCTCTAGGATTATTCATATTTTTAAACATTAAAAAGTATTGAATTGGCGAGGCTGATACTTGGTGAACTTCATATATATAAGGTAAATAAAACACTTGTTTTGTAATTTCACTACTTTTAATGTCGGAACTGCGACATATGTTTATTAAAAAGTATGACAAAATGTATCAATAAAAAGTATTTCATTTTGTCCGTTAGCTTCAGCATTTTTTTAATATTAAATTTTAGAATATTTTAAAATGTTCTAGTACCAATTTTATATTTTTTATAGTATTAAATTTCTAATATTTTACTCAGTTATATATTGACCATTTTTATGACCCTTTGCCATCTTCAATTAAGATGCCACGCTCCAAGAACTTCTGGCCTATCCCAGCAAAAAATGAAACAAGTTCTAATAATTAGAAATACACGAAAGCATTTCGTGAATCTACAAGTTCTGTTTGACATCATTTTCTGAATTAAATTGTTTACCATTCAAAGAGTTTTGCAAAGATCAAAACAAATATACTTACTAAGTGATATAGAAATCCGAACACCCAGTATAAATCATTTTATTTTCATAATATTTTGTACAATTGTAAGGGAAAATAAATGATAAAAAATTCTCTTTGATTCAACTAGGTTTATGAAAATAATGTGTCGATGCACCACGGTGGGTTATACTCTCTCTAAGGCGCCTAGGTTCGCTACTAATTAGGTGATTGATTTCCTCTTGTGATATCTCATTCCAAGCAATTACTAACGCATTTCGAAGTGCTTCTAGAGTTTGAGGGGGATGCTGCAAGTTAAAGAGTCTTCGGCCCATGATTTCCCACACATGCTCAATTGGAGATAAATCAGTTACCGGATCGGTGGCCAGGGCAACAAATTGATTTCAGCGTGCTCAAAGAAGTTCATTGAGGCTCTTGCAATGTGTGGTGCTGAAAAGTTGGATTTGGCAATGTCTGAAGATAGGGTAGAAGATGAGGTTCCAGAATTTCTTCGATGTAACGCTGTGCGGTCATGTTGACTCTAACGAAGATCAGAGGTAACCTAGAGCCATACACAAGGTGCCATTGCACCCCCAACAGTGTGATGAACGTACATTTCGACAAAAAATGTGGATTTCTTCTTTCACCATTTCGTCTTCTAACTCTGGCCCGGCCATAATGCTTCTCTTTTTTTTGGAAGGGACCGTGCTGGTCGCAAACGGCACAGCAGTGGCCCCTGAGAATCTAGACAGCGGTGGCAGTACCATAGGCATTCTTTACCGATGCCCCTTCCGCCTCTGTTGGTTTTTCAATCTTTATTTATAACAGCTTAACAACGTATACAATACAAGTACACTTAGTTACAGACGCTATTTACATTTATATACAGATATATTCCGTTATGCGACACACTACGGTTAGATCAGGGACTCGATGGCCCCACTCATCTCCTTGTCCTTGGCCAGTAATATCGCCTTGGCGAACCTCGCCACCGCCTCCCACTTTGATGCCGAGTCGAGCATGTGGCCGACGAGGTTGCCCGGTTCCACAGGTGTGCCCAGCGCACAGTCAGTTCCTCCCTCTCGCTCGCCTATCTGCTGTACCCTACTAGTGTGTGTTCCACATCCCTTGCTTCCGGGCAGTGCAGGCACGGGTCTTGCTGGCTTTCCTGATGCGCGCCAGGTAGGTGCGGAAGCTGCCGTGCCACTTACGGGTGTGGTATAGAAGTCCAATTTGCCATTTCGGGTCCACTCTGCGGTGTTGTCCACAGCCCATCTTTCATGACAATTTTCAAATCTCCGCACTTCAGCCTCTATGTGCCCTGTAATCGCATCCTGTAGAACACCCACGCGCGTTCCCGAATATCAATATCAGGTGGGACCTATGACGCCAGGACCTTCGCCCGCGTCGATGGACACCGTGCGGCAGGCCCTGCGTCGGCGTTCCTTCGCGATCCGGTGCATCTTGCCCAGGCTGGAGCCGCTTAGAGAAGCTTGACCCTAGCTACGCTCAGAAGGAGGCGGCGTTTACCCTCACTGGGTCCCCTGATATTGGCCATGAGTCTTGAGACCGCTTTGGCAGCCTTGGTGGTGCCGGCTGCTGCCCCGACACTTAAGAGCTATACAGTGTGTTGGACTCCACCACTACTCCTAAGTACCTAAGTTTGGTCTCAATCTGATGGTCTCCCCCTGACTCGTCCCGCTCTCCTTCTCGAGAGCCATGCAGCCTCGGTTTTGTAGCCCGCGACAGTAAGTTCCATCGACTACATCCAGTCGGCTACCTACTGGGTGGCTTCCTGCGCCCTGTTACTTAGGTCTTCAATTGATCTGGTTCTCACGAGCAGTGGCAAGCCATCTGCGAAGGCAATGGCCGTCTACCCCTCTGGCAGCTGCAGAACGGTGTCCACAGGGGCGAGGCTAGTACCGACCTTTGTGGAATGCCGCCGATGAGTACCATCTCCTTATTCCCATTATTCCCATTATCCCCCTCGCACAGAAGCCGCCGGTTTCCGAGGTAACTTCGCACCATCCTCAGGAGGTACCCCGGGGTCCTCTTCGCCTCCAGGGCCGCGATTATCACTGGCCACGGCAGCGTGTTGAACGCGTTAGCTACGTCGATGGCAATAGCCAGACAGTGCCGTCTCCCCTTAAGTGGGCCAATGTTACACTCGTCCGCCAAACGCCTTACCTCTATCCAGGAGTGAAGTCTGTACGCCAGCCGCCTCTCCAGAAGTTTGCCCTGCCCATCCCCATGCCCCATTTTGAAAGGAGTAACAGACGTGCCCTTTTTTAGCACCCCGGGAAGGTGCCCTCCTCCAGGCATCTGTTAAAGCGACGTGAACGCCTCGGGAGCCTTCCGATTAGGGAGCCGCTGCTACCACCTCCTCCACCGAACTACCCTCGTCTGTCGGGCTCGGTTCCTCTTTGACGATGGATGCCATGCCACCCGGGAACTTAGCTCCGACGTTGGTTGGACGTTATACGGCTTACCCCAAACATCTGCCTCAACCTCTTCGCAGAGCTCTCTTAACCTCTGCTCTTTGGCCCTCCTGATAAACAAACGAAAGGCCGCATTGGCAGTATTGCTGGCCTCCTGCAGCCCTGAGCCTCTTGGAATTCTCGGCCTATCTCCTCATGATTCATCACTAAACACTATAACATCCCGTTCCTGGCCCCACACCAATCGTTCTCTACGCCACTCAAAACGATTTCGTCAATACTCAGCGGTTAAGGGAAGCACCCAGTGCAGCCGGAATGAAAAAAACTGTTCGCATTCCAAACGGTCTTCCAGGCTCTTCATACCACGTGTTTGCAATGGATCTTGATCCCATGCTCGACAACATCTTACTATAGTATCTAAACTTCTGTATACCCTGTCCCTAATTTCTCTGAAAGAAAGTCCAACTATCCGCCCTCTATCAAACTAAGACAGGTGATAAAAATCTAAGACAGGTGATAAAAATTTGCGCGTCTTTGCATCCTAAACATTGTAAAAGATAATAACAAAAGCTTAGAACCGCACTCAGCAAAATAAATTAAAAATCGTACCACGGGAAAAATGTTAAATTTCACCCTGTGCACCAATAAATAAACAAGTTGAATAAAAACGGATAACTTTATCTGATACAGCTGAATTTGTAATCGTTTTTTCTTTTCACCAAGACAAGCCTAAATATAAAATTGTATAAAAATAAAATGATTTATACTTGGTGTTCGGATTTCTATGTCACTTAGTATAGTAGTCGGATGGTGCAAGGTCTGGTGAGTATGGTGGATGGTCCATCAAATTCCATCCAAGCTCCAGTAACTTCTGGCGGTTCACAGCTTGTTCACCGGGCTTGCACCATTATCGTTTTTGCATCATATTGTCGTAAACTATCCATTTCCCATTGCCAGTGACAAACGAACAGCGAATAGTTAAAATAACTACTCCTCGTACTAAAGCCAGGAATTGGATTACATAACTATTAGTTACCATTACAGGACTTCACATTAAGCACACGTTATTTTGTAATTAATATTTAATTTATTATACACATTAAATGCCAAGAGCAAGTTTTTGACCCTGTACTAATATCGACTTTTAGACGCACCATGAAAATAAAATTTTTGGATTTTATTAAAATTGATTAATTCTCGTGCGGGTCTTTCACTTGGGATCCCCGCGTAATAAGTGCAAAATACGTGTCTGAAAATTGTCTTACGTAATAATTTCGTGACGTGTCTAGAAAAACAATAAAAGCACAAAATACGTTACTTTATACTAAATATGATTTAAGTAATGTCATGGCAGCTAATAGTTATAATCCAATGCCTGTCGGTGCTTTAGTACGAGGAGTACTAAAGATTGAATGAATCGATTAATGACTAAATAAATGAAGAAAGAAACAATGAATTAATAATTAAATTATTGAATGTTTGAATAAATAGATAAATAAAAGAATGAATAAATGAAAAAAAACGAATATGAATAAATGAATGAGTTGTTCCATCAAATTTCTTATATTTTGGCAACTTTTGTATGTTTAAAGTAAAATTTCAAATATGTCAGAAAATTTGTTGAAGTATTGCAAACATTTACTTAAAAAAATAGATTTTGTATAACATTAGACTAGTAAAGTTTCTAAAATATTGGAAATCTGATGGATTGAAAAGTCTAAGATTAAGGATAATAGTGCTTAGAATGAATAAAGATGATGGTGGCTACGTGATAGTTCATTTGAATAGAATTTTAGACAACGATTGATAATTATCTCAAAACTATAGTCGTGTAATTATTGTTTGTACTACATTGTCAATGTAGTTATATTTATGTTACATAATAAACGGTTGCATAAAACATTGTAACGTGTCTTATTGTACCTGTTTAGTTGATCTTTTCGAAAATTCAAAACTCGGGGATAAATGTATCAAGAATAACTTTTTTATTACCTTCAGTATTTGTTAAAATTTTAGAATAAAACATTTATCAGCTTATAACCTGAATTTTATAATTTTTACACTATCAGATAACAAAATGTTGGCAACTTTATAATGTTTAAAGTTAAGTTGTCTAAATATCAGGAACTTAATGGTATACAAAATTTAAATTTTAGAATAAATAATCTTTTGAAGTGTTTGCACTATCGAAATTATAGCTAGTATAGCTTAAGTTTATTAATAGTGTTAAGTTTTTTTTTAAATTACTTTATAAACAGTTACCAAAATATAGATTTTTTTATTTTAAAACACTATCAACAGTTAAGTTATACTAGATATTCGGCTGGAACATCTCTCTGATCTGTTTGTTATTTACGTAATAATTCTTCACACAAATTAGAAATTTTTTCAGGGATTAAAAATTCTGTCACAATGTTCAATATGTTAGAAATCGGATAGTTTAACCTAATAATAATAAATATTGAAAAAGATATATAAAATGCTATCATTATTATTATTATAGTTAGGTGGATATGTGATCAATTTGTTATGAACTTAATTAATCTTGAAAATCCAAAGAAAATTATGTACATATTAGAATAAAAATCATGTAATAGAAGTTAACGTCAAAATTAATTTCAATAAAAAAATCTCTAGATAAAGAAATTTTAAAAACATATCTATCTTCTATCGATTAAGAGTTTTAGTCCAATACATTGACTGTCATGTATTTATATAAAAACTAGTCCATTGTTAAAAATGTATTAAAGTCCTTTACGTTGTAGAAAATAGAAACAGCAATTGTTGTAGATTTATGAAATGTTTTAGTGTTTTTTTCTAATTATTCGTACATTGTTAATTTCATTACTGCTTTTGATATACAATGTTGCATGTACTATATAATACCATTTATAGCTGATGAATGAACTTTTGTAAGCATTTTACTTAATTGTTGTCAGAATTCTGTAGATACTGTATTGTGGTTTTCATTACTTGACTGTCATATTAAAATAATATGATATTTGGTATGTCAGTTTCTATGTTTTGTAAAGTTTATGGCTAATGAAAGGAAAAAGTTGAACGTAATTAGAAATAAAATGAAAGATGGTAAAATAAAAGATATAAAAAAGGATAATATTTTAATAAAACGTGAAATGAAGTAATACAATGTCATTTATGGATAAAAATCTTATTTATTTCTTATTATTTAACTGATGTGCAGCCTAAAATAATCTTTATGTCCAGATATTTAATTCCGAAATAAACAGATAGTATTAAAATGTCAAAGAAATATATAAAAGCTTTGCTTTTTTAATTGTTTAAGAAATCGGCAATTATTGTAGGCTTTAGAAAACAATTTAAAGAAATATATAACGGAGCGGATAATGTAGAATATTAATGGTGAAATAGTTCGATTTTTTTGACAGTTTGAGCAGGAAGAAACTTATGAACCTACATGTAAAGCAATTGAAAATACTGAACCATCGTAGCTATAATAAAAAAGATAATATTTGTGAAATTGAGGAAAGTTGGTAATGCTTGATTCCTAATATGTGTTAGAAACAAATATATAGTCTAGTCTCCGAGAGCTGACTGTGACTCATGAATTTTCGTACTAAGAATTGTATACAATTAATATCGATCTTATTCTATTATCATCCTAGGATGACCCAAACAGAATGAAACGAAAGACGAAACGTGTGTCTGCATGTAAAGAATAGGGAACGTAAAACGTACATCCTAGTTTGCGCTTGCGATTGACTTACATCGTTTTGACATAAATATAACCGTGTTTATATTTCTCTTTTGTGTATATATGACATTCGAGAATTTTTATATTTCCCGCTTCAGCGCGGTATCAAATTTGGTTATAGATATACGTTTACCTTAACAATTATTAGTTTTGTAATAAGCAGGTCATTGCACGTTGAAGCATTTCTGTCCAGCGTTGTGTTAGCTTTCTCTCTCTCTCTCTCTTATTAAAAATACAAAATAATTATGAATATTTATAATAACCTGTATATTCTTATATTAAATATTTTCAATATCAGCGAACGTATATTTTACTTGGGATAGTTTCCAATATAAATTGGACAATAGTTAATAGTGGAGTCTCCTAAACTAAAGGGTTTTACATTAAGAGGTTTCATTTTGAATAGCCCACTATCTGGGCAACTGTCACTTTTGCAGCTGTCATATTTTGACATTTGACAAGTAAAAACTACGCTATTAGTAAAAATGCAACGATACACGCTTCAACAACGCACTGAAATTGCTAAATTCACAAAGGAAACGGTGAAAATTTTGCAGTCATAGTGCGCCAAACTAAAGCACTTTTGGGTCGTCGTGAAGCACCTTTTCGGCCAGCAATAGTAAAACTGGTTAAAAAATGTGGCTGTTAGGACCACTTAGTAATGTAAAGAATCGAAACCGTGTGCATCGCTCAAGAAAAATTGAGAATATTGCTGCTTTGGCCAATAGTGTTAATGAAAACCCAGGTTTCTCGCTTCCTCATCGATCTTTGGAATTAGACATTCCAAAAACGACATTACACCGTATTTTGCATAAAGACTTAGATTTGAAGGCTTTTGAAGTTCAGTTAACACAAGAACTCAAGCCGATCGATCACCAGCAACGTCGTATCTGATTGGGTCCTTGAAATGCATCAAAATGATCCGGATTTTCATCGAAAAATCATCTCCAGTGATGAGGCCCATTTTCACTTCGGAGGCTACGTGAATAAGCAGAATTATCGCTTTTGGGGCTCGGAAAATCTAAGAATGCTTATTGAAAAGCCTTTCCATCCTCAACATGTCACTGTTTGGTGCGGTTTTTGGACTGGCGGTGTAATTGGACCTTACTTATTGGAAAATGAGGCTGGTACAACTGTTACGGCGAATGGATTGTGCTATCAGCCATTGGGCTGATATCGTTTTCCATCGTTAATGGTATACCTTTCTCTTTACAATGAAATGAATATCCATTAATTTCTCTTAAAATATACTTATTTTTTTAAATATCAAAATGAAACCTCTTGTTGGAAAACCCTATATAATCCTCGTCGATGGCGAAATTTAATTAATTGGGAAATAGTTACATTATTAAGATGTGCAGTTATTTTAAAAATATTTCGTATACATCATTAATACTACCTTTTCAGCTGTACACGAAAATGATTATACATGCATCGGATTATTCAATTATAGATCAACACAATGTTACAATCGCGTCTATTGAAATGTACTAGATACGAGTTTAAAAGCCAAATATACTAACGTGCATTGATATCTAACTTTTGTTTGTGCACGAATACACATCGGAAATCACCTTTTATTTTATTTATTTTAAGAGGGAAATTCCCATTAGTGATGGAGTAAATCAATAAATGGGCAACGTGCTAAGGGTGCCAAGTATGGATTGCTCGAAATTGCGGATATTGCAGTTTAGCTATAAATTTTGTACCGTACACGGAAGATTAATCTACCTTCACCATCGGGTTGAATTTTACCCCCACTGATTATAAAGTGAATTACCTATTAATTGTATGAAGCCATATGCTAGTAGTTGTTGGTAACGTTGATTACTATTTAAATATTTTGAGGTTATAAACATATAAAATCATTTTTATGAAGATATTCATAGGTTCCTAGATCTGAAAAATGTGTTTGGGTTGCAGGTGAATATATTGAAAAAGAAAAATAATATTGTAATATTATTTCATCCCCTTCTATTCCATTCCGCGATCTTAAAAACACACCCTCGTACATGGCAACGTTTATAGAGTGGATAATAGAATAGAAAAATTGTACCATCATCTCTCTCTTTACTAATTATATTTAGCAATACATTTGATTGAACAGAAAATTCACTGTCACTGTCTCCATCATTTTAATTTTTGGTACTAACCAATTTGATATATACCTACTTTACTACATAAACACTTTCTTTAATTTTACATTTTTCTTATTGGTATATTATTTATGTTTTTGTTTCAGGTACGTAGGTTATGCTTTACAAATTCATCAGCGAAGACTTCCATTAAGTGGCCGAAGGTAAAGAAATATTCAGTTCATGAAACCATCGTGGGAATTATCTAGACTATACAGGTGCTTGGACATTAGCGTCAAAAATCTTATCGGCGCATACATTGGTACTTCTCACCTATACATCAATAATTTACATTTTTTTTATTATTTTGTGTATGTTGATAATGTAATGTTATACTATTTTGGACTTACGTAATTCCATCAAAAATTGATTAAAAGTTTTAAAGCTTTGGTTGGCACGATTGACAAGATTGATTTCAAAATACCATAGTAGGAGTTTTTAGCTTGTGTAATTCTTGATATTTTCTAACTTAATACATTTTTAATTAGTCTTGCCAATTATGTTAGACTTCTCAGGGCCTTTAAATTTTTAATTCCAAGATATTTTGATGCATATATATATATAGAACAAAAAAAATGCATCACCCATAATTCAAATTTTTAATGAAAAATAATTTTTTATTTAAGAATGTCAAAATGTGGATTTGAAAATAAAAGATATTACGATAATATTGTCAATGTTTTAACTGAAAAGTATTCATCATATGTCATCCAAATATGACGGATTCTTTTCTGTGAAGAAAGCTCTGTCAAAAATGGTTAAATAATGTGAAAAGAAAGAAAGAAAACTTGCTTGATTATCATTTGTTCTAAACTTCCAAAGCGACTTATCTTATATTGTGGTTGTAATACTATAATTTAAAAACAAACTTTTTCATTCAGAAAAAAATCAGATTTTATCTTAAAATTAACCGATTCATATTTTTGGAAAATAGGTATCCCACAACCTTCATGATTACACATTACATTCTTAAGTTTCTAAAAAGTTGAATGAATTGAGAAAAAGAGGTATTCTTATTAATTTGCCTTTAAATCGTCGTGGTCTTCATAGTACATTTTTTTTTCACGTTTAATAATTATAAATGTAAATTGCTTTTAGAATATCTTCTCTAATTATAATTTTTTAGATGAAAAATAAAAAATACTTTTACTTTTTTTTAATAAACATTGTGATATTAACTAAGTAAAAGTATTTTTTATTTATCATCTAATTAAAATGTATCACGAAGTAAGTGCCTACAACCTCAATCATAATTTTTTAGTTTTTTGACCTGTTTTACTAAAAAAATCGAGCTTATTCTTCTATAAACCTTGGTAGTCATCACGGTCTTTAACAGTCACTTACTGTACACTTGTGTCGTCATTAGTAATAGATCTAATAGATCAAAAAATGATATTCTCTAAAAATTTCAAATAATATTAATGTTGAAAAAAACTTATTGTTTTGTGACATGTAAATGATTGTAATTTTCTATTTCGGGTATCTTATTATAAAAGCTAGTTTTGGGTGTATGTTTAATAGATACCAAAATTTATTTTTATTTTGAAAGATAAATGTCAACAAATCAATGTTTGAATTTGAAAATGCCAAATTACTAGAAAACTATTAAGAGATAGGTATGGGAAACCTTAATACAATTTTAAAATAAAAAATGAATTAAAATTATAATTAAAATACGATAACAAATATAGGCTGTTCCATTTAAAATAAGAAAGTTATTTGACGTTAATGATAGTCAATGTCAAATATTTATTTTTATCTATCCTGTATAATTTTTAGGAAGTATTTTTATTTTATAATCGAGTCTAATACGTAGACTTAAAGATAAATACAACTTAAAATATTCCACATAAATACGTAAGAAATACACGCATCTTTAATTTTGGTCTACATTTTCAAGAATTGTCAAATATCTTAAACGCTGCTGGAGCTAGGTTTAGGAAACATAACAATAACATGCCTTTATTTAGCCTTCACTATCAAAATATATAATAATATACAAGGTATCCCATTTAAATTTTCATAACTTTAGTATGCAACATTTTTTTTGAGTCACCCTGTATATATCAATTTTAAAACGTGCTCCCAATGAACCTACATAGCCTTCAAAAAAAGATTTTAAAAATATTTTACCATTTGACGCGAATGTGGTGCGCCACCCTGTTAGAAATAGTTAATTGGCGCTTAGAATTTTTTGGTTTTACTATCTCGGGTTGATCTTAGGGGTTATTCTCACATATTTTGAATTTAGATAAATTAAATTTTAGGTTTTTCGATCTTTTGCCAAATTTGAGAATTATTGTCCGAATTTTTGAAATTTATTTATGTAGTTTTTAATGACTTTAATCTTTTTATTTTTAGATCGGTCGGAGTTTGCATTTTTAGTTCATCAGGACTTTGAAGGGTTTTATAGATTTAGAAATGTTTAAAAGATCGTTTTTTTCTGAAACCTTTCATTTTTGCAAAATTTGAAGAGAAAAACATATTTTGTTATTATTGCTCAACTTTCGGTGTTGACATCTTCTTCGTATTTTTTTACTTGCAAATGTTGTTTTTTTTGTTTTGTTTAAGGAATTTTTATATTGTTTCGATTTTGAATTAATTGTTTAGATTATAATTATTATTTGTTTAAAAATATGGTTTGTATAATTTAGTAATAAACATATTTCGTCCATATTTTACAAATGTGATCAGTTGTTTTGAGGGTGATTTTTTTTGTTCGATATTTTAGGTGTTTAGGTGTTCTTAGTTTGTGATTATGTGGTCTTTAGTGTCTTTGATTTTATTCAAAGTTGTTTGCTCTTATTTTTAGTATTTGTTTCTGTTCACAATTATTTAGTTTTGATCATTTATACAGATATTTATATTTTGCTATTTTCTTCCTCATGAGGTGGTGTCGCTTAGCATCCCTGCACTGCGGTCTCCGTGGTCCTTTTGTGCGCCTCTGGATGTTTTACTCCCCGTGTACTCCTATGTCTTCTATGACATCCAGGAGTTTATGCCAAGGGATGCTCTTTAGCTGTTCTACAGGAAGCATAGGCTTCCCGAATTTCACCGTGCGTTCTGGTTTATATGCTTCTTCCAAACACCCACGGCATATGGGGCTTTTCTCAATTGCCATCCTATGTTTGTACTTATTTAGGTCACAGTGCCCAGTGACTGATTCCGATTTGGTTATGCCATGCCTACTTTACCTCTTTTGTTTGTTTATATACAGGTTTATATCTTTTAAGACATGGATGCACAGACCGAGGCCCGCGGGCCGCATGCGGCCCGCCGGTCGAATACCGGTGGCCCGCCGACAGCAAAAATAATACTCTCGTACATTCTAAAAATATTGAATTCTATTCCAGAATAAAACCAAAAAAAATATGTTCGAAAAGTAATTTGAATCTCGCGCGCGCGCTATTACGGTGCGCCGTACGTGCGTCGTCGGTAACAGCGGTCGGTAATGTTCGTGCTGATCTCGGTTAAATTCGTTTGCTTGAAGAAGCGCGGCGGCCGGCGGCGCGATGACGATCGCTCGCGTAGATAGTACACGACTCGAAGCTTCCAGAGTCGGTTTCGAGATTTCTCCAGACAGTTTTCGACTCTATACGCGCGGTATAAAAGCCACGTTTAATCGCCGCTAGGTGTATTAGTGTTCTGTGAGTTTAATAGAGGTTTTGGAAGGCAATAGTTGTACTCCACTAGCCGGTGTCATATATTTTGATCCACATTCAACGTAGATTTCCTGTTGCAGTGTTAACCGTCAAGTGCCGTGTATAATTGTGTTGTGAAATCGTAAGTAAAACTCTATTATTAATAAGTGTTTCCCTACCTATTTAATCAATTATTTTTGATAATTTAAAAAGGATGGGTAATTTAAGTAGGTACTGTAATTGTTTTTAGGTGCTGTGTTAATCCTAGCCAGGATTAGAACGCAACATGGACAAGCCAGGACCTAGTAAAAAACGTAAGGTTAAAGATGAAAATCGGCAATTTCAAGAAATTTGGACTGAGAAATACTTTTTTGTATGGTCGCATAACAAAGTCGTTTGTTTAATTTGCAAGAATTCTGTTGCAATTGCAAAGGAATATAATGTAAAAAGGCACTATGAAACGCAGCATCCTTCTTTTACCAAGTTTACAGGCGAATTAAGAAAGCAAAAAATGTTGTCTTTAAAACGGGAGCTTACGGGTCAGCAAGCTATGTTTAGAAAACCCATTGAAGATTCAGAAACAGCTACAGAAGTTAGTTATGAAATTTCTCGAATGATAGCAAAGCGAAGTCGCCCCTTCAATGATGGGGATTTTGTAAAAGAATGCATAGAAATTGCCGCTAAGAAAATGTGTCCAGAAGCAGCAAAAAAGTTTGAGAAAATTCAACTGAATCGTATGACCATCCAAAGACGAATTATGTCTTTGTCAGGTAATATTGCGGAACAATTAACTGAAAAAACTAAGATCATTGAATTTTTTTCATTAGCACTCGACGAATCCACTGATATTAGTTCCACAGCTCAACTTCTAATATTCATACGAGGTGTTACTCAAGATTTTGAAGTCGTAGAAGAGTTATTAGGAATGTGTTCATTGAAAGGTCAAACCAAAGGAGTTGATATACTCAATGTACTTTTGGATGAGCGTTCAAAAACTGATTTGGACTTATCAAAATTATCGGGAGTTGCGACTGACGGTGCTCCTTCGATGATTGGTGTCAATTCCGGGCTAGTTACTTTGCTGAAAAAGCATCTGCAAGAAAAAAACATAAAGGCTGAAGATCTCATGCAGTTTCACTGCATTATACACCAAGAAGCCCTCTGTGCTAAACAAATTGAATTTCAAAATGTCATGAAAGTGGTAGTTTCGACTGTAAATTTCATAAAATCACGAGGACTCAATCACAGGCAATTCAAACAATTCCTTGATGACATCGAAAGCGAATATGGAGATTTACTGTATTATACAGAAGTAAGGTGGCTAAGTCGTGGATTGACACTGGAACGATTTCTAAATTTAATAGAAGAAATTGGAATATTTCTGGCGGAAAAGCAAAGGGATGTCCCGGAACTTAAAAATCCTGATTGGTTGTGTGATTTGGCTTTTTTAGTTGACATTACAAATCATTTGAATGTCTTGAACACACGGCTTCAAGGCAAAAATCAACTGATATCCCAGCTCTACGCTCATGTATCATCCTTTCAATGCAAGCTGACACTTTTCAGATCGCAATTGAATTCTGGAAATTACAATCATTTTCCGAATTATAAGAAAATGGCTGAAAAATTCAACAAAACTGCGATTAATTTCAGTTATGTAGAAAAGCTAGATATTTTGATTCAATCTTTTCAAGACAGATTTTCGGAGTTTAAAAAAGTGAAACCTCTGTTGGACATATTCAGCAATCCTTTCACGATTTCAGTTGAAAATGCGCCAGAGTCAATGCAGTTAGAAATTATCGACATTCAAAACGACGAAGATTTACGCAACAAATTCAACGAAGGAGACTTGCTGAACTTTTACCGCTGCATTGATAAAAATATGTACAAAGAGTTGCGCATAAACGCTCTGAAATGTGCCAGCTTATTTGGTTCTACCTATATATGTGAACAAACTTTTTCAATACTTAATAATAATAAAACCAAAAATAGAAACCGCCTTGCAAATGAAAGTTTGGAAGCAGTTTTACGTGTTGCTACAAGTAAATTTGAGCCAAATATAAAAAAGATTGTAAGCACTATACAGTGCCACGCTTCAAATTAATAAATTCCTTTTTAATTTTAATACATTATTATCAATTATTTATTGTCTTTAATTACCTACACTTCTGGCGGCCCGCCATCAGTTCATGATTTGCCCGAGTGGCCCCTAGTCTTAATAAGTCTGTGCATCTCTGTCTTAAGATCTTAAGTTTTGGAATTATTTTTCTTTGAAACTAAATGATCATTTGAGATTTTTGTTTTAGATGTTTTGGGACCTTAGATTTTAACTTTGTTTCACAAAATTAAATATTACAATTCTGACTTTTAGAAGAAAAAAACACATTCATCATCCAATGGCGGGCTTCGTCTTTCTTGGGAGGATTTGGCTTTTGGCATTTCGACGATCCTTTTTTCGAAAATGTATTACATGTTTCATTAAAAGTTCCATTCGACACTACTATTGGTTTTTCCAACAACTCCAACATCTTGAAAGTCAAATGGAGTACAAAACCGGACACAATTGCATTGCTAGTGGTAATTAATTTGTGGGGTAATGTTTCCAACAATAGATTTGCATTAATCCTTAACTTATGTAATTTTAAACAAGTGACTGACATTTGCACAAACTGTAACATAATCGAGAGCAGGTTTGTCTTCTTTATCCCCGACAAGGAATGCTTTCATGTCAAGCATCTTCTTTAAGATGAAAGTGCTAGAGGCAAACTTCTTCACACATTTATCTAGAGACTACACCTCCATGTCACTGACATGACTCCGTTTGAGAATTATTTGCTCTAATTTGGTTTAGATATTTTGGGATCTTAGGTTTTAACATTGTTTTACAAAATGAAATATTACAAATCTGACTTTTAAAAGAAAACAACCAGGTCGTTGTCCTTGGGAGGATTAGGCTTTGTTTGGAATTTCGATGATCCTTCTTTAGAAAATATATTTAACTTATCGGAATTTGAAGGTATTTCAAAACGACGCCGAGGTCTATAGTAGTATAAAATAGATTTGATTCATGTTTTGCAAATATGATTATATTTTTTGAGATTATATGATCATTTTAAGTTTTTTAATTTTTAAAATCCAAGATTTCATTTGAAGATTTTTGTAAGCATTTTTTAGCATTTAGACAGGATCTAAAGTTTTTTGTCTTTATTTTTCAGAATCTGTTTATACAGTTCTTAATGATTTTTTACATATATTTTTATATATATTTCAACCCTTATTTTCAAAATTTATTTTTTATACTCCGCAGTTGATTTGTTTGATGTTTCAAGTTTCCTAATTTTAGATTCTTAATTTTTACCTAATTTTAATTATTGTTTTTGTATTTGCAATGGCCTATTCTGGTTATTTGTTTCTATTTTTTATACTGTTTGGTGTGTTAATTTTTATGTCATCAGTATTTTACAAGTTTTCAGAAATTATTTTTAAGAAATATTTAAACGATTTTTTGACTAAATTTTTTATTTCGAATATCATTGGCTTGAAAAGATAGTGTAAAATATTCAGTATTATAGGTTTTTGGATTTTGCGTTCATTTGAAAACTTTTTGCTTGACATATTTTTGGTGAGTTTCATCTGAAAGTTATTTTGTAGTTTTTTGTCGGGATTTCATATTTTCTTATATTTATATTCAGAGCTTCATAAAAAGGATTTTGTTATTAAAAAAATAAATCCAATTGCATTTTTAAATAATTTAGCTTATTTGTTAAATTGCCTTGTTAGATTGTTTGATTTGTTTCCTTTGGCTTATATTCTGCTACTACCTCTAGGAGCATGTGGTCACCTCAGGAAGCATCACGATTTTATTTTATATTTTATTTTAAATGTGCAAATTGATTACAAACAATGAGAAATCGTTTATTTTTGTTATTAAAATTATTACTTAATGTTTCACTAGCATGGATCTTTTTATGTAATATTACTCAAAAAATTGGTATAATTTCTTTAAACAACTTTAATATAATGTAATATTTAATTTAATAGCAATTTTAAATTATTGCTTAGATAATAAAATGTATTAAAATCCTTTAGTTCGTTGTAGAAAATTAAATAATAAATTTAAAAGACTAGTAGTCTTAGTAAGACTGACTGTTGTAGATTCACGAAATGTTTTCGTATTTTTAAATTTATTATTGCTTAGATGTGTAAATTAGAAACTAAGTTCGTTATAAATAAAATTGTTCTACAATACAAATATTTCCCTTATTTCTTTAACAAAATATTGTGTATGTTTTATATCCAATGTAATATTATATAATATAATAGTATTGGGGGAGGTGAAATATGTCTAGCTATATATCTCAAGACGATAACGTATCTGACAAACTTCCTAAGGTATTAAAGCTTTCCATTCTTCTGTCGGAGTCGACTCGTTTTGCAGCCCTCAAGAGACTGGGCTGTTTCTGACATCGATTTTTATGGCTTTTGTGGTCTCGTAAATGCGGGTACTTATCACCTTCATGTGTTCCAGATTCCACCTTCATCCATATATCACCACTTTCATCTATAGTATTACAGTATCCTCTGTTTGTCGAAAAGGGTTTCAATGGGAGGTTAAAATTTTACTCTGCAAGTTTATTTATTTATTTTGGCCATAAGACAATAATCCTTATTAAATAGTTTTGTCAACATGATATAATGAAAAAAAATTATGCTTTAACAAAATAATTATTGTAAAAAGTGTAGAAACCGGTTTATGAATCTAAACAGCACAATACGTCTCGAATTTCGATTATAAAGTGGATTATAAATTGATAAAGTTTTGAATTTATACTAACTATTTTGAGTTGAGGGGCTATGGTTGCTGCTAGTTGTGGATTATCTTAAACGAATTGTACCAGATCTAAAAGTGGCGAAAAACCTAATTTGGTTTGCTCGTTAAGGTGGCATAAGGAATAATTACTTTTGTTAAAAAAATCCAATTAGCACAGAACAGCATTCCAATGATTACCTCAAAACAGATGCGAAGTATTGGCATTAATATTCACAGATTAATTACTCTTTGTTTAATTAAAAACTTTGCAAATTTAATTTCGACAGAATGCTCTGTGCGGGCTTAAACCAACATCAATGCTTAATCCACTTTAATCAAGCAATTAATTCCAAATCTCAGGATTTCATTTTTATTAAATAACATCATAACTGGAATTAATCAATTACAGTAGTTTTTAGTAGTATACTGAGCCCAACTAAGTCCATTTGTGTTCACTGATTTAATTTAAGACAACTAAGTCGTATTTACTGTAGACAAAAACTTAAATTTTAGTACAGGTAAAATATTTTTTCGAGAAAAAGAATGTATATTAATTTAATTGCATCTTTTTAAAGAAAAAGTTTTATTATAGGCTTTAGGCCACTTGTTCCTCTAAGTTACTAGAAGGTTACGTTTAAAGTCAGGTTCATAACAAAAGCTATACTGGTGAGATATAAAAGATCAAAACACGTGTCAGCAGATGTTTTTAAACTTAGTTTTACGTGATTTAATTTTGTCATTTTCAGTAGAATATAATCACCATAATATTTCGTAGTTTTTATACCAAATTCACTCAAAAACCTTCCACCTAAATTACAATTATTGAAGTTTATTTGACAGTATTAATACATTCAACACACAAATTACTTTTGTATAATTCAATATCTATTTTCCACGGAAATTGTTGTTTCAATAAGTGATGTGTTTTGTCATGGTTGTAGGTATACGAGATTTTTAATTATTAGTTAATTTTCTACAACGTGAAGGACTCAATATATCTTAATGAAAACACTAAGAAACCTTTCCTCACCTTTCATTTGTAACCAGATGTACAAAAAGTGACCATTATCAATGTTTTGATACTAAATAACAAGAATCAAATTATTTAAGTTATCATCTTCAAGTAACTTACTTGATCCAAAAAAGACTAAATATATTTTATGATAATCTTTATTTAAAACTACGAAACTTTTCGTAAATTTATAACAACTTATAGGACTTCTGTTCTTTTATTTAATCAAGTTATATTTGGTTTTATCTTTTAAGGTCTTGACATTGTGAAACTTGTTTTAAATTTAAAATTGTCTTCAGGCAGTAGCCCTATACTTATCTTGCATTTTGATGCCTTAAGTTTATTAATAATTGGATTGCGTTGAGAAATGTTGAATGGTGAATACACGAATTAATTAATTATTTTATAGTTGTAAATAATTAAGGTTCGAATGGTGCCATAAAAGTGCTTGTTTGACGGATTAGAAACGGATTTTACGTATCCTATTTCGGAATAAGAAATTTCTCCTAACTCGTTATGATTATTCATATACAAACGCACGCACAATACAAACAATAAACAATAAATTAATTAACTCTGTCGGTTATTTAACAATAAAGCATTCGCATCCATTTCCTCTAGCTGGAAATAATGATTCGGGCCAATTCTCATGGGTTTGTTTTTATTATTAAATCGGCTTCCAAAAATACAAATGAGAAGATTTACTGTTGAAATTCATAGCTACAACACTGCTGTCACGTAAAGTGAAATCAAAATTATTTAGTCTTATCATCCATTGGTATTCAAAAATGACACTACCATTACCACTACTATACACGTCTTTTCTAGTCATATTGAGTTTTATAAATTATTTTTTAAGAAGACTAAAGATAAAAATAAATTAATACATTATATCTAAACTTCGGTACAAATATTGTACTAAGCTGATGAGGTAAAGTTTTGCATCTATTGGTCTTCTATAGTCTGTGATCAACTGTATTGTGATAAATTAAGGAGAAACTAATTATCTGAAATTGGTCAGCTTGTTTGGAATGAATGTGGTTTTATTCGAAGTTTTATATACAAATAAGTTTAAAATTGTTCTTAATTTTTACTTCATTAAATCATAAAAAAGCTTTAAATTTACTTTAGTTATAAACTGACCTTAATTACTGATCCTTATCATTTCGTCAAGTACAGAAAATTTGGTTTTATCAATGTAATAGGAGACAGGAACACAGATTTATAATGAATGTATATAAGATTGTTATTGCAATGAAAAAATCGAAATCGTGAAACTTGCACCAATAATCTTAAATCGTATTATTAATAATAATAATAATAATAAATAAATTTATTACCCAACAGTTGTATACAACTTATTACAGGATAACTTAAGACTAATCCCTAATATAAAACAAATAATAATAAGGAACTTTATCAAACGACAAATAAAACTTACTTTGTTAATTTATTTTATTTGTCATTTGATAAAGTTCCTGATGGCTTCAAGCATCCAACATATAATATTAATAATAATCTTTATTTGAGAGTGTCATTACAAAAATATACAAAATGAAATGAATTGCATTATATATTTATAATTTATTGTGTTTTATTATTTTATAATTCTTTAAATAATCTTAATTTATATAAAATAGTAATAAAAATATATTAGTCCTTTACGTTGTAGTAAATTAACTAATAATTAGAAAAAACACGAAAATATTTCGTAAAATCTACAACAAATGAGTCTTACTTAGACTACAAGAACAAACCACTTTTGAAACAACTACTTCTCTAGCTAATACTTCGACAGACATTGAATGATACAAAAGTAATTTGCGTGTTATAAAATAGCAAGGCTATCAAAGCAACACTAGTTTGAACGTATTTCTTTCTGTAAAATGAACTAAAAATGATTGAATGTACGTTAAATAGTTTGTGAGTCACTATATTATGATAAATTTGGAACAAGACATGAATTTAGGTTGATGTAATTACAAATAAATGGGCAAAAGCAATTAAATAATTCAATACTCAAGTTTATAACCATCTGCAGACACGTGTTTCGATCTTTCGAACTCTTCAGTACAGCTTTATTATAAAATTGATTTCAAATAGAAATAAAAACGTTTACTAAAATAAATATAATGAAATATAAATAACTTACTCAGGTATGTACGACAACTGACACAATAAAGAAGGTCTGAATTTATACCTGAGATGGATTACTGAATTCTATGGAAATAAATACGTTCGGGATTAAGGAAAATACCCACAAGTTTGTGTCGTTTACGCATATAAGCATTTTTACGTTCTCAAACAACCCAATTAATATTAAACTATGAGATATCTATTGCCCAAATCTAGTCTTAAAAAAAAGTTTATGTGTATTGTTTTACTATTATCTTTGAAAATCATATTAAACTTAAAGAAATAAGTATTAATTTTTATTATCGTCAATTGTACTGGATTTTTGAGGAAAAAATAGTCTAAAAAAATGAAAAGCCACTTTGCTTATTGCTAGTAGTTCTTACTTAGCAGACATTCATGGTCTGATTCTGGTCATACAATCCTGATTCTCTTGCCTTAATTAGTTTCTTTCTAATATCCATTTTTCTAATTATAATAAACTTGTCCTTGTCATTGGCTAATACTTAGGTATTGTTACACAATAGTTAACAAACATTGATACATTATTCTCGTAAGCTATAAAAACTTACATAAAGTATATGGTTTCAAAAATGTCTTTATTATTCTACAATGTTTCACCACACCGTGGCTTCATCAGGTAGATGAAAAACATTTTTGGTATATGGTTCCAAAAATGTTTTTCATCAGTGTCAGTATTTTATTAAGTGATATGGAGCCTCAACAAGTAACGGCCGCATCAATCCAGTACTTACGAAAAGTGTTGTTCTATATCGATATTACACTAATATATTCTATTAATGATTTTTTAAAACAAGTCTGCAACTTGTTCTATAATCCAAAATTTCGCAAAAATGTATTCTCCATCTTCATTGAAAATTTTCAACTAGATGTGGTTTGTATAAGTAAAAGCTGTACTAGCTGTTACTTTGCTTGGGCATAAAATAATGAGAAGCATTGTATTTTATTTATTATTGCATAATAAATAAATTGTATTTATTATTGCATAATAAATAGATTACTTGCAAAGCCAAGAAGTAAACTTTTGACAATTGTTATATTTACATTTATAATTTGAAACGAGGGTATGTTGTTAAGAATTCCACACCATAATGCAGCAACATGCCTATGGTATATTCCTTTAGGCACGAAATGTAATTGGTTTTGGTTAAATAATGTAGCAAAGGAATATTGGAATGCAAGTTATCAAAACAAATTAGACGATTTAAATATCTTAAATACTTGATTGTAGAGGCTTTCACTTTGTGATACATATTTTATAACTTTAAATAAAATAAAATAAACTTTGTTTATATCACACACTTTATTATTCTTAGTGACTATTGTGTCGAAACTATAGTCACTAAGAATAATAAAGTGTGTGATATAAACAAAGTTTATTTTATTTAAAGTTATTAAATATCTTAAGGCTGGTCGTAACAATTGAATAACTGTATTTACTGCTGCTAGATTTGGTTCACCAAATAATAATAATAATATCCGCACCTCCTGACTAAACCTCAAGACCTAATGCATGCCCTGAAAGAGAACATATAATTTAAATCCCTACATGATTATGAATTTTACTATTTTCTCACTATCTTAAAATTGTTTCTGCTTCAATATCATCGGCCTTCATATTTGAGTAAATATCTACAAAGAAATAAAAAAATATTCAAATATCAAATCAAGCAGAGAAACAAAAATATTTCAAAGATACAAGCAAAAAAATTACTAACTAGGTTTCATAACAGCCTGAAATGAGGTATAAAAATTAATACATAACCTTTTTCTAAAAATATGTCACAATACCACGAGAAAGCAAAATGTCATATTTAAAGTTTTTGGGCAGCATTATTTTTTTTAAACTTTTGTTCAAAAGAATATTATGCAATGGTAACATACATATAGCGAAATATTTATAAAAAAAAAACAGTTGTAAGAGTACAATTCAATATAAAAGTATATGTATACTCAATGACATTAGAAGCGTTGCACCAAGAAGGAATGATTTTTTAGAATTAATTTTTTGGCAACAGAGTCACTATATTTAAAACATACATTGATAACAATTTCAGTCTTGTGCTTTTATATTTTCTGTGACAAAAAAAATATTTCACTTTTTCTTTTTTAATAAAACTGTTTATAAGAGTTGTTATTCTTGTTGTTATTATTTTTGAACATGTATGAGATATCATGGAAAGAAGACTATTCTCTTTGCATCATCAACTCTAGCACAGTTGATCCATGAAATTCAAGTTGCTTGGAACGAGATGCCACAAGAAGACATTTCGTGATTATTTTTGAAACATGTTTTTGCGGAAATATCCGTTTTGAGGTCCCTTGAGTCCATTGCACTGATTTCTGGAAAAAGAAAATGTGTCTGGCTGTCTGTCGGTGGGCGCTGTATCTCAAAAATCAATGATCCGATTGAGATGAAACTTTAAACTAAATATTTGAAAGATTTGATCGTTAATAACTGGAACTGAAAAGCTTTTGGTAAACATTCATAAACCGCAAGTGGGTGTTTACTCTAGGTGTTTTTTTGTTTTTTTTTTGATAATTTTTTTAGTATGAAAAATACATATTACAATTTTTTTCAAACAAAAGTTAAAGGGGATAAGAATGTTTTGTTAAAACATATTTTTTTCTTATTCTTATTTTTCGACAATTTTTTGACAGTTTTTGCCAATTGTTATTAAACTGTTGAAGCTACATGAAATTTATATAACAAATAATTGTAGAGAATTCAAAAGTGAACAAATTACTAAGAATAGCTTTCTGCGTAAACCTCATAGTTTTCGAGAAAAATATAGGGAAAGAACTATGATGGCCCCATTACCCTTTTTAGATATTTAATAATTTTCTTTTGAAAATGTAACCATTTCATTCTTGATGTAAGGCTACCATGTTGGCAAAAAATCAAGTTAAACAAATAAATACTTCTGGGTGTAAAGCTTCTAATGTCATTGAGTATATAATGTATAATAAAGTAGAAGTAATCAATCGATGAGATCTTATTTTAACAAACATGAAACTTACATCGCCTGATTGTATCCCACGGCTAATACTAGTAGTCCACTATAGACCAATTCATGAGTAAGGGCGGTTTACGAACTAAGTTCGGAACATTCAAATAATATTGGTATCCTTTTCTACTACCTGATAACCGAGCGGATATTCCCAAGACGTACGATTTCGTCGGCTGTATCTAGAAAAGACACACGCGGCCTGCGTAGCTCGGTCTTAGACCGGGCGGTAGAAGGAGAAAGAAATAGTTTACGGCGTCCCTTACTTACCGGTTATTTCATAGGCGCGCGCGATTTAGTCAAGCATTGCAATTACGCAGGGTAATTGAAAGAAAATATATTTTTAATGAATTTATTTGATACGTTTTAGCAAATGTGGAAATGGATATTAATACAAAAATACTTATTCTAATACAATAATATAAATGAAATATGAAATAACTAATATGAAAACATAACAAATTTGTGACATTCATTTTATTTAGCCGCGCACGCCTATGGTAGAAAATTGCAACGGACACTACTTGATTCGGACGGACATGTCACCCCGACCGCCATCTCTCCTGAATAGCTCTATAGTAATATGTGTTCTGGAAGCTTCCTAATAAATTCCAACACTCTTCATAAATAGTTTTTATTATGCTGGAAGTACATGTGAATTATAAAATTAAATATACAATTGAATATATCTCAAAAGCCCAATGTAAAATTATTATTCTTTAACTTTTAAAAAATAAATTCTTATCTACATTAATTCTACATTCCAATAAATTGCTGTTTAGCATTAGGAAGCTTGTAATATAATATATGTAATGACGATTATTGCTGGAATACACTCAAGGTTGTATCGATTCCGATTTAAAAATTGTTGTATTTGTTACAGTAACGGAACGTCGGTTTTCAATCAATATCAACATACGTAGCTTGCCTTTGCAGGAAGTAATGTTTCCACGAACATTGGATAGGATCATGAAGGATACACGAATTCCAACATGCTACATATAATCCATATTTTACTGAAATGACGCAGATGTTAAAATAGAAACTTAAAGTGGGCCTCATCTAGCTTTATTTTTCTATGTAAAAAAAAATGAACTACTTAAATATTAGGTGAATGTCTGTCTATGTAACCTAAATACAAATGATTAAAGTTATTCAATTCATTCAAAGATCAAGACTATTATTCCTTAAGTGCAATGTTGAATGTTGGCATTATTTATTTGTTTTACAATTATATGAATGAACTTCCAGCTACCGGAATTGTTCTTGAATTATCCAAAAATATTCCTAGACAACATAAATATTGTAAATGTTTAATTACAAAATAAAATCTAAAAATATCGTAAATAACAAAAGATGTCTAAAAATACACAAGTATAAACGTGTTAGAATAATTGAACAAACAATAAACCATGTTTTTGTTATAGTTTTCATTTTTTTTACATGCTTTATAATTTTCAATTTTGAACAAGATATTGAACACATATATTCCGTTACTTAAAAGGCAATTGTCAAAAATAATATCTTGTGCAAACGTCTAGCAAGTTTAAAATATGATGATAGAGATTCCAAAATTCTAAAAAAATGTAAATACTTTAAAATCGTGAATATCACCACACTCCTCATTCATTACCATAAATAATACCATTATTTACCCTACCTACTCCTGCAAATACCTAGGCATCCTGTTTGACTCCCAACTCTCCTTCAAAGCCCATGCACAAGCTATAAAAGTAAAGATTAAGTCTAGAGCTCGACATATTCGAGCTTTGACATATAAAAATCAAGGAATTTCTACGAAAACAGCAGTCAAAATCTATAAAGCTATATGTCGACCTTTTATAGACTACGGTGCAATCCTTTTCAACCAAATCCATCCCTCCACTCTCTATCACCTTAACGCCGCCGAAAGGTCAGCCCTACGAACTCTCACCAAACTTAGACATCCAAATAATCCACTCCATAACCCCTCAAATGAGCTCCTTTATGAACTCCCAACGTATACACAGCATAAGTCGTAAATTCGCCAACAATCCATTTAATGTAACCCTTCTTAATACATTTTGCATTCCCCGAAATCCCCTTATCCCTCCTAATTTTAAATACCTTTCAGTCACCTTACATCAATTCATTAGTTCGAATCATCCAGATAGTTAAGCTAGCTAGCAAAGATATTTATTTTTCACTCATAATTTGGAGTCAAGACAGGGCAGAAAGACCGATGGTCGACAGACTAACCCATTATCCATCACTTGTAAAAGTTTTTAAATTGTATATATTTATATGTTCGAATAAAGATGTTATTCTCTCTCTCGTGAATATCTAAAATCACATACCAATATTCTAAAATTTGAAACAATACAAAATAAACTCTTTTTATTTCTCAAAAATTGCGAAATAAGTCAAAACTTAATTAGTAAAAGGTGTCTGAACACTCCTGAAAATATTAAACAATTTACTCTTCTATTTTATTTTCAAATTGTGAAAAGAAAAAAATTGGTGATTTTCTGAAGCCATCAGGGTTAAGGGAAATAAGCCGGAAAAATACAATAAATGATTTAATCAACGTAACGCGCAAGGCCAATGTGGATCAATTCTTAATATTATGATTACTATTCATTTTCAAATGAATGAAATAAGAAGTGAAGGTGAACAGAATTTTGTAGAATATTTACATTACTACAAAATTATTACAAAAATAAATTATTATATGGCGATGGTAAATAAAAAACTATTGATTGTTTGAAATAATAGGATGAGGCCTAAAGATCTTCATATAGATACATTTGTTTTTCATCAATTTGTTATAGGACAAGAAAGATGAATTTGTACAAAACATCAATATTTTTTCCACGAACTTCGTTTACTGTACATATTCAGTTGATTGAATTTTCGAGTAGGCTGAACGACTATAGATAAAAGATACACTAGAAAGAGCTTAATTTTTGAGCTGCTTAATTAATGTACATTATAAACTTAAAAAAAAAAATATTCTCAATAACTAAGGAATCAAAATTGACATATGTTTTAACATTTTTTTATGATACCAGATATTTAGATGCTTCTTTAGTGATTAACTGTTGTTTTCTAAAAATAATGGCCCGATTAGGCCCAAAATTTGCTTCAAGTAAGTGAATTTACTTTTTAATAATCTACAAATCATTATTTTCTGAATTTAATTTAAATGTGTCAATTAATTAATGTGTGTTGATTAATTAAAGGATAGTGACTGTTAATTTTGTTTGAAAAGTAAATCCCCAATCATCGTACTTTCTTTGTTGTGCATGGTAAATAGACTTAGGTTTTAGAGTGAATTGGAATTGTAGAAATAAAAAAAATATTTTAAATCTGAAGATAATTTTGTATTCAATTAATAAACATTCTTTACTGTGAATGTATAGTAATCTTAAGTTTTTGAGTGAATTGTACTTGTATTTTTAGCTGTTTATTAGTGAATGTTATCAACTGGTATTTATTTATTTATTTTACATCTTTGTACTCCTTTCTAATAAAATATCTCAGTAATTACATATAAAAATTTAAAAAAATACTTAAAATTTTAGCCGAAAGGAGAACGGGCGGAGTTCACTTCTTCAAATGATCTTCCACTCAGACCCATGAATATACTTCATTAATATTGCTTCCATTTAGTTCTGTAGAGTATTTTGTAGCTGGTATTTGCTGACTAACTATCATTCGTCAATTTTCTGAATTGCCAATGCAACAATTTGTTGATTAACTAGGTTATGTAGACTGAAATAAAAGACCTTCGCCGAAAATAATTTAACGAACTTTCTTGAATGTGCATTCTTGGTAGTTTTAAGTTCTATAGCGAATTTCGTAATCTCTAAATGAACATTATATACCATCATTTTTAGGTGCTTCATTAGTGAACATCACTAATTGTTACTGACTGATCAACTGCATTTTCAGAAAATGTTGATGTGGCATAGTAATAATTTCAGTAAATCATAGAAAGTTTATTTTTCGAAAATATGCTCGGATAGGTTGATTAGTATTTTAAATTGCGCTCTTTTTGATGTAATGATAAAATTTTATACAGCGTGTCCCAAATATGAGATATGACGTCATCGACTTTTTTTAATGGCAACGCTAATTTTTTTATCACTATTCTTAAAGAGTATATCAAGTTACACATGTGTGCCAAATTTCAAATTTTTATTTCTTGTCATTTACAAGATATTTAACAAACATTATCAAATTTGAAAAACTAATTCAACTTAATAGTCTTTCTTCAATAAATGCTCAAAATGTTGTCCATTTTCTAACTCAGAATACCCTAAACGTAACTGAAACATTTTTAATTACTTCGGGGGAAATTAGCCGGTTTGGTCTTAAAACCTTTGCCTTTCAAGTAAGAAAATGTCTATAGGTGTTAAATCCGGAGACCTGGGTGGCCATTCAACTGGTCCTCTTTTCCCAATCCATCTTCGTGGAAATACATTATCCAGGTACTCACGGACATGCCTTGCAAAATGGGGAGGCGCTATTCGGGACGTCAGCTTCTACAGGGCAAGGGAACAAAATAGCCAAACTCGGAATTAGCTCTTCCTCCAAGAATTGTAAATATCCCGCACAATTGAGATTGTTTAGGCAGAAAATTTGTCCTATAACTCGATCACCAACAATCCCTGTCCAAACATTAACTTTATCTGGATATTGAGTGTGGCCTTCCCTCATCTAGTGTGGGTTCTTTTTTGCCCAATAACGGCAATATTAAAGATTTACCTCACCATTTAACATAAACGTTGATTCATTAAAAAACAAGATGTGTTCTATGTTTAGAACATTTCTATCTAATATTTTTTTCGCAAAACTGGAGTCTTCTATCCAGATCATCTTCGGTGAGTTTCTGGAGGACTGTCACTTTAAAAGGATGAAATTTTTGGGCTCTAAGGTTTCTTGACACTAAAGATTGGCTAATTTTGAGTTCCCTAGCCATCTGCCTAGAAGAGACATGATGATATTCCTAAACAGAGAGAAGTACATCAATTTTAACTTCTTCACTTGATTATTTATTTTTCTTAAATGCCCATTTTACCGAAACTGTCTTTCAATCTTGCTTACGGTACTTTGCGATATGGCTGGTAAATCAGGATACTCCTCTCTAAATAAATAACTTCAATTTGTGTTCTTGACATATCTCCATAGCCAATCATCATTAAAATTTCGATTTTGTAGGTTTCAGTTAAGTACGGCATGTTGGTATAATTTTTCGACAAACGGTGAACAACAGTCAAAATAACAGTGGATTCGACAATAAAAGGCTGGGATGATTGCCATTTGGAAAATAAATTGATGGCGTCATTGCTCACAAACAAATAACATATGAAAATAGATTTTTCTTCAAAAATGTGAGTTTTTATAAAACAAAATCAACCTGTTCGAGGATTTTATCCAAAAAGTTCGCATGTAATGAATTTGTTCCATACTTTAGGCGCACACTGTATATTGGCGATAAGAAAATATTTTCCCCGTTGCTTTCTTTAACTTTAAGAAATCTTTCAGGCAACTGATGGATTCCATTTTGGAAAATGTTACGTTTTTGGACATTTTTGGCTATTTTCGGATCTCACCCACTGAGAAGAAATGCTTATCGGACAAGGCGTGTTGCACCGAAGTGTAATCGGATGGAGCAACGTCCCAGCCAAGACTCATTATGATGCCTTTTGTATTGGAAGCAATATATGGTCTGGTGTTGTCGTGAAACAATTTCATTGCACGTTCTTTGCCAGTATAGTGCTGTTTTCGTTCTAATTCTTGACTCAATCGTATTAATTCTTACTCTATATTCCACCAAATGAATAGAATAACATTCTTTCCGTTTGAATTTCTGCATTTCGTATTATCATAGAGTATCCATTTCTCATCGCCCGTAAATAGTGAAAAAAGGATTGATGAAAAATATTAACTGCTGGAATTGATGTTTTAAGAAGTTACATTTAAATTAATATTGTATCTGAAGCAATATTAGATCAAACTAAGAAAATATATTGTCAAATAAAGGTCTACCATAGGGGAGTAGTATTTAATACAGTAGCACATGTAAGTCAAATAACATTCCGGATGGTTTTTTTTCTCCCTCTTTGCCTCTAAACCTTCCTAACAGAAACACATGTTCAACGTGGCATGTTTCTAATACAAAAACACTCTTAAGTGGATAATAGCTTCACTTACACCGCCACCCCGCCGTCTTTAATAGGGGTAATTAATTTTCCAAGAAACGTAAGAAGATACCTCTTCATATAATAAAAATAAAATAACACTTTGTACGGTATAATAAGTGGGAGATTATATAGCGATTCTAAGTCATTGATCAAATTTCAAAAGTATAACTTTAAAATTATACACACCAAATAAAAACATTAATTTCTGATTTTTTTCACGTAATTCTCCGAATGTTCTAGCAATTTTTTTTCACATTTCTAGAACCTTTCTAGAATTCTTCAACAATTTCTCTTTTTAGCATTTTGGTTTTATATTATAACGCAAATTCTCTATTTTTGCTGATAAAAATCTTATATAATAAAAACATAAAAAAAGAATGAAGGTTTATAATTGTTATATTGCATTGATGTATTATTATATTGTTGATAAAAAACTTATATAAATACCATTTACTACATTTTTTTTTTATCGGATGGGAAGTGATTTATTTTTTATTTTATATAAAAGTTAAACTCCTGTTGATTAAATTTTGTGTATTTAGGGTCTGTAGGTAAGATGTCTATGTTCAATTAGAATAGCTAAGACTGAATATTTTCATATATTCAGGGTATTTTCCTGTTAACGTTGTTATTTGCTGAAGAACTTATTTGTTTCGGAGTATCATAGAATTCGATACAGGATTCTCACCTGATCATACAACCGGATGAACTCCTTTAAATGTATTTTTTGGCACATAACATTAAATTCACCACCATTAATTAAGCTGCTTCGAGCTTATTGGCACATGTTTAATAAATTGAAATGCATTTTAGAGAGTAACTAAAATATTTTCGACGTTTTTAAACCACTCGAAAGTATCTTATTTACTCTCTAAAATGAACTACCATACAACTACCACACCACACAACTACCACAACGGTCGCCACCATCACCGTCATGAAATACATTCTATAAATGTTCTGATCCTTACCTGCTTTAACAAAAGTTCTATTGACAAATAAATATTCTCAGATTTGACTACTAAAACACTTAATATCTGAAATTATTTTATCAGAAAAGTGTTTTATTAGTTTAAATTGAATTAAATAAAATCTTGTTATGCTGATAAGAGCATTGGTATAACAAAAGTTTACACTCTTTAAATTATTACCTGTATTTATTGAAATGCTAATATTTCAAAACTTTCCATTGAGCTGTCCAATAAAGCCGAAAGTGATTAACGACGTGATTTTACATTAACTTCAAACTTAATTAACCATTTCATTCAAAATATTTATCCATTATTCAGCCTTAAGTTAATTAATTAACTATAACAATGCCGTTTTGTAGACCCGTCCTTTTAACCGAGACAGAATATTTTACGAAAATGATTTAACCCTTAGCACCCAGCATGAAATAAAGGAAACTTCAAACCCCGAACCTGCAATTTAATATAATGAATGAATGTTCTTTTTCTGTTATATAAGGATTTATTAAATAAAAAATAAAAAGCAGTAGAAAAGAAGGCGAAAAGCTTTAGGTATATGTTAAAAACAAATAATATATCTATTAGGACTCATATACATCGGTCGATGGCTAGTAATAACTTAAAATATTTGATGTTTTTGCCTGAAAAATAATAATTTATCTAACTGTAAACCTTAAAACACATAGGTCTGAATCTGTTAAAAAATACAAAATAAATTGTAATGAAGCAGACAAAAATAGGTGTAAATTGTAAAAGTACCTATTCTAGCAGGAGTATAAACTGTGACTGGTTGGTGTCCAAATAATTTGCAATTCGATTCCCTCGCCTCAACAGTCACATGTGAAAAAACATATTAATTCATGTGCGTGGAGAACAAATGCAAACCAGTGTACTAATACAACGCTTATTATTTTATCAAGTTAGGATAATACTAATCTTGATCAGAAATTTGATGTTAATTTTCATAATTTCTTCAATGCCGTATGTTTAATGATGGATTCCGTATTTTTAAAGATTTTTTTACAAGTACAATACGCCCCTCATCTACCATAGGATGGCTTAACCCTTTATCGGGCAACGGGTGAAGTACCCGTACGAACATTTTTATAATTAAAATGTAACCATGTGGTAACATTGCACTTCAGGAACCAGAGCTTTAAAGTTTTGAAAGAGATGTTACCATATGGTTACATTTCCCGATAAAGGGTTAACTAATTCTTCAAACATTTTCTGAACAAACCAAGAACAGGAGGCAAATACTTACAAATATATTTGAATAATAAATATAAACAAATTAATAAAAATATAAACATATATACCATTTTGGGCAGGAGTTTGAATTAAATATGTTCTTCCACTCAAGCCCATTCTTTACCATGATTTTGAGGGAGCTAGTATTCTCTTCGACATCCACTACTTCCTACGTTTAAGAAATGTAAATACATACTTGGGTTCTTTAAAATAAAACAAAAAAAGTAAGTCATTCTTTGATATACGTATTGCACTTGTACAGGACTCTTAATAAAACTATTTTCAAGATTAATGAATTAACCTGTTTTGATAACTGATAATTCATTCTTAAATTCTGCGAAGACGTTATTACTGAATTAAAATTTTAAAATGAGGTATATTCGTCCACACACTAATGTCTACATATATTTCCAATTTATTTGCCCAGACAATACAAAAAAAACGAATAGATTTATTATTACCAGAGAGACAATGCTTGACACAGAACATAATTACGGAATTATCGATTGCTGCTAGGTAACGTGGAATGCAAATAAACGGAAAAAAACGTTCGTCTGGTTCGGGACGGTCTAAATTAGTATTTAGATCGAATTTTCGACATTCTACGAATTGATTCGTCCGATATGAACTTAACGTAGCTGCTGCAATGCAATAAAGGCTGAAATTACCCGCGAGCGCCGGTGGGTATTTTGGCAAGTGGTGAGTTGAACGAGCCGTATGTTTACATTTCCTGTTTGAGGAAAAGATCACTACCAATATTTTGCCCAGAGGTTCGGATGCGATCTAAAAATAGCAGTGTTATTTAATATCGCGCCGCGATATTAAATCCCTTTATGTTTACAACCCGTCACGTGGCAAGTAACAGTTTTATTTGAATGAAACATCGTAGATGCAGATGTACTTTCTGTATATTTATAGTACAAGGCTACAAGTGTGACATTCTTAATATACATTCGTGTGTCTATTAACTTGAAATTCAAATCCCGCACAAGAGCTTCGTTAAAATAAGCAACAAAAAACAAAAATGTTACTTCTTGTTGCGCTTTAAGCTATTAGAAGACAGATGGCGTTAGATAGCTTCATCTTCCAGGTACCTAAGGTATTTATGAATTTAATAATTATTTAATTAATTTTTCTAAAATAAATTAATATTTATTTTAATTTATATATTAAAATGCCGAGAGCAGGCTTCTTATCTTGTGTTGATATCGTTTTTTTTTTGACGCGTCACGAGATTTAATTCCACCGGTGTCTAAAAAACGACAATATCACAAAAACGTTATTTTGAACTTAGTGTGACTTAAGTCATTTGATGGCAGCTAATAATTATGTAATCCAATGCCTGTAGATGCTTTAGAACGAGTATTTGTTTAAACTATTAGCTGTTAATTCTTACATAATTATTGTAAGATAACGGTGCAGTGGAGTTCAAAAGCCTCGTCACGTTTCGTTGGATGTCAGGAATATCGTCAAATCTCTTGCCTTTCAAAGCGAGTTTGAGTCATGGGAATAAGGGATTGAGATCTGGCGAATATGGTGGACGTTCAATTTTCCCCACCCCCTTTTTTTGCGAGCTACTGTTTAATATTGGACGAGCATTGTCGTGAACAAAAAACCATGAACCTTCTTGGGTGTACTGAGGTCGTACCCTACGTAGACGTTTCATGAAACGGTGCAAAATTTCAATGTACCTTGCAACATTGAAAGGAAAGAGATTTGACGATATTCCTGACATCCAACGAAACGTGACGAGGCTTTTGAGCTCCATCCCAAAAAAAACCCCTTTTGAAAAGTTTCCAGGACATATATAGCAGTTCTCAGCGGTGCATAGTTATGGGAGGTGACTATTTCGAAGGACAATAAGGTACCTTCCGTTAATATTTCATCTAGCTAATGTTCCATGACTATTCACCGAACTTTATTTTTATAGGTTGTATGTTAGCATCAGTGTTGTATGATTCTTTTTCAAAAAGGTATTTCTAGTATTCATTGATAGCTTATTAAAGAATTTTATACCATAATAATTAAGTTCTAGTTTTGATTTTTGTAATCGTATTTGTATTTGTAGTAAATCGTTTTTTGTCCTTGTATTGTGATGATCATGTAGATTATATTCAGTGATGTGTGCTGTAACAAATAGAAAGCATTCTAAAATATAAATTGCTGGTAGGGTTAAAATATTTTCATTTATGAAAACTGGCGTTGCAACGCAAAAATGCGATGGCTTGAGAAGGGATGTCCGCATACATATATATCATATCGAATTTGCCACTTACCAAAATATGAGGTTAGCAGTTGTTTATATACTACTTTTTTGCCATGCCTCAAACAATACAAAAAATATCTTTTGTGAGCTCTTTTGCTAGAATTTCACGGTAGCACTCTCAATGACTGATCTAATTCAACTCCAAGAAAACGAGTTGTGTTATCACAAACGATATCACTTGGTTTAAGATTAAAAATCAATTAGCTAGTTAGAGGCCTGCTCGTTTACTTGGATATTATGGATTGTAAGGTTACAGAAGTTGAACAACCGATTATAATTAAATATTATTTTGTATATTTTTATGGATATATTGTAGGATTTGCCATCTGTTTTGAAAGTTAATCTTCTCTCTAATTATAGTGGTGAACTTTGCAAAATGTAATTCCTGTATTTTATAGAAGTAAAAAAATACTATTACTATGTTTCGATTTTATTTTTGCGACCATAGTTTCGGCAACTTTAACTTGCCATTATCAAACACTAAGTTTACTTATATAAAATGTATAACGATGTAGCAGCCTCCATTATAAACAATAACAAGAAGAATTATTACGAGAATATTTCTGAGATTAAAGTAAAAATCAGGATTGTAAGGCTCGAAGCAGGTGTGAGAAGCGAAGATTATTTATGGTAGTCATGTTTAGGAGTTATTGCCTCAACTTTCAGGGATTTGTTCGAAAAAAATTGTTAAATGATAATAACTTGCAACATTGAACGGAAAGAGATTTGGCGATATTCCTGACATCCAACGAAACGTAACGATTCTTTTGAACTCCATCCCAAAAGAAGCCTTTTTGAAAAGTTTCCAGGCCATATATAGCAGATCTTAGCGGTGCATAGTTATGGGTGAGGTGACTATTTCGAAGGACAGTAAGGTACCTTTCGTTAATATTTCATCTAGTTAATGTTACAGGACTATTCACCGAACTTTATTTTCAAAGGTTGTATGTTAGCTTCAGTGTTGTATGAGGCTTTTTCAAAAAGGTATTTCTAGTATTCGTTGATAACTTATTAAAGAATTTTATACCATAATAATTAAGTCCTAGTTTTGATTTTTGTAATCGTATTTGTATTTGTAGTAAATCATTTTTTGTCCTTGTATTGTGATGATTATGTAAACTATATAAAGTGATGTGAGCATTCTAAAATATAAATTGCTGATAGGGTTCAAATATTTTCATTTATAAAACCTGCCGTTGCAACGCAAAAATGCGATGGCTTGAGAAGGAATGTCCGCATTCAAATATATCATATCGAATTTGCCACTCAAATAACGCAAAATATGAGGTTGGCAGTTGTTTATATACTACTTTTTTGCTATGCCTCTAGTAAAAAAAATATATTTTGCTAGAATTTCACGGTAGCACTCTCATTCTTTCTCAACTCCAAGAAAACGAGTTGTGTTATCATAAACGATATCACTTGGTTTAAGATTAAAAATCAATTAGCTAGTTAGAGGCCTGCTCGCTTACTTGGATATTATGGATGGTAAGGTTACAGAAGTTGAACAACCGATTATAATTAAATATTATTTTGTATATTTTTATGGAAATTTTGTAGGATTTGCCATCTGTTAATCTTCTTCCTAATTTCAGTGGTGAATTTTTCGTTGGAAGCTGTACATTTACAAAATATAATTCCTGTATTTTATAGAAGTAGATAGGTAAACATAAAAATAAAACACTACTACTATGTTTCAATTTTATTTTTTTGCGACTATAGTTTCGACAACTTTAACTTGCTATTATCAAACACTAAGTATACTTATATAAAATGTATAACGAAGTAGCAGCCACCATTATAAACAATAAAAGAATAAGAATTATTACGGGAATATTTCTGATATTAAAGCAAATATCAGGATTGTAAAGGTCGAAGTAGGTGAAAGATTATTGAAGGTGGTCTTATTTAGGAGTAAAGGTAGACATAGTTATTGCCTCAACTTTCAGGGATTTATTCGAAAAAAAAATGATAATACGAGGGAGCTCCAAAAATAAGCAGATTTTTTTGTAGTCAAAGTACTCTGCATTATCTTTAAGACACTTTTTCAGACGTTCATTCTAGTATTAGAAGAACATTTCATCCTCTTTGATTCCTGCTAACACGGTTTATGCCTTCGTAAACAGCAAGACGCTACTCTTTCAAGTCTCTTTTTATCATCGGGAACTGAGCAGCGTTTTTATAATTTCCAAATAGAATTATTGGTTTACTGTATGGTTTTTAGGGCAAGTTCTGATCTTATGATCTATTTCATGATAAAAATCACATTGTGAAAACGATTTCATCTGCTGAGGATTTTTGGACGAGGTGAGTCAGTCAAACTCAATTAATATGACTGATGTTTACTTTCGGGATCATACCCATAGCACCATGATTTGTCGCCTGTGATGATTTTGTTTTAAAAAATTGGATCACCTCTGAATGCATCCTTCATTTTGTGTCTTGAACGCGAATATCATTTTGATTTTGGATGAGTCTCGACAAACATTACTGCCCATCTTTAGATTCCTAAATCAAAGGTCGCAATGCGGTGAATTTAGTTCCAGGATAACCTGTATAATTTCTCTAGTTATTCGATTGTCCTGCGTCGATTTTCGTTGATCAGATTAGGGATTTTGCTCATATTTTGCTTCGAAACTGATCTTTAATCGCCATTTGTCCCTTTTCAATCGAGATATATTTGTACAATGGAATTTTACATTTTACTAATAGCATGTTTTTGTAGGCTGTTTGCATCATCACAATCGTTTTCGATATGTTATTACCGAGCAAACAATAAAAGTTGACAGTCGCACGTTGTTCAAGAAGTAGCCACTTTCTCGTGTCACTGTACGCACTCACAGAACGGTGACAGTCACTGACAGGGTGACTCTTGCGGCGCAACCTGGTACTACAACTACACGCTGGAATGTTAAGGAGGTGATATATTAATTAATATTCAAAAATAATTACAAATGTTTATAGGTTTACAGTGACAAAGTCACACATCACATAAATACTTAATTTACAGTGTTACATTAAAATTGTCGAAGCAGTAATTATAGAAAACTTTAAAGCTTAAATCGATTTAAAAATAAGCTAAAAATCGATGAGTAATCATTACACTTACTACTACTACTCAAAATAGGAATACATTCTATAATTTATAAGGAGAAACCAAATAAAATATTAACCTATAAACTATATCGCAATCATATTATCAACAAGTATTTGTTATAAATTATTGTAAGTTATAAATTGAAACTAGCGCGGTTACCAGGAATCCTTTCACGTTAAATTACCCCTCATCATTCTACGAATGATCTATAGCTCCATTATTGATTGCTAACTCGAATCAGATGGATCCAAATTCTCATTTCGAAACTAATCGAAAACATTAACACGTTAATGTTTCAAAGTTTGAATTGTTATCGCGTTTCCTGAATCCATGTTTACAATTCCGCGGAGATAATTCGCTATTGGCACAGATTGCCGTAACGGTTTTTCGGATTGTATAATTGGACGTGATTGTGTTTAACGTGCATTCCCTGTTATTAAACGCTATAAATGCACTGTTTCAGCTCGATTGCGTTTATTGGCATTTGTTACGCTAATTTATTTATTCTGTTACTCAGTCAGAAAATATGCATGATTGCGTTTCCTCTCACAACACTTGGGAAATGTAACTGTTAAATTGATACTGGTAGAGCTACACTCTTGATGGAACGAGATATGTAAATTCAATGGGGTAAAACACTTGTTAAGTTCCATAATATTTTTATTTTCAGTTGCCTGACACGTGTTTCAATCATTCCTAATCATTTTCAAAGTACAAAACTAATTAATTAATGAATTAATGAAGTAACTGTTAAAATTGTCGTATTTAATTATCGAGTGATACAAACACAGAAACCAAATATTTCATTGCATATAGTGTGTTCAATGTACAGGGTAAGATGTTCTTTATAGAAATTCTGGAAATTATATATTCTGTAATATTGTGTAATAATGCTTATAAACATAGAAATGTATCGTGGTGGTAGTATTATCTGGCTAGAGATATATAATTATGTTTGTATGTGTGAGAATCAGCTTGTTATTATAAATGATTGTCACTCTAAAGTGATATTAAAATGGCAAATTGTACCAGTCGATACTATACGATTAGGATTATTGTTTTGAGAGAGGCACATTTATTGAAAGTGTTTCAAAAGGCAATGAACCTGCGGCCTGTCAGCCTTTTTATAGTATTTTCTATAATTCTAAAATAATAGAGTTTCAAGTTTTAACATTTTATTATTTGTGAGAATTTTTTTAATTAAATTTTTGTGACTTGTAATTAAAAAAATAGACATTTTTTATAACTGTCCAAAAAAAATTGTAAAAAAACAATACTTCCATGTAATTTATGCAAATAAAATGAAAACCAATTATCTGTATGATTGGTTTAGACGAACATCAAAATATTATTATTAGAATTAATAAAAGAATAATATAAAAAGACCTCAATATAAATATTTCTGATTTATAAAAATGCAAAGAAAATTAATGGCTAACTTCACACTACATATACTAGAAGGGCAGCTGCACAAGCGCAATAGAGGTATATGCGAAAAACAGCTGCACAAACCAACAATGGCCTCGGTAGTCGTACGAAATTCGAGTTACCTAAATAGTACATTACTTTTGTGTGGATTCTAGTTGTGCATTATTTTGAATTATTACACTTAAGAATTTCGTACATTGTAGAAACGATCTAAGGTAAGAAATAAGTTTTTTACTAAACATAACTGTGGATGTTTACTCGAGGTGTTTTTTTCTTTTTTTTTCCCTTATTTTTCTAAATTTCAAAAATATTACGTAACTTTTCAAACAAAAGTTAAAGGGTATGAGAAACTGAACAAGTTTTATTAGAACATGTTTTTCATAAAGTTCTTAACTTGCAAGAAAAAAATGAAAAATGATTTTTTTTTACAATTATTGCCTATTCCTAATAAACCATAGTAGTTACATGAAATTTATATAACAAGTAATTTTAAAGAATCCAAAATTGAGCAAATTATTAAGAATAGTTTATCTGCGTAAACCTCATAGTTTTCGAGAAAAATATAGGGAAAGTATGATGGTCACATTGCCATTTTGATAGTTAATACTTTGAAATTGTTTTGTTTGAGAACGGTTCGGAGAGTGTTTAATTCATTATTTATGTTCTACTTGTCAGTGAGTCTGATTGATCTTCTCAGGGTTTTTGCTACGGAGTTAATCTGAGCTGGGTGGTGATGGGATTTTGCAATCAGGTATAGCATAGCCGTTGGATCTTCCGTCTGACGTCATTATTTTTTCCGCACGAATCAAGTCGGTACTTCTTAGTCAAATCAAGTTATATTCATATTTTATGAAATCCACTTACTAGTGGATTTCACACAACTAAACCGCCGTATGTATATAAACGGAATCATTGTACGAGTTCTATTTAATATATAAATTGTTCCTACTACTTGCTCAAAGGATGTCGTCTGCTGTTCCGAACGTAGCAAATATTGAGGTTATTATTAACTTCACGCAACCCTGCGTAATTCAGTGTAGCTTGTGCCGATAACATCTAACATTTTTCAATTAATATTGACTAAAATTTGTTTACGTTTGATGTCTCCCAAATACTTCGAAACAAATACAACATCATTGCACAAACTACAAAAATATACTGCCATGCTTAGGAAAAATGCAGTAACTACAAAATAACAACCTGACGGAGATTGAATAAAATAATATATTTATACCCAAATTAACTTAGTATTTATATATACACAGCACGCATTCTCATATTACTCCCCCATCCACTTCTTTCTACACATTCTTATAACTTTATCATCACCGGACTCATCTCTACCATTGTGTTTATTGTAATAAGTTTTTGCTCTTCCCCACACAAGTATAATAGCATTAAATTCACAATGATAGGGAGGCAGTCTTAAAACTGCATGGCCATTTTGGCGAAGCAACTCGTCAATCACGTATTTCTTTGGTGGCATACATACATGCATCAAAGTTGATATTTTTCTCTTGTAACCAATTACAAATATCCAGTTTATTTCATGCTGCTGTTGGTGATTTATCCAATTGAATGCTGTGATCTGGTGCATTATCTATTATAATGAGAAATGGTTCTTGTAAATTTGGAATTAATTTCTCGGTAGTCTATTTTATAAATACTTCACTGTTCATTTTTCCATGATAATCTATCAGTTTTTATTTTGATGCAAATAATAGATTTGCATGTTGCACAAAGCCACTTACTCCCAGCGTGCAAAATTATTAATCGTTTACCATCGTGGTCCTCTGTTTTCCGAACACTTTTAAGAGAACTATCTTGCCATGATTATTGAGCACTGCCCTTGGAGAAGTTTGGAAGTTTCATCCAGAAAATTACATCTCTTCGAATTTTAGAGTAATTGTTTTCTTGATATTTTCGAGGAAAAGAGGCTCTCATTGATGCAATGGCATTCTTTTCCTTTTCAGCTTCAAAATAATGCAACAGGTTGATCACCATTCTTTGCGCTTGCGGACTTAATCGTTTTCCCGGCATTTTTCAATAGATTATTTAAACACGAATAATACTTCAACTATTATAACAATTCTACTAATTTCACTGCACGCTAATAATTGATGGATATAATCAAATTTGTAGGTTATAAAATTAAAATGAAGGAAAACAGCACCGCGCCGACCGCGTGATTAAGTTAGCATTTTGGTCTGAATAGAAGGCGTACGAACACTTTAACGCTCCATCTTTGTCACACTATTATCACTTTCAGTCGTCAAATTATAAGTTTTGTTCATCCTTAGAAGACATATGTTTTAGAGTACATTCTGCTTTTAACGCATTTGGTTTATTTTATGAGATTGAATGTCTTTGTCGTTTCTCGAAGCGGTAGTTTGTGACGTAAGGCGAAAGATCCGATGGGTAGACAATATCTGTTTGTGTGTTTATTTATATTTCCAGAAAGGGCAGTTTGCCTTCTTTTTTCAATTTCGATTATGAATTGTATCTTTGGATGGATGTTGTTAAGGTGTTTTAGGAATTTGTCACATCCACTTGGAGCCAAAGTTTGGGTTTTTGGTGGTGGAGACCAGAACCTTCATTTAGAAGTTTTCCATGAAAAGTTGGCTACAATTAGGGATAGTGATGTGCCCATATGGGCTCTGTTTGATTGCTTGTATTTTTGACTGTTGTATGAAAAGTATGTTGTTGGTAGGCACTGGCTAGCTAGGTCAATAATATCAGCTGGTGGTTTGTATTTATGTTTGATGATTCCGAATGCCTCTTTTATCGTAATCGGGATTTGGCATTAAAGCTAATTAGGATGTCTTGAGAATGATGTTTTTAGTTATGTCGATGAAATGCTGTAAGTTTTTTACTAATGAGTCCATCTTCTCATCTAGTGGTTGCTAGTCTTTCGCTATATATTTCGCAATATTGTGAGTTGATGAGTCTGTTGGGCTGACGATCTGCCTGAGAAGGTATCCATCTTTATGGATTTTTGGCAAGCCATATAATTTGGAGCAGATGGATGATTTTTCCCTTGGTATAGCGTCTGTTTTTACATCGTTCGAGAGATTTTGTATTCATTCTGTTTTTAATAAATCGACAAAATGTTAATCGTAAATTATAATCAGATATCCGTCTGAATATAATATGATACTGGTTTTATAAGTACGTACCTCAAGCGCTAAGCATCTAGTGCTAATTTTGGGATTTTATGTCACTACATTTCCAGTTTCCTCCAGCTGAAGTATACAAATCGCACGAGGCCATTCACAATTTAATTTTACAGCTGTAAATCTTTCAGTTTCTCGAAGACGTCTTTCAATTTTTGAAAATGTTTTGTGATTTGGCTCGTGATGATTGGGAACTCTTTCCCTATATAAATACACTTTCCAAACAATTTCCTTGGCAAAATCCAAGTGCAAGCAACATATCTGTTTGTTCCAATCATGAATAATTATAGACTATAATGACAATTCATTCTCAGAAGACACTCTTTAATTTATATTATACATAATTACAATAACTTTCGTTAAACAATTGCGGCAACAAAAGAAAACATACTTACTTTCAATCACTAAACTAGATTTAGATGGCAATAAATAATATAAAGTTGTATTTTATTTTTGTGTGGCAAAACCGTACAAGATAATAATAAATGAAAAGATGTGTTATATTATGATAATGAACTATACCAAATTTCAGCTTGATCGAATATAAAGTTCAATTGTTATAAACAAAATTAATATCATTCTTTAGAACTTTGAAGATTAAATCCAGCTTAACTGTACATATTTATATATACACTCGATTTCATATGAAATGCACCACCCAGAAAGAATAATACGATTGAAGCGAAACTTAGTGAACATAACTATTTATTCGTTGGTACGAAATGATTAAACTATCAACCTTTAATTTAACAGAAAAAAAGAATTAATAATGAGTTACATCTCCTCGCACAGCAATGAATTTACCCTTCTAGACATACTTAGAATCAAATGGTCTATATATGCTTGAGGCATCTCATTCCAAGCAACTTGTCAGGAGGTCTAGACATGCTCATAGGGATTTAAGTCGGGAGACCTTGCTGGCTAAGGCAACATTTGCAAATCCGCATCTTCCAAGAAGACCCTTGTAATGTTTGCGTGTGTTGTCTGGCGTTATCTTGCTGGAAAATTCCATTAGGTAGCGTCTGCATAAATGGCACCGTGACGAGATCCAAGACATTATCAATGTATCGACTAGCTTTTGCGTCCATCATTCTTCCTTGAACAAAACCTGGAATCATGTTTTTCCATTCTTTAACCCAACCTTGCCGCTCTTGACACGAAGCCAGACGAGCAGCTTTCTGAGGTGGGGTTAGTGAAAGACGTATAAATGGACGGCAAGAATGGAGGCCAAAGGACGCAATTCGTCGATAAATGGTCGCCACTGAAATCTGGCAATTTATAGCTCTTATCCAATTTATGGCAACAATTGTTTGAAATTAGTTCTGTGTGGCCATTCCTCTCAGAAGCCGATCTTCACGGGCGTTACTACGTCGGGAAGGTCTTTCAGTCGGACGATCTCCAATCATTCTTCCAATTTCGCGGAACGATTAACCCACTTATGTCATGTCGATAATTCAACCCCTACCAAACTCCGAAGTTTGGGGAACATTTGGATGTTGTCTTACTGTGGGCATTATGAACTGTCACTGAGACAACTTCAGTATAATACTGCTGATAAATTCTAAGTAAATATGCTTCAATGCCCAAAAATTGTGGAAATTTAAAATAACCATGACGGAAAATTCCAATGCCTTAACTTTTTTCATTGAATGTTTTCTAAAAGCAATAACAATTTTCCGTTAATATATATAATATGAACTTTTATTCCCCGTTTTAGCTTGGATATCTTTGCTTTTTTGTTGGGCCCGCTCTTAGTCGCTTCTTTGGCCTTTAATAAAGATTGTTTCAATTTTATTTTTAGAAACCAACAGTGGTACAGTCATTTTGGGTTTGATGTCAAAATAATAAATAATGTAGCAAATGAATAAAATCAGTAGGGATTATAAAAATGAAAAAATTAACCAGAAATCATTTTGTTATGATGTAAATTATTATTATTGCAACTTTTGAATCTATTACCAAGGTTAATAGGAAAGATTTAGATAATTTGAATTAGGGTATATTGTAAATGTGTGGTGATAATAACGATACTTGAGGAATACACTGTTTTTTCTAAAGGGAATTTCGAATTATAAGTTTTAAGAACCTATTAAAAAACTATCAAATAAATAGAAGAGTTGGCGCAATGGTTATTCATTGAAACCCAGTAATATATTAAAAATTGATCTATTTAATTGCTTTATTTCAACAAATATAAACATTTAAAAAAAAGTTTATATACTTTTTGTTTATATTCTATTGACTAACTCAATTACTTTATTAACAAATATCAACCACATTCACCATTCAAACATTTAAATCAGCCGGCCTGAATTAGTTTCAAACTCCATGTTACGAATTCTGTTTTCATGTAAGTAAAAACCTTGATGCACCAAATTGGTATATGTATTTTACATATTCGTTGGCCGACGTCGCATTTAATTATCGAATTCGAATGCCGGACACACTTTGACATTTCAAATTTTAAATCGCTTAATTCGTCCAATTCAATTGTGCCGATTGTTTCCCTTGTACGCCCAAAACGATTGCCGCTTTCGTAATGATACAGGAAAATTGTTGACGGTTTATGCGGTAATCAAAAAAATACAAATGGTTACGACATACCTTCAATAGGAAATTAATGATGAATGGTCTTCTTGATAGCCGGCATTCTCGTTTTTGATAATTGCATTACATTGCGACGTTGTGGGAGGAGAACGTTCATTTTGCACTTTACATCAAAATACGGACGACTTACGTAATTGATGCGTTTCACGGTGTATGATGTAAGTGTTTTTTTTTGCGATTCAGTTTCCAATTAGGTGGATTGATAACTTTTGATCTAGATATGTATTTCATTCTAGAAAAAGTTTTGAATCTCTTAAGGGATCTGTTATTTAGAATCTGTATAAATTAAAATGGGATTTATTTGTGTATTTTTTTACAAATATGCAAATCTTTTTAATAGAAATAAAAAAAAACACGTGAAAACACAAAAATCAAAACATTTCAAAGTTTTATAAGTATTAAACCGTGTGATTTTGATCTTAAATGATTTGTTATCGAAGGTGTATATAATATGAAAATGGATCTATTTTTTTTTTTTTCTAGTAACATGAAAATCTCTAAAATATTAATAAAGAATATGTCGAAACAAAATCATTTTGTTGAGTTAATTATAGTAATTGATAAAATTCAAATGGCATATTTTTTTGTTTTTTTGCATAAGTATTTTTATATACGCCATATGTGACAAAAGCATGTCGTCTTTTTTAATTTTTAAGAAAATGTTCATTAAATGATAACATAATTAATAATTGTCAAGATTACTTCGACATTGATTACGTTTTTGCATTGTTTTTTTAACCAGATATCTGTTTTTAAACATACTTTAATCAAAAATCGATATTTGGTTTTGAATAAAATAATATTATTGTTCTGATTTTAAAATTCAAAAAAATATGTTAGTGTTGTATTACAGATTATTTTATATATTTTGTTTGAAGTTGATTTTTTTGAAAAACAACTTTATGTCAAAAACTACAATAGAAAATAAAAGTATTTATTGGATTGAATAAATTTACTTGTAGGATTATATTTATACAATTTGGTTATTATAGTTTGATAATGTAACAATTTTGATTTGCTTAGAAAGTTGGTGTAGGTAAATAAAACGTGTTTAGGTTCCATGCGTTGCAAACTACAACGTGTTTCTTCAACCATCTCGTTTTTAAACAGTTTGATAAAGTATTTTAACGTGTTTGAAGCTGAGGCCAAAATCTCAATTTTAGAATATTTGGGTAGTAATAACTATTCAAAGGTTTGTCCCCTCCATCACTGAAATGTGTAATCTAAAATACATTATAATTGACTCGTCCAAAATTTACTGGTGTATATTTTTGGAAGGATACTAAAAAGCGAAATTGGATAATATCAAAAGGGCTCAATTTCGCTTTTGTCGTTTTTTAGGCGCGTCAATTTTCGTACAAACAAAGACGGCGCGCGGTGACGTAAACCAGTAGTTTTGAACCGTGGATTCCTTATATGGACCCTTCGCGGCTGCCTCGAGGTCGACCTACCTTGCACCTGCTTTTTTTCCTACAGATTTCTATACGGGTGGCGCGCGTGCGCGTTTCATTTTCCGGAAGCACGTTGCGTTCATCTGAACGACTGGATATCACTTTTGGGTCTTTTCCTCGATCATATCTAAATAAATCCGATCGGAATGAATATGTGCATGCTTAAACATCAATATTTACATTAGAATTATTATTTGGCAATGTAAATACTGCACTATGTTCGAAAAATATTTCGTCTTGCGCATTCCGATGCCGCATTCGCAGACGTGTTAAATTTGCGTTGCTTTAATTGTAGCGCAAAGTAACAATGATGCGAGAAAAGTATTGCGGGTTAAATTTAGAATTACGAGATTCGATCGAATCAATTCGTCTAAATTTATTGGACCAACGATCATGCATAAGCGAGATCAGTTTCCAATTTATTTGGTTTAACAAGTTAGCTTTAAAACTTGATTAAACAAGTTAGCTTTACATATGCTGCCGAAAAAACTTTTGTTTCAAGGTATGTATATGACACATATTTTTCAAATGAGCTTTTAGTTAATTAGAATGATTAATTGGTTTTGTTTCACTATTTTTATATTTCTCCGACTAGTTTCGACCGTTAGTTATTCTCAAGAAGATGCGTACAAAATTTTAGGAATTGACGTTTTTATTTTAGGTAAAATAAAGGCCGTCAAAATGGGTGACTTCCAGATTTCCTCGTTAGTTAGTTAAGTTAGCTATAAAAATTTCATCCAAAGGGGTGATAGAGGCAAGCCCATTGCCAAACTATATATTTGGTTGTTGAATTCAAAATAGTTTTGATCTACGCAAATGTCTATCAATTTTTTAATTAGGGTGGTTAGTATTATTAATTAAATTGTGTAGAATTGTTTTATTGGGATAGAAGTAAAGAGGCTTTTAACGTCTAAAGATATTATTAATTTTGCATTCTTAGGAATTTCTAATAATTTTAATGCCTATTCTATCTATTGTATTCATGATTGAATATTTTGATTTAAAGTTAATTAATTCTGGTAATGTTTTGTTTAGAAATTTGCACAGGTTGTATTATGGGCCATATAAATAAGAAATTACAGGTCTCGTAGGAATATTATTTTTGTGTAGTTTCGGTAAACCATATAAAACCGGGGCTCTTGGGTTCATTTTTATAAATTCATAATTGTCTGATTTTGGAATTAATTTTTCACGAAGTTTTATAGCTATTTTAAGTTCTTGCTGGAATTTGTTTGTAGGATTATTTTTTTGCACATATAAAATTGACTGAATTTAATAGTTCCTTCACTTTTTCAATATATTCCTTTTCATGTAATAAGTCACCGTATTCCCTTTGTCTGCTTTAGTGATTATTAGTTTTCATTTGCTATTTTTTTTTTAATTCAACACTTATTTTCTGGATTGTACGATTTTTTAAATAATTTTATGTTTACTTATTATTTTTGGAATTTTTTGTTAACAATCTATCATTATTAGATTCTATTTTATTACAAATTATTTCAGCACTAATCTCTACAAATTCTAATACTGTTTGTTGAGAAATGGACTATATTTTTAAAGCCATGTATAATACTTTTATTTCATCTGAAGTTAATTGAACATTACTTAATTTTTTTAGTCTTGGGTAGAATTTGACCCTTGTCATCTTCGCTGTTTCTGGATGATCTTGTATCTTTTTGTGTTCTCAGTTTCTTCAACTTTCCTTTTTGTTTGATAAATTGTTGATATCCCATGAAGTGGGCATTTTCTCTCAGACTTCGGTCGATGATGTCAAATTCTGCTGGGTGGAGCTGCATGGTCAATCTAGTTTGAATTAGTTTTAAGATGTGTGATGAGGTACCCCTCTTAGTGTAATACTTTTTATTTCCAGATAAATCCAAAACCTATAACTGTGATTGATTTTTAGTAAAATTTATTTCACATTGAAAGTCATCCTGGATCCACATATTCATAATCTAATTAAATATCCGGGGCTGAATTTTCATTAACCCCAATATTAAATTACTCAAATCAAGTTTTTTAAAGTTTGCCGTTTTTTATTTTAATATTATAGTTTTAATATCTTTTACAATGTTAAAAATGTTTTAATGTTAAATTCCTTAACATCAACAGTATTGCTGTTATGTTCTGAAAATTAAGAATAAAAATATGTTAAAATGTCAAATCGTATGTAGGGTAGGTGGGTGTCCTTTAACTTATTTATTACTTAAAATCTATTTTCGGTACAAATTTTCTTTTCATAGAAACCTCTGGTTTGTATTATAAGAATGGTAGAATATGCAATTAAAGTGCAGATGACACATTTATTTTAAATATCATTATTGGGTTCTGAAAATTAAACAATACATGAATACATGAAATGTCAATAATGTGAAGGGTGGGTGGATGTCCTCTAACCCACCTTCTAATCTGTAAATGTAGATATTGATTGATTGAGTTATTATATAAAAACATATTTTTCATAGAAACTATTGGTCTTAATTGTAAGAATTATAGGGCCGAGCAGTGACCACTAACCCACTCTAAATATACAATTGAACTTTGGGTGTAATATTAAATTTAAATGTCGAAACTTCAAAAATAATACTGCTATATATTATAATAATATTCATAATATACTTCCGGACATTCTGTATATTTCTGCGGATTTTTAAAGAGCATGTTACTTCGAATTTGTATATACTGGGTTTAGTGTCAAAAACCTGCAAAAAATACAGCACTTTAATCAACCACTTTTAAGTTTTTATACATTAGAGTAAAAAATATTTATATAAACAAATTGATGTTATTTGTATACTAAGAAATAAACGAATACTATCTAGTAGGTAACTGTTGTCAAACTGTAAAGAATGGTTTATTAAGTGAAACAGATCGTACTGAATATTAATGATGGTCTGTTATGAAGATTGTATTAGAACTCATGAAAAAGTGTCATATTTTTAAAGATTTGCATCCAGAAAGAAATCCCATATCACGTTAAACATTTACATTACAACGTTTTAATGCAACTGGGATGGTCAAAAAATTGCCGAAACAATCGCAACGGAAATAAAACGATTAGACAAAACATTGCAATTGATTCAGAAAAATCAACTCAAACTTCTACCACAATTTTGGCACTAAAACATGGTATAAGTCGACGTTCTGTAGAGAAGATATTGAAAAGTGAAACGTACATCCATATAAGATACAATTGGTTCAAGAATCTCTTTCCTTTCAATGTATCAAGCGTTTTCATGAAACGTTTACGCAGGGTACGACCCCAGTACGCACAACAAGGTTCATGTTTTTTTTTTTGTTCACAACAATGCTCGCCCTCATACAACCAATATCGTCAAATAGTTCCTTACAAAAAAGGGATTGGTGCAAATTGAACATCCACCATACTTGCCAGATCTCAATCCTCCAATCCTCTTCCCACGACTCAAACTCGCTTTGAAATGAAAGACATTTGACGATGTTCCTGATGTAAATAAAACTAAGAACAATTTTCATTCATAAAATTAAAAAACAACGGCAATTCTAAATTGAATGCTGTTGATTGTTTTTGTATGTTATGTTCGTGTCTTGTAGTAATCCCATTAAAACTAAACTACTCCATAAACCAGCGAGTGTTCAAACGTTTGCGGATGGATAATTCACGCCGAAAATTCCGAAAAAGTGGGTGGGTGAATTGTTTTTTTCGCATCACGCAAAATAATCAATAGCTCAAATATTGTTAGTAAAGAGACATTGATATATAGAAAATCCTGATGCTTCATAATAGTTTAATAAATAGTTTACTATAAATAAATATAATAAATTCTTACTAATATTGATTTCATTTAATTATATAAAAGAGAGCAACGTATTAAATAAAAATGGGATATGAGTTTCCAGAGCTGTGTTTTTTAAATTTCATAAACAAATCAAAATATAATATAATGAAATCTTAGATATATAATATAAGTATCTTGCAAAGAATAAAAGTAATATTTTTTACAATACCTTCAAAGGCCATGAAGGGATGCTGCCTTGATTATTCCAAAAATTAAATTACAGATAATCAATTTTAACCTGTTTTACTTTTAATTTCTTCGTGTGCTTTAGGTTGTCTTTCTTAAATTCGAAGAACCTTATCGTTATTGACCGTTCTAAATAAGAATTTTGAAAATCGAGTGTGTGTGATTGTAATAGATTTGCTCACTTTCTTTAGGTGTTTGATTATATTTAAACTATGGCGTTTTTAACGATTCCATTTTGACCATAACAATTTAACGATAGGCTTTGATTTGTTCCAAATGAACTAGTTTTTTTTTTTCTAAAATCTAGTGGTATAATATTTTCCCCCAAATTAAGGCGCTATATAGTGTGAACTAATTTTAAATGTTGTACTCGGAAAAATTGAAGAAAGAAGAAATGTTAATACTAGTTGCAAATAAGAAAAAATCGTTTTCAAAAACAAGAAAAATCTTTCTTTAGAATCATCACAAAACATAACACCTCTTGTTTTATGAGAGACAATTTAAAGCAAAAAAACGTTATTATTAGATAATTGTGGATATAATTAATAATGTTATTCGATGAGTTACGTGAAGATGATACAATAATAAAAGAAACTTGTAATCACTTTCTCCGCAGTTTATTTTTACTTAGCTAAATGTACATTTCGTTTACGATGTTAACTTTTTAATAGCTTTTAGCCTTTCCGGGGAAACGTATTTTGTCTCTTTAATTATTCCTAGTGATACAGTTAAGGGGGTTTAAATCGAAATTCAGCAATTGCGGTTCAAATTTCTTCATCTGTATTGCTTCCAACATGTTTAAGTTGTCATTTGTTGAGTGTTTTAATAAGTTAATTAATTGAAGATTTATGTTAGGTTTTCAGGTTTTTATTGAATGATCCGCGATTGCTGATTTTCCTTCAATAAAGGATTTTAAATGGTACATATGTTCTTTAAACCTTGTGTTGATATTTCTCTGCGTTTATCCTACATATATTTTATTATAATTCGAGCAACCCACTGAATAAATACCAGATTTGAGTAGATCATTAGTGTTTCTTAGGTTGTTTTTTGTTTTGTAAGTATGTGGGGGTCAAATGAAAGATTTGTCCAAAAAGTCAAGAAATCCAGGAATAATAAAGTCTAGTCAGTATCTGCACAAATGTGGAATTGAGGGATTGGTTTTATTTGTTAAAGAAGAAAAATCTTCACCACCAATGTTTTTAACATCTCATCTAATACTTCGATTGACAGCTCAAAAATCAATTAATCAGTCAATCAACCAAGAAAATGTCAATATTCAAAGAAAAAGATAATATTTAATATAATAAAATAATTAATATTATTATTTTGCTAATCCATTAATAATTATCATTTGGTAATACAAATATAAGTGTGAAGAAAGGTTATTAGTGCTTTATTCGTCCAAATTAATTTGATCTTCATGTAACTCAATCAATCAATTTAATCAATTTTATTAATAGTAGTAGTAGTAGTGTTAGGCTATCGACCACGTGGTCCTTCCGCCATGTGTGATTTGTGTATTTGTGTGTGTGTAAATGAGCTTGTTACTTTAAAGGATCGCCCCCGTCACTCTAAAGCACCATTGGTGAATGGTACCGGTCACCCATCCAACTGCTGACCCGAACTAACGTTGCTTGACTCTCGCTAACGCTAGTTCGGTCGCAACCGAATGCGCCACCACAGGCGTGTATTTTATTAATATTATTACTATTATTAATTTTTTCACTGGATAAAGACCAGCTTTGACTTCATTATTGTATATCAGTCTATTTATATTTCATAATCGTGTGATAGTAACTAGTGATTTTAAGTCTGCATCTTCACAAGATTTGAAAAACATTACAGCTCACATCAAAAAATTGATTCTTTATTCAAATTTAAATTACAGTTATAGAAGGCACAAAATGCTAAATATATTCAGCTACATAATTTGTTACTAATTTAAAAACGGAATCATTAGTGGTCTTCTGAATCATATTTATAATGAATTCATGAAACTTCTGTCCAAACAAAAAAAGGCTTTTGTCTTCATTAAAGAAGCTTTCAGAAAAAAAGATAAAATGAGCTGAAAGCCTCCAAATTTTCTATTTTTTAAATTACATAAATTTCGTTTTGATTCAGATCATGTGTTGTATGTTATATTGGTAAAAAATGAAAATGAGTCTCAGCCTTAGACAAAATTTAAACATTAGTGAAAGTTTCTACAATTTGAAAAACGCAAAGTATTTTAGCTTTATATAAGAGAAGAAGAAATGATAAAAAAATCCTAAAATTTACATTGAAAAATAATGTTTGATTTAATTTTAATGGGATTGCATTCATCATAATAGAATTGTTTAAATGGTATTTTTTATATACCTCTTAAAAGGAGGAAAAATAAGTTTTAAAATACCTAAAATATTTGTATTCCAAACTGGACGAATCAGTAAAGAAGAGGATCAATAGGTTTGATTGAAAGATCTCTCAAACGAGTGAACTCTGCTCTTCTATGTGCATTTAAAAAATTTTGTATGTTCTTTTTTAGAATATTTGTTTAATTATATGTATATGGCTTCGTGTAATGCATGATATATAAAGATATATAAAATACTTAAAGAAAGGTGGATGAAAAGCTGTAGATATTTTTCTGAAAATCTAGCCATATTACATATATTTTAACTTTAAAATTCTTTTTAACTCAGTTGCTAATTTTAGTCACTTAAAATAAAGCAAAATTCCAGCCAGTGTATTGTTTCGTTTAATTATTCCTTAATTCTTCTTCCTAGGTTATTGAACCTAAATCATCGTTTTTGTTATTCGCGCGGAGATGTCATTTATACATATGATTGCGGTCGGCAGAAGCAACAAAGGCGAGCGGAAGTACGATATAAATAAAGGTGTCGCAACTGAGAACACTTGCGCACTTAATGAAATTAATTGCTCTTGAAATAATATATGTAATTCGATTGTATCAAGAATTATGTTTCACCGAAACAATTTTAGAACATGACAATTAAAATAATATTTCTTCAATTTGTTTAATATTTAAATGAAATTTGTACTTAAATCGATGATTTCTAAATTTGTTTTCTGTTAAAATCAGATTTTATTTATTTATTCAATACTAATTAAATTTTAATTTTAAAATATTTATTGTACTTCCTTTCAAATTTAAAAAGTTTAATTACAAATATAGGCAAAGTAAAAAGAAAAACAAGTTCTCATCACAATTAATATTATATTATTATCCTGTATTGATGAACATTGTTGTTAAGGAAATGAAATAAAACATCTATCAAGGTTACACAAGCAATTATTCCATTACAGTAAAATATAATTATTAAAGGGGATTATTATAGAAAATTAAGAGTAACCTTAATTTCTTTTAAATTAGAAGTCTGAAAATCAAGATAATAGCATTGGCTTTTGTTACAGGACGGATACACTCAGCTATAGTTGCTGGAATCAACTATGGACTTCGGAGTGCAACAGTGGAATGGTTCGAGCAGGGAGAAACGAAAGGAAAGGAGGTCGACATGGCCTCCATAGAATCCTTAAATCCAGATTTAATAATATTGAAACAGGATAGGATCGAGACAGACACAACCATCAACCAGACATCAAAACTGCAACGGGTAAACAAGACTTTTCACTCCTTTATAATTAAGTAGTTGAAACGAAAATATTAATAAATGAATGAAAAAAATAAAACCTCAAATATAGATTATGAATTTTTATAAGCATACTCACCAACTTGAATTGATTATAATTATGTAGAAAGAAAATTACATTTCTCATAGTCACTATATCTGTTTTTCTTCTATAATTAATTTGCTGATATAATTCATCTATAGCACTTTTCACAGTCACCTGTATTAATTATAATTTTATAATAATAGCACCTTAAGATTTTTAAAGCAAATCCTTATACTTGTCACACTATCATGTGCATTCCTTAAAATTTGGTTCACAAATACAGCTTGTTGCCACTAATAATTTAATGTAATCCATGTGTGTGTGTATGGTGCCAGGCACAACACCCCATTGAAAACTAGGAAAGTGTTATTGATTATAAACATCTCATGTACATGTTTTCTTTGCAAATTTTTCACACTAGCATTACACGTCAGTATTTAACCTTCCTTCTGTTTGTCACCACTGCAATGTTTTTCTTTACATTTGTAAGCCAACCCCTTTTTTATATACATTATTGTTTTCATCTTGATAATCTCTAATCAATACTTGCTGAAACATAGTTGTACTTGGATATAATTTGAGGTCATTTTTCCATATAACACTGTGAATGCATCATTAGTGACTCAGTTTGACCAATACACACTGAACAGAAACAATGGTCGTTACTTCGAAGCTACGAATGTTACTGTATATTTCCAGTGGATTAAAGTGTTTTCTCTGTGTTTGATCATGCTGCTTTAAAAAAGGACTCATCTGGATCTTCTGAAGAGGAAACCAGTGCACCAATGGCGCACTCTGGACGCTACAGTCATAAGCTGGATGAAAGTGATGATGAGTTTAACAGTAATCAGTTGTCTCCAGACACAACTACGCTCTCGGTACAAATATGTTTAGTTTTAACATATAATTTTGATTTGTTTTTTTTAACCCCCAGATTTCTTAATGGTTAAAATATATATTTTTTACAGAATCCTTCACGGCAGTCTATAATAACAACAACAAATAATAAACCAACTAATGGTAAGTAAATAATCCCCAAAAACATATCTTCTGAGAAAAGTGTATATTTGATTAAGCAAATGTTTTTATTGTTATTTAAGATGAACTTATTATTGAAGAATTAATTTAATTAATTTTTAAAATGCCAAACAATATTTTCCTATCAAATAATATTATATAGAAATACTAAAAGAAATATATAACCAGCAATAAAGAAGGCGGATATTAGTATAATGGGTCTTAAGTCATTTTGTTTTTTTTTTGTAATAATCAAAAGCGATTTTTATAGAAAGAAATCATTTTATTCACCAATTTTTTCAATGACCTTTCGGGTAACATCTTGGTGCCACACTCATAGAACATCTGGCCTTTCTCAGCAAAAAAATGAAGCGAGTGCTGTTTGACACTGTTTTGCAAGGATCGAAACAAATAGTAGTCGGACAGTGCAAGGTCTGGTGAGTACGGTGGATGGCGAGTCACTAAATTTGTGTGTCTCGCGTTTTCATAATGGAACAATTCTGGCCGTGTTTCGTTGATGGCTTCATTCAATTTGTCCAATTGGCGATAGTACACAGCCATATTAATAGTTTGGTTCTGTGGTAGCAGCTCAATATACATCACGCCTCTTTTGATGGATATGTGCTTTCGTGGTTACAGCTTTTTCGCCGTTTTCGCACGACGTTGGATAGTTTACAAATCCATCTCTCATCACCAGTGGCAATAAGTATGAGAAATGGATAAGTTTTTAAGAAATGGATTAATTAACACTAAAAATGCGGAACAATTTTTTTTAAATCAAATAATATGTAAGAAAAATTTAAAGAAACCATAAAACCTATTATTTATTAAAATAAAGAAATCACAGTATATAAAAATTGTTAAACCCTCAGTTAAAAATAACAAGATTTATACTTTGACTAAAATGTTTTTTAATGACAGAAACAAAACCATACCAAATATAAATAAAATTTTAATAAGACACTTTATAACTTTGTTTTACCACTTTTTTTTTTTTAACCGTAACTATTTTCGATCATACAGTGATAATTTTTAAGTGTATGATCGAATCTATAGACACAGTTAAAAAATATACTGGTAAAACAAAGTTATAAAGTGTCTTATTTGAATTTGTTATCAAAATTTACCACCAAGTAAATACCATCACCATACAAGAATTAAATAAAATTTGTTAATTTTCAGGTTCGATAAGGCAAACACGAGCCCAGGTACGAATGACTCAATTCCAAAACAATGCACCCGCTGCTCCCCCTGAAAACTTACAACAATCAAAAGAAAATGTAGCGGCAAGAGGCAACAATGTAACTGTCCAGGTGATTCATTTGTTTTTCACATTATTCATTTATTTGAAGCTGCATGCAAATTTCATTTCGGCTGGTGAATATTAACCGTATTCAATTTATAGAACGCCCGCAGAAGTAACGTTGTGAAAGAGGTGGAAAAACTGAAAAAGAATAGGGAGGAAAGGAGGCAACGACAAGCCGAAGAGAAAGCTGAAAAGGAGGCTTTTCTCCAGATGGCACCAGGAAATCCCTACTGGGAACTATTAAATATGATAATGTAAGTAAATTAATATATTTATTTTCTTACATCTTTTCTTTATGTAATTTGTATTTTCTTAATTTTTTTGTTGAGTTCAAATTTTCACACGTTTTGTGTAAATTATGCTTTTAATTTTCTAGTGACTATCGGAAAGGATTAGATATGAAACCATTGACAGAAGCAGATATTGTTGAGGACCACTTGATCACAGTGTGTGTGAGGAAAAGGCCGCTGAATAAAAAGGAAGCCACAAAGAAGGAAGTAGACGTCATTACAATCCCCTCGAAAAACCAGTTAATCGTTCATGAGCCAAAGAATAAAGTAGACTTAACAAAATATCTGGAAAATCAAGTATTTAGGTTCGATTATGCATTCGATGAAACCTGCACCAATGAAATTGTTTATAAGTAAGTATAAGAAGACACTAAACCTATTGCTGTGAGGGAAATCAGAGTTTAAATTAGTTGTAGTCAGTCCTATATAATATTACTGTGAATTTGATTAAAAACACGTATTTCGTTAAATTAAATACAACTGTGAATTGGACAGAGAGATAGGTATATATATAAATATATTTATATAAACTGTCCTATTTAAATAAAAGTATTGTGTGATTTAATAGTATTCACAGATAATTTATACATATTAAAGGACACTGAATGTTCCAAATTTATAAAAAAATACAGAATATAATACATTTTTTTAAACTAATAATAGAGAGGTAATTCGTTTTTATTTTCAATTTATTTATCTATTTTTCAATGTGCTTTTTGTACAGGTATACTGCACAGCCATTAATTAAGACGATTTTCGACGGTGGATTCGCAACGTGTTTCGCCTACGGCCAGACGGGATCTGGTAAAACTCACACCATGGGAGGAGAATTTATCGGCAAGACTCAAGATTGCAATCATGGGATTTACGCAATGGCTGCCGCCGACGTCTTCAAATTCGCAAAGAATCCCAAATATAGGAATTTAAATTTAGTTATATCAGCTAGTTTCTTCGAAATATACTCTGGCAAAGTGTTTGACTTACTCAATAACAAGGTAAAGCTGAGGATTTTAGAAGACGGCAAGCAGCAAGTGCAGGTGGTCGGCTTGACGGAGAAGGTGGTTAGCACCACAGAGGAGGTTTTGAAGCTCATACAGAAAGGGAACCAGGCTAGGACTTCTGGACAAACGTCTGCCAATTCAAATTCGTCGCGGTCGCACGCTATCTTTCAGATAATTGTGAGGGCCAATAACAACATGCAGAAGATACATGGGAAATTTTCACTGATTGATCTTGCGGGTAATGAAAGAGGTGCTGACACATCTTCTGCCAACAGACAAACAAGTAAGTTAACCATTTTCTGTACCAGAAGTAATTAGTAAATATACCATTTAATTTTTGACAATTTTTCTACAATTGAAGATACTATCTTTTTCCTTAGGAATGGAGGGAGCAGAAATTAACAAATCTCTTTTGGCCCTAAAGGAATGCATTAGGGCATTAGGCCGCAAAGGTGCACATCTACCGTTCCGTGTGAGCAAGCTCACCCAGGTGCTGAGGGATTCGTTCGTCGGGCCAAATTCTCGAACATGCATGATCGCCATGGTTTCCCCCGGAGTGGCGTCTTGTGAACATACGCTTAATACTTTACGTTACGCTGATAGAGTTAAAGAATTAGTAGCGGGAGATCTTATGCCGACTCAGGGTGATGATGGATTTAATGACAAGCAGGATGATGGGGACTTATTGCAGTTGAGATCACTAAACGTAAGCACAATATTAATTATAATTGAATATGTTACTTACTGAATTAGATACCATAATGACTGCGGTGGCCTAGTGGGTAGAGTCCCTGCTCATGGACACGGGTTGTGGGTTCGAATTCTAGCGGATTTTTCTAAAGAAGGAATTCACTGTGCGGATCCATGGATGTGTGTCTCATCATCATCTTCATCATTTATATTCATACATATATATGAATAAATTAACAATAGTTATCAGACCAAGGCCAAGCGATAATCAACAATAATTTCAATTATTAAATAGTTGTATTATATATTTAAAAAGAATTTATTTATTAGATTAGTTACCAAACTTTTAACTTATTAGGTGAACATATAAATCACCAGAATTCGAATTCTCAATTATTTGAGCTATGCTAGCCTAATGTATTAGACTTATGTGTATAAGATACCTTTTGAAAGCTTGCAAAAATGGACAGACTACATATCACTATGAAAGTTTTGAATCAAAATTTATTATTTTTAATTTTTTAATTTATATTTGTAATTTTAAGGAAAACGATATGACCCCCGAGATGTTAAATTTCCACCAAGTGGTATCAGAACTGCAGACAGCAGAGGATAACATGTTGGATAATCATAAACAAACTGCAGACATGATGTATACGAATGGAGAAAAGGCAGAGATGCTGCTGCGTACTGCCGACGATGTGACTTATGATCAAGAAGGTATAGATACAAACAGAAAAAAAAAATTTCAACTTTTTAATAACATTTTTACTTTCAGTGTACTGCAAAGCGTGGGAGGAATTAATTGACAACTCGATTGCTTCACTAATGAAGGCAAAAGAAATCGTAGCGGACTATAAAGCAAAAATGGCAGCAGAAGAGCAGCTGAGTCGCAAAACAAAAAGAAAGTAATCGCTGCCGAAGTAACGGGCCTTAATTTAGACATGTACTACCACTAATTCATACTATTACATTAATGATTAGATTTATACAATCTGTGGCTCCGCAAATTACCGCAGGTTCAAGAAATGGCTTATGAGTTATCAATAGATTGCTCAACGATTATAATTGCATTTTGGCAATTAACAAACGCGCTTAATAAATTCTGCGGAGACTGTATGTACATCGTAATTAGAACTGTTTTCTACTTAGGTTATAGTATTTTTTGTTATTTATTACAACTCTCCGTATCATAATTTATTTCGTGCTCCTTTTACACATGTACACACAAGTTTCAGCTTTGTTTTAATACTAACACACATGTAACATTCCCTTGAATGTAATCAAAATTAATAATACAAACCAACTTATACACATATTTTTCAAAAATTAATTGATTGCTAAAATTCATGTTTTCCTGTTTGAATTTTTTATAAGCCACAATATCACTCCCTTGTTAAATTTAAATGTTACTTACTTTGTATTTATTATACATGAGCATATCTTAGAATCTTTACGCTGTTTATTTTTGTGTATTGGAAAAAGATATTGATTATGAGCCTTATCGATCGAAAAATGAGTATTTCTAAGGCCCCTTTTTGTATTTATGCTCATGTATACACATATGTATACTTGTGATATCATATGCGCAAGAAGAATTAATTAGGCTGTGTTTGAAAATGTAGTAAAGCAATGCTGGCCTTATTTAGTAGTTATTTATTTTTTTTTTATTATCATGATTGCATGTTTCCCGGGGGCCTAGATAATTTTATTTATGAACTCAACTGCTTTTGTAAATAATATTGTTAGTTATGTTGTTTCCTTAGATCGCTTTACAAAGGCATTTGATGTTTTACCATTCAATATGTTCCTTTTTTATACTTGTTCACGTTTATTTATGTATTACAAAAAAATTATCTTAGCGATTAAAATTGGTGTCATTACTGTAATAAATTCAAAACAGAAGTATATACAAAAACTAAGACAAGTAAGAAGATGCTTATTGTATACTATATTTACCCCCAAAATTATTGTATATAATAGACACAGATACAGGTACATAACATTTCAGCGGTATAACATTAAAACATGAAGCATTTATTTGATTTTATTGATATCATTTCCTTTAGTTGTATGAAATAAAGCGATAAAAAAATAATATGTTATGCACTTATGTGAATGCAAATTTTAAAATGTTTTGTAATTATATATAAAAATAGTATTTTTGTAATAAAATTAATTTTGCCTTATATTCTCAAAATCTTTGTATAACTAGCTTGTTCATTAATTGCAATAAACAGCATCACAAGTTAAAATTATTCTTTTTGTATTTAAGGAATTAATTGGTCTTATCTATTCATAGATTAGACCAGCAAAGGTGTATTCAATTGTGTTTACATTTTGTCTCACATTCAATCAAGTTGACCAACACTATACTAAAGCTGCCACCCAATTGATATAAAATTAAGTAACTATTGTTCAACAAGGTATGAAATAACTTTATTATATTACTCCACAACCTTTACTTTTTAAACAGTGGCTATTTTAAATGTATATATGAGAAGTGATGATGTTACTTTTCTGTAATAAAGTTGCATTATGTGCAAAATACTATTCTTGGTACATTAATCATTTAATTATTCTTTACATTTATAGTTTTTTAATTAAATAAAAAAGTGGGGAAATTTATAATTATCTTTCCCTAGGCGCAGGCTATGTCTTTGGTTAGAGATCACATTCATATGTATTTGTTTTTATTTGTGGCGGTGTTAAGAAAAATATAATAAACGTGAAAATGCAAACTTAAAAAAACTAAAAATACTTTACTATTTTACTCAAGAGAGTGTATATACATGAAAGAAATATGTTTACTATAATTTCATCTTAAATGTTACATTTTCCATCCCCTATGATTACAATACTAAAATCTTGTACCAAGTCACTTTATCACTTTATATTGTGATTTGGGTAAATGACTTACTGACACAACTCTGAATCAGGTCTTCTGAACCTACTTACTAAAAAAGAATTTTGTATTAGTATTTTGTAATCAGTTTAGATTGCCTTAATTTTTAAAACAGGTTTGGTTATAAAAAAAACAAATTTGAACAAAACAAGTACTTTAATTTACATTTTTAAGAAAATACAGATGTATTTGAATAATCTACATATTCATAAAATCTGTATAACCGCTAAGCCATGACACCATAACATATCCATGTGTTAAATTTTAAACAACAAAAATAGTAACTGTATTTATACACAAGAATGTCATCCTGTAACAGAAAAATAATAGGACAAGTCAAAACGGCTGTTGGCACTTTCAACTCAATAAGTATTGTCTGCAAGTTAAATTGCTAAATAAATAAAAGAGGTCTATATACAATATTGAAGCAAAAAAATAAAAATGCTACTTTGAGACTAAAATAAAATACCTTATTATTTTTTGTCTATGTCTATTAACAATTTCAGTAGTAGTAGTAGTGTTTGGTTATCGACCACGAGGTCCTTCCGCCGTGTGATTAGTGTATGTGTAAATGAGCTTGTTACTTTAAAGAATCGCCCCCGTCACAAAGCATCATTAATTGTATCGCAATGGTGAATGGTACCGGTCACCCATTCAACTGCTGACCCGAACGAACGTTACTGCACGTTAATTCGGAGTCGCAACTGAATGCGCCACCACCGGCGATTTCAATTTGCAACATATTAACAGAGAAAATGAGACACGACCTTTTCTTCTTTATTAGATTTATTGGAAATTTCCTTGGTTTAATTTTTTTATGTAATTTTAGATTTTACATTTTATTATATAATTGCAAGGACTAAAGGAAAGTTGGAAAGATGTTGAAGAGTGATTTAGTGCACTTATTTAAAAAAAAATCTAATTTAATTACAATCTTGATGTCATTAATTTTTATAGAGTTCTGTTTAATACCTTTGCTCCAGCATCTTGACATTACATGGTAGAGAAAGCATTATAACTTTTGTTTTCAGAAAGATTGGAACAATTATTTTTTTATTCTTCATATATGAAAAAAAAACCAATTGGTAAATTCTAATGGCTCAAATTAATTTGTGAGGTGAGAAGAGACCTATAGACATTAAAATGAAACTTAGGTTTTTAAAATAATACCATTAACATGCATTCCATTTCAAATACTTCAATAAAAGTGCAGTACAATAAATGTGCAAAGTATAATCAAATGGAAAGGGAAAAATTGCAAATTCAATTAAATCTATTATAAGAATATTTTCAAATATATCACAGTAAAGGTGAGAAAGTGAACATTAATAAAAATGCGTTTTGTTTCTTTCAATCTCTGAGGATACTAACGACTAGTACTGAGATTTTAGAGTTTAAAATTTTCTTTTAAAAAAACAAAAACAAAAATTAGCCAATACATCTTGATATAAGTGACAATTAAAAAGATAATAAAACTTACTGTCTTTAAAAGCTTCCAAATTGGATTTCGTATGCATTATTTTAAGGTTCCATAATTTTTTCCAAATTTAAGAGACAATTAAAAAGATGTGGTACAACTCTCTAAATAAGATTTTAATGCAGGTTTATATATATAAAAAAAAACAAGATAGAAATGTCAAAAAATATCTAGGAAAATTAATAAAAACTCAGTATATTCAAGATGTACCACAAAATACACGCCTGCACAATTAAACATTTAATAAAAACTCAGTATAAGATCAGTTCAGTTTTTTTTTTTTTTGTAAAGGTTAAATGGAAGATCATTCAGCAATAACAATAGTTCCAGCTTGAGTAATTTTTCTTTATCATCCAGAAATATGTTTAATTAATAGGTTAACTTACTATTCTTTTAATAATCATGGAAACTTGATCAGGGGGAGAGTGAGAGGTCATTTTTTCAACCACATACTTTTAAATTTAATATTTAAGTTGTTAAAGTCTAAAGGCTGAGGTACCCCAGGAACCACAAATGGAATGAACTATTAAGTAGTAATATAAGGGAAAAGTATTTGTACAGAAAATATATAGAGTAAGCATGGGCCCGGCCCTCGAGGCATCTGATAACACAGTAACATAGCCCCATAAGAATTGGGAATTGTCACCAACCCGTTAATTAAACCCTTCTCCCAAGCAATTCTAAGCAATAACAATGCTATCCTTTATGGTGCAACATGTGTTATTCCTCCAGAATATATGAGAAGGATTAATTTTTGACAAGTAACAGGAAATTTGGTTGCCCTTATGGCACCACCACCACAAACCTATAAAATTTAATTTTAGGGTATGTGCTCAGCTATTTCCTATATTTTGTATGATCTATTTCTTTTGATACATCTTGTAGTAAAGTGGTGTTGACTAAAAGTGATAATACTAATTAATATAAAATTCATCATGTTTTAAGTACTTTTTATAAGGAAGGGAAACTTTTATCTAAAGCAAGACAATCACAAGTAGTTCCAAGACTAGCTTTCTGTCAAGATTCAATCTCATTTAACAGACACCAATGCGATTGGAATAATTTTCTAAATTAAATCTAATTTGAAACATATCACACACGAGGGAGCAACACGTTTGGTTCTTTTGGCATTGAATCTGTTAGTAAAATATGGTTAACATTTTAAATAAAAAGTTCAGCCTTATGGAAAAGATCAGAGTTATAATACAGGGTTAATTCCTTGGATTTCAATAATTGGACTAGTTTTCTCCAGATTTTTGGAGGTATTTTCTAAAAGGTTGTTGCGTAGTAGATACGTATTGAGCGTTTCTTCTGTACAATGGGCTATAAAACGAACAAACGGGCGTAGATCTCCCATGTTGGCTTTCTTTAAAGAATCGTAGTATTCTTGCCGATCATCTTTATATATCATCACCGGAGGATAACCGAATTTTAAAAGTATCAAATTCATTATTAGTCTGCTTGTGCGTCCGTTTCCGTCACAAAAAGGGTGAATATCGACCAGTTTATAATGAGCCAAGGCAGCAAACCTCACAGGATGCATCATGTAAGCTTGTTCGGAATTCAACCAGTCCACATATTCTTCCATTAATTCATGTATATCTTCTGGTGGAGGTGGTATATGGCTGCCGACAAATACCTGGAGTAAAATTAAACATTGTTAATTCAATATAACTTGTACATTAAAAAAAAAATTTAAACCACTAATGTTGAATTTGTTTTCATTAAACACGCTGATATACGAGAATATATATCCTTGTAAAATAATACAAACAAACATAATTTTAACAGATCCCATATATTACAATTGTTTATTTTAAATTTGTTGATTTACTTCACATAACAGCAATTGAAAAACATTTTATTAATTTTCACCATGAATCCTTGTGTTAATTAAAAACTAGTTTTATGGAAATAATAGTATACCATCCTAAACATAAAAATGGTGATATGGCCATCATAGTACTTTCCCCACATTTTTCTCGAAAACTATGAGCTTTATGCAAAAAGGCTATTTTTAATAATTTGTTGACTTTTAAATTCTCTAAAATTATTTGTCATATAAATTTCATGTAAGTCCTACAGTTTAATATTAATATTTTTAATTTTTTTCTCACAAGTTAAGAATTTTATGAAATAAATAAAACTTGTGCAGTTTTGCATTCACTTCAACTTTTGTTTGAAAAATTTTGTAGTTTTTCATATTTAAAAAAATATCGAAAAAAAAAAAAACAAAAAATGCCTCGAGTAAACATCCACTTTAATTTTAAAAATATAATTCGTTTTTCAGATATAGCGCCCATCGATAGACAGACAGACAGTACACAGACACACACACACACAGACATTTTTTTTCCAGAATTCAGTGGAATGCTCTCATGGGATCTCAAAAAAAAAATCACAAAAACAATACTTCCCCTAAATATACTATATAGGGAAAGTAAAAACATTAATATTTGGATAAATGTTATCTGAGATATGGTTGTTGTTTTTATTTCAAATTAAGCAAGAGTAACATGTGACATAAAAAAAAGTTGTTCTGAAGTTTTAATAGCATAATCAAGGTTAACATTTAAAAAACGTTGTAAAAAATAAATCTTCTAAGTTTAAATTGTGCCATACTATATATGAAAGTGGTGCATCATAGTAATTTCTTTTAACTTATTAGATTAGAGTGGAAGAAAATAAAAAACAATCAAGTGCAAAAAAATGAATAAGGTTACAAGATACAATCTGACTAAAACACAAATTATTATTCTCTGGCAGCATTTACAAGTAGTATATATAATTATATGAATATTTTTTTATATGAATTAATTAATTATAAATATAATAGAATATAATAGATTATAAGAGATAAAATTAGGATTATTATGATCAATGGTATTAATAAATATACATACAAAATTACATATTGAGGACCATCCCGTTCTCATTCCCCAACCAGTTTCTATCCATTCATCAAACAGCAGAAAATATTTATAGTGTACAAAAATAATTAAAGCATTTATATAACTATTTTGTATTTTATTACCTGTTCTCTCCTAAAATTACCAGCCTCTAAAGGATCGACATGCCCCATAACCCGCTTATGAATCTCCAATATATCACTAATATCTATATATTTCGAGCCAGATATTGCCTTAACATAATGCAATGCAATATCCAATCCCAAAATCTCATTATGTTCCACAATGGATTTCCCTTCAACAACTTTCCCAGTTTCCAATAAATAACGGAGCTGTGATAGTGTCATTGTGTTTCCTTCAATACCTACCTAAAATTTTGTATTACAGGAAAATGTGCAAAATTAAAGTATATGTAAAGAAAAAAATTAATCTTATTATAAATAGAAGAAATTAAATAAAATTCATAAGTAAATATATTGAAAAACTATTATACAAACACAAAATCAAATACTCTTAACTGAAATACCTACCGAATGATATATATGTAAATAAAATGCACTTCTTCTTTCTTCATAGTTTAAGGAAGTACGAAATTTAGTTTTTAACTCATTTCTCAAACTATCTAGTTTATCAAACAATTTCAAATCCATCTGATTCACTATGGTGGACGTCCGTTCACGGTTAGCCAAAGCTCCAGCATGATCTGGTGAATATGATAAAGCCTGGAAGTAAAAGCGTTCACAAATCTTGATTAACTCAATAATCTGAAAACTTACTCTAACATATAATTGGTCAGCATATATAACATCCTTTTGATAATCTTCTAAAAACTCTCCGAATTTTGTAAGCACGTCTGCATTCTGGGGAGCCATACTGGCAGCATGTTCGTATAACTTGAGAGCTTTGTCCAACTTTCCGGCCAGGCGGAAAGATGCTGCAGCTTTCAGACATTGTTCTACCTCAGAGTCAGTCGCTTGTAACTGTGTTTTTGGGCGAGCAACCTCTTCGCTCAAACGATCTTTGTCATAATCTAGGGCCCAATTTAAATGCTGGGTCACGATCAGATCTTTGAAGTATGGATCATATTTTATGACATATGTAGACTTAAGTGTCTTTTTGTAATAATATTGAACTAGGGTTAATAACACACATATCACAGATATTAACACAGAGAAAATGATTATGTTTATGTTCATGGCACGTGTAACAATTGTCACGTAATGTCATCGGTTTTTAAATTAATTTGATTTTGTTTATACATCATCAGATGTACACGTAAGGAACACAATAAACGAGGTTATGTTTTATCTTTGTATTGACAATTTATGCGTAAAACTGCAGTACACATAAGAACTGTACCCAGAGTATGTTGGGTTGCTTAGGTTGAAACACAGATTTCTACTAATATCATATAGTTCGATCAATGGATTTTTATTAACGAAACTATTTTTGGCTATTCATAACTAGCCAAAAATAGTTTCGATAATATTTTCGTGCGTTTACTTCTGCTAAAGTGGATTCGGTTATTTATGACCTATAACAAAAATCCGTTGATCCAACTACATCTTTACAATAGCTTTTAAATAAGTGCATATTTCTGAAACCTATCGTTTCGTAAATAAACTAAGGCTCGTCAAAAGCATTAATTGGCCCGGAACCCTCCTGCGAAATCTCCAAAACCGCAGTCAAACGATCCATAAGAAAATGTGTGGAGACACAGGCCCAAACCTGGTGGACGAACTTACAAGGACATACAGCCGAAACAGTTCCTTAAGAAACTATCGCCAAAATTCACGACCGAACTTCTGAACTAAGACAGAAAAATGGTTAAAAATATAGTAGGTCTGATGACAGGATACTGCAAGCTCAACAAACATATGAGCAAAATAGGCCTGGCGGAAGAAGCATCATGCAGATTCTGCCTAGAGGAAGAAGAGAACTTGTTCCACATCGTGTGCCATTGCGAGGGCCTAGTAAGGATTAGATATCAAAAGCTGGGCACTACAAACCCAATCGCGGAGACCTATATACAAGCTCCTCTGGCAGGGCTAATAGGACTAATTAAAGATGCAAAGCTAAAGCTGGTAATCTGAGATAAATAGGGATCCACAATAGATCTGAAAAGGTAGCGGTGGAACAGGCGCTGGTGCCACTCACATAACATCTAACATCTAAATAAATTAATTATCAAATTCTTCTGGAATTGTACAAAAATTATTATATGACTTGGGTACTGCTTCAAGAACGATACAATAACAAACGCCTAATTTTGTCATCACTAAATGATAAAATACTGTATGTATAACAGAATGAGTTTCATAACTACGACAACGTCAATTAATGTACTTTGGTAATCAAAAACCTTGAATATGACCTGAAATTATTGGCCTTCTCATTACATAAAAGTCGGATAACGAAATAAACAAAGAATGCGAAGAGGGTTTAGAAAGATCTCAAGCGATACATTTATTATAACACATTATACTTACTGAGAAAAATTTCTAATTGTTATAGATCATCGTTAATCACCAAATTAATGAGTAAACCACAGACGGACAGGTGTTTTTTTTTTAAATAATTAGTACAAAGATGTACCTATTATACACCAAATCAATTCGACGCTGCCTAAACTGGGAGCGTATCATACTCTAATGATTGTAAGCACCGTCAGGAAACTCTCACATCACATGGAGTTTGTTACCTAATGCAGTGATACAAATAACAACGCATTTGGGAATGACAATACTAGAAAAATTATTATTGGACCAATTATGGTGGATCTTTAGTCATAAGCGCAAAAATCTGGAAAATGGTCTACCAACTACATCAAATCAAATACCTTCAAAATTTAACGTTATCAGCAAGGTTGATAGCACTACCAAAATTACAAGAACGTTACTATTTATAGAATCATTTTATGCCAGACGATCCAAATTTCAAAATCGACACACGACTTTGATTTAAAGAATAATAATTAATAGTAAAAAGTTTTTGAAAATATATTTATTCTCGTACGGGCCTTTCACTTGGGTTTTCAAAAATGTGGAAATTACTAAGGATTATAACAATCTGCCGACAATTTAGTCAAAATCATTAAACAACAGGGAGGGCTGCAAATGTGTGTTTATAAAACTTATACTTCGGAAAAAGAAATTAGTGTAATCAGAAGCAAATTCTGCAAGTTGGTAGACAATTAAACAATAATGAAATGGGACAGCAATTACGTATTTACTTCCACTTACCACAAAGCCTAAAAACCCAAAATATTGTTCCTCATCAACCACATTTCTATTTGTGAACTTACAACCCAAGAGCAGAAGCCACTTACATTTATACAGTTTTTCTCTTCTTTGGCAATATTACATTTTACTTTCTTTTGTTGTATTTTTAGTATATTGTTTTTGAATTTTTTTTTCATCTCCTGATTTTTAACTCTTTAAAAATATATTCCTGTTTTTATATTTTTGTGATATATATTTCTTCATCAGCCGCTTTGTTTTTATAAATACGGTTATTGCTTCATGTCCCGCCTAAAGTGTTGTCCAATTTTGCAATAGTGCTACCAACGTAATAATTGAAATATAACTAAACATAAACAATTCATTACGGGATTATGCCATCTTAAAAGCGTATTATCTCTGATATTTCTACACATAGCGTGGTATAATTTTGACGCTGCATAAAATCCATAAATAATTGTTTTATTGGTATTTTTAGTACAACATTGTGCAAGATAACTTTAAATATCACAGCTATATGCGAATTATTAAGTTAGCGGGAATTTTTTGTAGGTTAGATGAGTTAATTATGTAAATCGATCGTCGAACTCTGCCGGGAGTAAACAAATTATTATTTATGCTAATTGTTTTTTTGTGCGAATTTAAAAGGCAGCCAGGGTCGTCGAACTCGTGGCAGTATGTTGCCAATCTAGGAGGAAAAGAATTGTTAAAACATATAAAAACGAGTACGTCAGTATTCCTTAATTTGTCACGAATGGTCAGCATTCAGCTGCATTGTAAATTAGATACAGATGGCCTACGTGTAGAAATAAATATTGATATCGGTCCTATTAGAAAATCGCCCGGAGAAAACGCAGTTTTGTAGTCAATACTGGTCGGCAGTGTAAGCACTAAAGTTGGTAATACTCTCCAGCTATAATGATCCAACGTTGCCGGTTCCGGTTTGAATTTAAATGGTTGTTTATTTATAACTGTGAGTTATCTTCCGATGATACGTTTTGAATGAAGGACTGTATTACGGCTTCGCATCAACGATATTTACACGTTAATTGAAAGCTTAACGAATGAGAAGGTTGCTTTATTTCGTTTTGTTACACTTCAAGTTTTGCTTGTTTTCTTGGAAATTTTACGGTTGCGAATGTGCGCGGCCCGTTTATGGCGGTAGTCAATGCTATTTGAGCTGTTGAAATATGTTTTTTTTTATTATTTTATTACGGTTGGGGTTTTATTGACGTTTGGCGGGATATTTTAGTGTTCGGGCGGTCGCAGGTAGGAGGTAAGAGTTTCGTGCCTTCTGTTTACCCGACAACGTCGCTGACGGCTGGTTATGCGTGCGCATGGTGAACGCTCAGCGATGGCGTGTTTTCGCTGTAGTATATTCTCCTAAATTTCTTTAAAATGTCGTCGTAATATTAATGTTGTGGTTCGGAAGTGAGCAAAGTAATGTGCGTGCTGTAGGAATTCATTTGAATGAAGAAAAATGGCCTTACAGCTGAAACTACATTCTCCCGCGGGGGCTGAACCAGTGCTTTACACTTGGCCGTTAACCTCAGGACGTGGAAACGTAAGTAATTCCACGAAATTAATTCAGAACTCATAGTTTCCCACATTTCTTCAACCCTCGCCTTCATCTTTTCATTAAAATTGTCAAGAACGCCCTCATTGTTTAGATTCATCTATATATATATATATATATATACACACACACACATATATATATATATATATATATATTTAATTTAAATAATATTAATATATAATATAATTATAAAAGATAACTTTAATTTAAACATAAATGTAACAAGTGTATCATAATAACATATCCTAGTGTACATAGATACATAACTTCCTTTTTCTTCTATTCTATATAATGATTTTTAGTAACATTAAGTGTTCAATGTATCAGTAATTTGTACTAACATTTTTTAAAATATATGTTTAATATCTAAATTATTTAAAAAAATTACATTACTTTTCTTATTCAAATTACAACATGTATTATAATTGTATAAAACTTTTGTTCTAAATGTTCTATAAGGCCTGGTAGTAGTTGTATATTTTAGTGGAGGGTGACATTTAATATATTACAGTTCTACATGATCTTTATTTTTATGAGCATTTTAAGAATAGCAGTTATGACTTTATTAATAATTTTTAAGGAGTAGTTAAAAATATATATTGAAATGTTTTAATTCTGTAATTTCAGTGCATGTACCTAAGTAAAAATAAATTTAAACAATAAAAAAACAGTGGAATATAAAATAAATGTAAAAGCCCAGGGGTCATTTACCTTCAAGAGTTTCTCAAATTTGATTTATCATTGTAAAGGTCATAATCTCATGTTTCAGTATCTATAATACTTTTATAAGCCCTCCTGCATTTATAAAAGAACAAATATCCATTAATTTAATAATCTACACATATAATTAATTTATAAAAAAATACCTACACCAAACTGAAAGACTACATTATTTAATTATATTATATCCATCATTATGATAATATATTTCTCATCATTATTCATTTTCATTTAATCAGTTAAGTGGCCATAACATAAATAAAATTTCTTAGAAATATAGTATGTTGTGTTTGCTTACCTAACCATGCCTGGATCTATGTGCTGTGATTACTTTATTATTGAAGGGCATTAGCATAGTACGGAGTAAACCAAGAAAGCAGTACAGTGACGATGAAATTTGTGCAGTGAATTGTGTCTTCCGTTTTGTGAAAGTGTAATGCGGGGAGAAAGTGCGTCTGGTATTAGTGGTTTCCTTGGTGGAATTCTTCTGTGAAAGTGAAAAATTCAAAAACAAAATGCCCTTTTATATATCAATAAGTATTGGCTAGTAAATTTATTAAAAATAAATATCGGCTTTTTTTTAATGAGAAATATTTGAATGGATATTATGAAATAGTTACAAAATTAATAAAGAAAAACATTTAAATTACATATCTGGAATTAGTATTTATATGTTTAATATGGTAAAAATAAATGACTTCTTTAAATATGTTCAGTGTTCGATGTAACTAAATATCAGTCTTCTTTTAATTCATACATTAACACAATATTTACATTTAAAGCTAAACAATGAGAGGAATAAGCTAGGAAGTTGTAAAACGAAAGATTTCACAATATTTAAAAGTTCAAATGAATTGCATTTTTAGGTTGAACAATATTTTATTTTAAATTAATATAATAAAGTCAACATGAAAATAGAAAATTAATGCAATAGATTTTGTTACTTTGATAAAAAATTAAATGACTGAAGAACTTTTCTTATAAATATTTTTTTTAAATTTTATTAACACATTATTTTCAAAATGGTTAATGAGCTTAATTATAATTAATTTAATATGTATGTTAATTTTGACTAAAGGTATTTTATTTTACAAATTTCTTATTTTAAAATGTCATTTTAGAATTTAATAAGTGTATGTTTTCATTTTCCCTCCATTTTTCTTAATTATAAAACAAAACAGTCTAAAAGTTTAAATTTCAGCCATTTGAGAGCATAAATTGGTTTATTTTTTGTTGTTCTCAGTAGCATCATTTCAAGGTCATTATCCTATTTTGTTTAAATTTGTGATATGTAAATGTAAGCTTTTCTAGACAAATTTTATCAAATGCAGTAAATAATAAATAAACGAATAATAATTAATATTCTGGTTGTGCAAATATTAATTTGGTAACCAATTTCCTAATCAACTTTTTCTGTAAACTTCAAATTAATTTAATCATAAATAATGATAAAATTACAAATGACTTGTGTAATTACCTATTTGTTATACAGTTTTTTTTGTAAAACTGTAAAACCAAAGTTTAATAATTTTAAAGCTTAAATGGTTTTATTGAGTTTGCTTTAATGGTTTACTTTCTTTAAATCAAATATTTCAAAGTCACTAGTAGGTCAATCTGTATATGTTTTATATAAAAATCTAAGTATTTTAAGGCATTTTCCCTTTCAATTATAAATAATGGTGAAAATATAAAGGGGTTATGTAATAATTGATTGGGTTTTTAGTTTGATTGAATTTTCTTGATGCTCTAAAATCAATTTTCAACTATATAAGAAGGGTGCTTCTTTTAAATTTAAGAGTCATACATATAATTTCAATTGGAAGTTTGCGTTTTCCATAGTGAAAATTCAATAGTTTTGATTCCAAAAACTATAGTTCAGGCTTATATAAAAATGATTTTTGCTGTTTTTCTATTTTTTTAAGACTGGTCGTTAAAAAATCGATTAGTTCTAAGTTCTAATATTATTTTTGGCTTGAGAATAATTGTGTTGGTTTGAAATACTGCATCCATACTGTTTAGATTCATTTTTCTCTTTTTTCTTTAATTCTAAACTGCAGTTTAAGATTATTTGCAGTTTAACATGTTGTTTTTAATATTGACTTTTGATCATAAGTCAATATTTTATAGGTATGTAAAAAATGTTTAATACTTCCTATAAAATTAAATTGAAATTAAATAGTAAATAATGATGAAAGACCGGGATTGTTAATTATATTTTTTACCTTATTTTAAATAATAATTTCTAGCGTAAATTTACAGATTTTATGTTAATTCATTTTATATTTTATACCAGGAAATTAAATGATATATACGTAATGTATAGTTCCAGATAATTTGCAATTTACTTTATATCCCAGTTCACAGAAAAGCCATTACTATTTCTTGCTTTGAAACATTCACCAATAACTAACATAAGCAGTTTAGAGTGAGCAAAATGCTTCAGAATTATTACTTCAAGAAATTATATAAAAGTGAGGTTAGTATTATAATAAAAAATGCCACATGTGTTAACATAAGTGTATTGTTTAATGTTACTGGATATGAACAGAAATTTAATGCACTCTTATGAATAGTCAAAGTCACATTTTTTATTAAAATAAAATATATATCAGTATAGTGATTGTATTTGTTAAACTGTACTTATTTGTGTGTTGATTATAAGATCCATACTTATTTGATTAAAACTAAAACACTTTCTTCACAATTAATTTTTATTTCGCCAGATATGCATGTATTGATAAAATGAATTCTGAAGAAAGTGTTTTAATCAAGTATTATATCTTCACATAACTCAAAACAAATTTCTATATATGATCGGTATCTGAGAAAAGCTCCATGCATTTTGACCTACTATTATTTGGTTAATTGTAAAAATAACAATTCTGAAAATAAATCATTTATGGAAACTGATAAAAGGTACATTTTATTGATTTAATCATTTTCAGAAAATGTTATAATTCATATTTATATGTTACAATACAATAATAATTTATCAATTGTTAAATGTGTCAATTAAAAGGGAATAATATTTTTTTACTAACAAAAATATTTGTAAAACACATCACACTCTGGTGTTTATAGAATAGCTTTTTAAGATCAGTAATAATAAGAAAATGTACACATATACATAGTTGGTGTTTTTTGGTCTCAAGGGAATAATTTAAAGAAACTATTGAAAATGAAAAAGATTATAAATTATAAAAGGGCTCAAATTAAAAAAAATACAAATAAAAGTAGTCTATATTATAAAATAAAGCACTAAAATTTAAACTAGAAGAATTAATAAATAAATAGCTATACACATATTTTTAAGTAATAAATCTAAATTTTTCCGTTATCATGATAATTAACTGAAATGTTTAAACGTAGATAACGTAAAAACGCTATCAAAGAAAGAATTTTGAAAACATCTGAAAAATGAATCCATCAAATTATGTTAGAAAGTTGCCAACTGAAACATCTCTTGAAGTTTATAAAATCCTAAAGCTTTTTATAATCCAAAAAAAGGTGCAGCAGTTAGCCTTTTAGTACCGATCTCATTCTGTGCGGGAATAATCTCAAAAGGTTTTTGGAAATCAAAGAAGCGAAAATAAAAATTAAGAATTAAATTATTTTAAAAACTCATAAAAAAAGTTTTTTAAGTTTAATCTTAAAGCAGTTATTTTTTAATTAACAATCGTTTTCCCGCCAATCTATAAAGATACAGAAATCAGAAATACTTATACAGAATGAAGTTCACCAAGCTCTTTCTCATTAAGGGAATCTGAATCGTATATGTCTCGTTATCTTTTAGGAACAATCTCTTTCTTGTGAAGAAAACAAAATATGAAGAGGCTCTCGGGCATTAAGAAAGGTCTGTCGGCTTGGCATTAGTTGTTTGATAATGATAAGCTGAATAGTAAGTGCTATTAAAAAAAGTGATACCAAAAAAATTATTTGTTCTATTTTGCATTATACTGAAAAATCATTTACGGTTGGTCTTTCAAGGATATCCAGAATTCAATGTTTTATGGGTTTGTTTACCTTTTGTTTGTTTATTTTTTATTCTGTAAAAATTCTAACGCGCTGCATAAGTTATTAATTCAATATTATTTTGTCTTCCTTACTTTTTATTTAAATTTTTTACAATAAATATTATGTTTTTATATACATACAAAATAAAATCATAAACGGAGATCATTGTCAAATTAATTGGGTTACAAATATTGCCTCACAAAGGAAGTGCATAATTTTAAGTATTTTTTGCAATGTTATCTGTAATCCAAACAGGATTAGGAAATTTATATCTAAAAAACGCGGTTATGAATTCAATTTACAAATAATAACAGGAAATATATTTTAAATGTTTAATACACGGTATTTATATGTTCAGAACCTATTTTTATAGACTTATTATATAAATTAGAAGGTCAATTTATTCAGAACCACGGAAAGCACTCAAAATTATTAAAAATTTCTCCCAAAAATATGAATTACTTATCAAGATATTTTTTTAACTTTTGATCAGATGTTGGCCTTGACAAGTCCTGAAGTCATAAATGAAAGACCTTGACCTCGTATCCATCTTTCAAGTAACAATTTCATATCAGACTGTAATTTCTTCCTGATTAGTCACAAACAAATTATACGCGTAGAACAGAATCGTGGAATGGATGAGTAAACAAGTTTTTTACTAGTTTTTTTTTTTTGCAATCTAGAAAATACAGGCAGGAGTCATTGCCCTGTTGAATTCCATTTGTAGAGATTCCGTATATAACTTTCAATGAATCATGCTGAGACGTTTCAGTTTGTATGGTCAAATCCCAAATTCAATTATGTCTTTCGAAAAATACCCCTTTCAAAACGTAAGGTATTCATATAAACGCTTAGCCTGGCCGTTAAAGGTCGTCTACACTTGTAACAATGCTAAAACGTCGCCCACAGAAGCTGTAAGTTTGGGCGTTAAAAAGAAACCCTGAACTTTGAACTTAATTCACAACATCGGGTAATGTTCAGTATTGTTGTCTTGTTTACTTGGTGTAGGTTACGCTTTGGGGTTTCACTTTATTGAACATGAAACACGATATGAAAGATCTACGTAATTATTGGGTGTTTAATAATGGAGGTAAATGAGATTTAAAGTATGTTTCGAAGACCATATTTACAAAAATTGAAAATATTTTTAGGTAGAATTACGCAATAGCAACAGGCAGAAAATGATTGATTTCTCATATAAGGGCTCACATCTATTACCATTACACTCTCCCCTTAATCCGAATGTTTCTGATATGGGGTCGTTCATTTTTTGGCCTATGTTGAAATTTTTTGAAGATAACATTATTATTCATATTTTAACTTATTGGCACATTATTTTAATATACGTTATATAAATAGTAGTCAATACACTAATATATTATTTAGTATATGAAATTTAGCTTCATAAATAGAATAGTAGTCGTGAAAACAAGGTGATATTGTTACATTCAATAATATACCAATAAATAATTATTATGTCACTTATCATGTTTCTTTCCTTCCGCCAATTACTTGGATAATTTATTTTAACTGTTAAAATTATTTTATTTAATCTGGCTGTTTTAATAAGCATAAATTAGCCATTCTAACATTCAAGTGGTTAAATTTATTTTTTAGTTTAGTATTAATTTTCTTGAATTTAAACAAAATATTTAAATACGTTTTCATATTTCATATTTGGTACAAAAATATTACAATGTTCTTAATATGGGAAAAAATCATGATTAGCCTTTAAATTAAAATTAATTGTTTTGGCTTTCATTTAAGTAGGAAAATCTAACGTTCAAAAATAAAAAAACACCTTATCTCAAAACTTCTTAGAATTCTGGAAAAGGCGAATTACCATTAATCCAATATTCATATTAGCGTGTACGTATTTCAGGACACCGATTTTTACGCGATAGTACTAAAGTTTGTCGTGACCTAATTTCATCAATCTATTATAGCTTCAAGGTTCCCCATTTGTTGCATTGTGACGTTTGTTCCATGCAGCGATTTCGATGCAGTCCGCTTTCATTTGTTCGCCATTGGCGTTTCCCATGCAGTTTACGACATCGGAAATAGATAAGGGACAGGCAATCGCATTTCTCTGATTATAGCCTTGCACGCAAAGTAGGCATTTAAGTAGAAAAACCTCTAGTTTTCTTCCAAAAATATTTTTTTGTCTCTATATTCTTCTAAAATCAAGCAGGTATAAAGTAATTAAGAAAATTAAGAATTTTGGAGACGTTCCCTTAGTGCTACATTTTTTAATATCGAATACTGAAAAGTTTTTCTATTATCTAAAAAATTGTGTTCAAGCTAACGCGTTTTATGAGTTATGTTTGCCCAAAATAATAAATGGATTTTCCCATATGACCTATATTCCTATTAAAATATAATTAATTTACAACATGCTTAATACACAATCCACTGGGCTACAGGCAATGTGCAATAAAAACCATTTCCACGTGAACTGCAACAGCAATGTAACGCCGTTCACAAAAATTGCTTTTACAGGAATAGAACGCTATAATTTATGGCGAACGGCTCCGAAAATGTCGAATTATCTCTTTTTAAATATTTTGGAAACAATCATTTTCATTTGCAATTATCACCTGACTTGATGATTTTAAGAAATTTATGAATAGATTTACAATTATGTTCAAAATATGCTTAATAACTATCCAGATGCTCTCCTATATCCAATAGATTCTGCTTTTGTGCTTTCTATTTGTCTAGAATATTTTGATAGATTTTTTGCATTTGAATGGAGCTTGCTTACGTAATGTAGAAATTTTTTGCATGAGTGTTCCAAATACAAGGGGAATTACGTGTCAGTACTAACTTTTCTTAGAAATAATTTGAGCTAAATTTCAAATGAATCACAGCTAAATTAAGCGCATATGGTAATTTGGTCAGTCTAATGGAAACGTTGATTTTCGTATTAATAGTGTTCAAATTTTTAGCTTCTTCGATGCACATTAGATTTTTTTTACAAACTTAACACAGAACTACAAACGGTATCATCCACTAATACAAAAATGCAAATTACTTTATAATAGCCTTTTTATGTAAAATTAGATATTTGTTTTGAATTTGAAACATTAAAGTTTTCCAATAAAAACCATCCGAATTCCATCAAATCAAGATTTATAAAGTTTTAAATGATAAATTTATAGACACAATTAAAATAATTAAAGAAGTTTTTCTAAAATCAAAAAAAGTTAGTCCTCGAGTGTAGAAAAACAAGATTTATCTCATTGTTCACTTTTTAAATTGTTTTGTTCCAATGATTTTTGTAGAAATGCCACCCACACTATGAAAACTTATTTATAGTTTTTATATTACGGATTGAAACTATTCTTTTCCATTTGAGCATGTTAAACCAATATTACTATTACTTGATAAATATTTGCAAAATTTGTTATACAATTAATGATACTTCTATGTATGTGGTGAGAAGATATTCTTTTGTTTTATATAAACAGAACAGAAATGTGGGCGGCTAAGAATCGCTCACGCAATATCCATTTGAAAATCACAAATGAAATTGTGTAATAATGTGGTTTTTATATTTTTTTCTGCTTTACTTTAAATATTCCTCACGTCACTCTAAAGCGCCATTATTTGTATCCCAATAGCAAAAAGTGCCGGTCGCCCATCGAGTTGATACTAAAGGGTCTTCCAATATGGACTTCCGAACTTCGACAGCTCATAACGGTCATATTGTTGAAGCTACATCTGTCGAATTATATGTCATTTATTCAGTTTGTTTTCCCAAATCGCCATTAACGGATATAGCGTTCAACAGTACGTCTAAATGATAAAATTGTTATCAAATCAATGGGTGTTCTGTTTGGGCAACGTTCCGCGCGCTTTTCCCATTTTACGGTTGCTACAGTCGTTCTACCTAGAGGACTATTCGCAATTTGCAGTGTAGTGGACAAATTTCATTAAACTATGAACAAATCCGTGCGACGACGAAACGCAAGATCTGCCGAAAAAATCCACCGTTTTCCGTGAGAGTGTGTGAGGAGAATCCGAGGTAGCCGATTTCGCGTCGCTCACAAGAACTCGACCTTTCGCAGACCATCCAGACCCGTTTCTGGATGAATGGATACGTGAACAAACAATCCACATTAGACCCAAGAGCGTCCAATGGATCCCGAAAAAGTCAATGTTTGGTGTGAATTTTGGTTTGTCGGCGTTATCGGTCCATATTCCTTTGAAAACGATGAAATGGACACCAACGACATGTTGTTTCAACAGGACGGCGCTACGTGCTACATTGGACATTCTGCACGAGCGATTTGAGGGCATCGCCATCTCACGTGGAGGTGATGTGAACTGTCCACTGAGATTGTGGGATTTGACCCCGTTAGACTTTTTGTTGTGGGGATTTCTCAAGTCACAGGTCTATACGAATAAGCCACAAACCACAGCGGCCCTCAAAGCTAACATAACCCATGCAATTGGTCAAATTCAGCCTGATTAATGCGCCAGAGTCATGAAAAATTTAGGATATGCCCATCCAGCGAAGCGGACATTTGCCCATGATGTGTTATATTCCATACAATAATGGCATCGATAGGTCCATATTTAGAGATAGGAAGCGTTTAATGAAAAACCCTATATTTTTATTTTAAGTCATTTATTACTAATCTCCAAATTACTACATGTTTTGCATTATTTTAATATTTTTATACTTCTCGGAATGTTTAAGAATTTTTGTGACATTTTAGAAATTATTTTTAAATTGAAAATTGGATTTTAATTACTAATGAAAAATAAAGAAAAAATAATAAATAAATTAAAATTAAATTACATTTGGTTTGTTTTACGATTTTTCTATATTTACTCGACTAGATTCGCTTTTCAAGGCATTATCAAGAGGCTTGATAAGTGTAATTTAATTTAAAGCTTCATTAGTAATAGTTCAAAATGTTTCACCAAGTGATAAATGAGAAAGTGATTCAAGAAATATTATGGATTTTTATATTTTTAAAATTTATTTTATATTGTTTCGAGGAGAGCCTCTTGATTGATTGTATTTTTGATACATAATTACCTTGGTTTTGAATTATTTAGAGGTTATGTTCGTAATACAATTTTCAGAAAATGCTCAATAGGAAAGTATGGAATGTTTTCTCAAGAACTGTACAATTTATTCATTCAGTCAACAAATTGTTTCAAATATTACAAAGATAAATGTCATGATTGATTGAATCATGTTTTAAAAGCCGTATTGCGTGGCAAAATATCATAAAATTATGCTAATAAATTAAAAATGCGAAAGCATTTCATAAATTTTCGTGGTACAAATTAGACCAGCTATCAAAGTTGGAATGTTTTCGTATTTTTAATTTATTAGATAATTTTCTACTACGTCCTAAAGGACTTTCATACATTTTATTATAAAATTATACAACAAATGAAAAGAAAATTTTATATAAAATCAATTGAGCGATTTAATGTAAACAACAATTTGTTATTTCCTTATGTGGTCATAATAATTGCAAATTGCAAAATTACAATACTATCGTTCCCAAGTCGATCTTCCTTTTTTATGTTCTAATTATTTTCTAATCGAGATTTTAAAGCATCAATCTGCTGTGCTTTGAAAATCTGGTACGGCGTTACCTGCTACGAACCTAATATGATGATGCACAGCTTTTTACTTTCTCTATATAGAGAAACTATTGTTTTCATGAAAATTTTTTGAAGGTCCCCAGAGAGACGATTCCACTAATTTCTGGAAAAAAAATTGTGCCTGTGTGAGTGTGTCGGTGGGCGCTGCATCTCAAAAACGAATGATTCTTATAAGATGGAACTTTAAACTTAAGGTTTTATCGTGAAAAGCTTTTGGTAAACATTCATAACCGGAAGTGGATATTTTTCTAAATACCAAAAATGTTACATAACTTTTCAAACCAAAAGATGGATTAATAAATAAATAAACAAAAATTGAAGGGAATGAGAAACTGAACAAGTTTAATTAAAACATCGTTTTCATAAAGTTTTTATCTGTAAACAAATTAAAAATGTTGACATTTTTGCCTGTTGTTAATAAACTATAGGAGTTACATGAAATTTATATAGCAAGTGATTGTAAAGAATTCAAAATTGAGCAAATTATTAAGAATGGCCTTTTTGTGTAATATGAGGTTTACACAAAAAGGCCATTCTTAATAAGTTTTCGAAAAAAATAAAGAGAAAGTACTATGATGGTCACATCACCATTTTTCAATTTATATTTATGTTTAAGATATTACCGTAAAAGTGCCATCTATTATCTGAGCGTTGCACTGGTTCCCTCTTTGGGTGGAAACTGTTATATAACACTAAACAACACAACATGACTCGATTATCTAAAAGATACTGAATTTTTTAATTGAGTGCATACTTCTTTAAAAATCACGTTTATAAAATTCTTATTTACCTAAAGTTGTATGTTTACCTATCTATGTTGAATATTTACAGAATAAATTGAATGATGTCCCGGTTCAAGCAACAATGTACAAATAACAGTAACTCATGCGCAGATAAGAAGTAATCAATTATTACAAAAAAGCAAGCTCTTATACCAGGCTTTATCTCATAAAGTGTCACTACTACAAAATAATCTCTTATCGGTTTGTTATAAAAAAACCCTTATCTGAACAACACTGCGTGGGCTAGTGTTGTTCATTTCCGCTACGGCTTTATCGATTCGGTGAGGTTGTCCCGATTTGGGATTACGCACTTTCCCGTTAATTTATAAATAAGAAACAAACCAACGACGTTTTCGATGCGTAAATATTTAAACTAGTCCCGCGATTTTGCAACCGCGATGTGTTATGCAACAGTCTTTGGCATGCGTTCGGCCGGAATGCTATGCAGAATACTCGATTGCGGTTTATGTTTACATAGCCGATTAGATAGAATATAACGTTAGAAATGTTGATATTCACAAATTACATAATCAACGTTTATTTTTGTTGTAATTATTGGCAATGCTAGTTCAGTTTTGACGAAGGCAAGCAAATGTTATCGTAGATAGTAAAACTGGTCCGTAAAGACTCATCACTATATTTATGTGAACACCTAACAAACAAATCGAAGGTTCGAAATGGGGTCAAGTTCTATTAAACTATCTTAAATTATCTCGATAATCACAAAAGTCTAATGAACTTACAACTTAAGCAACTACATTAAAGGAAATTTTTATTTGCTTGGCTAAAGCTGTCTTTTAATTATGAAGTAAGGTGATACTTTTGGTGATGAATTAATTTTCAGGGTAAGGTAGAAAATTTATGACGGTTGAAAACAATAAAGGTCAGGTGTCTGACAAATTCCATTCTCGATAACAGGCTACCCACATCAACTTGTAACAATCTCCTTCCTAAATCGTTCGTTTGTTTACATCCGTATTCAATTGTAACTTAGTATAAGTCAACCGGCGATGATTTGTATTCTGTTCGGCATTGCTAACCGAGGATCGAAATTGTAATGGTTGTAACAAGTAAATATAATTTATAAATTTTCTAATGGAGATTTAGATTTATTTAAAATTCGTACATGCTTATTAAACATACTGGGATAATTAATTTGAAATGAGGAAATTATGGTTGGTAGTCTTTCCAACAAAAAACTCTAGTGAAGCTAAATTAAATACATATTTGGAAATGGTATAATTAAATATAATATTAGCAATATATTTAATAATAATGGCAACCTTAAAAAGACATGTATTGATGTTCCTTAGGTTTTCTTTATGTTAATTAAATAAACATGATTATATTCTATAAATTTACACCTGAATATAGTGTAACTAGATTTGAATGCTGAAATAGTCATTAAAATAGCTCCATGTAAAAATTGACATAAATATGCCAGTTATAGCCAAAATATTGCCTAAATGGTGAAATACAGAAGAAGGGATCTGAGTGAAAGAACAAATTGTGAACTCCGCCCGCAAATCCTGTAACGTACATTTTTGTAATTATTAATGTATATATTAAAATTTTTATATATCTAATATTAACAGAATATTGTAAATTAAAAAAAAAATAAATGAAATTTCTTTGACATTCTCATCTAAGAAACGTTAAATCAAAAATTTGTTTTTATTTAAGTGACGAAAGTGTCGTTTGAATCAACGAAAAATGCATTAGTTGGTCTTATACTTTTTGGAAAATGATTAATAATGATTTATACCATTGTTTTAGTATTATCACACATTTCTTTCTTAGTTTACTCCATTCACAGTCCATGCCTTTGTTCTTGCGTTTCATTGTTGCTTCTGTTTCGTCTAGCCGTATTATACTGCATTTTTATAAGTATTTGTCTCTTTTAACACACCAGGTTAATGGATGACGCTTTCTAAATTCATTTACATTGTAATGAGAACATAACATACTTGTAAATATCTGTATATTATCTTGATTAAAACCTTTTCTCCGCCGGTTGCGGTTGAAGAATGGCGGTAATTATACAACTTAATTCCTTTACATCTCCTTTTCACGGGACGGGATCCTATATGGAAGACTTATTTGCATATTTGTCTTTAGCTTTTATAATTTATAACTGTTATAGACGAAGGAGAAAATATATTAAGAAAATAAGAAAAATAAAAAAGGAGCGATAAAAGGCATACAGTCAATACACTAAATTAATGTATTTTTTTAGTTATATTGCAAAACAAAACAGTGAGCTTGAAATAATGATCCTAGATACCCATCATTGCCCAAAATAAAAATAATTTAAAACATAATTTAAATAGATCCAAACACAAAAATAATAAAGAAATTTCAACAAGTAACAGGCTCATTAATACAATATTTAAAATAATAATTTTTGAATAAAATATAAAATATTTTATTTTTAATTCTTATTTGTTTTAATAATTTTAAAATTTATAAAATTTTCCTTTATAAGTAAATCAAAAAAGAGCAATAAATAAATTTAAAAATACTTTTAATTTGAAACAACTACTTCTCTAGCTAATACTTAGTATTAGCTAGAGAAGTAGTTGTTTCAAATTAATTTGTTTTGTAGTCTTAGTAAGACTCATTGTTGTAGATTCACGAAATGTTTTCGAATTTTTAAATTTATTATTTAATTTTCTACAACGAACTAAAGGATTTTAATACATTTTATTAAGAGCAATAAAATTATATAAAATTATTTGTCGCCCATTAGTGGAATATATCCTCTATCCCAACCCTAGCAATCTAACTTATTGACGTTAGCGAGCGAGCATCCCTTCGTACCCTAACAACAACTAATCCTTTACACAATCCTTCTAACCAGCTCCTCTATGATACCACCTTAGTTATTTCCATTCAATAACGCCTTAGATACTTATCAGAAAAAATCTCAAAAAATCCTTTCAACTTCCATATATTATCCGAATACTGTATTTCTAGAAATCCAAGTATAACCCCTAATTAGAAGTTAATTGACCTAATTAACATTAAAATGTTTCTATCCCGTGGTGAAACAGTGAGAATTTAATTCATCGTATAACCCATAAATTAAAAAAAAAAAACAGATTTGACTATATTCGATTTTATTTGATCATATCATTCATCTACTTATTGATGACTGACAAAACTGGACGGAAAGACCTCTGGTCGATAGCCTTTTGACACATTCATACACTAATACATCATTCATTATTTATTATTAAAATGTAAACTTTATTAATTTGTCAATAAAAATGTATGTTATTTTTCAAAAAGAGCCCAAGTGAAAACCAAAAAAAAAAACGCAGAAAATCTAGTAGTAGAATTTGGCATATTTTCCCTTATTTTCCATACAGTAAGTCAAAATGTATCATAAATAACGATTGGTAGTGTTTTATGAATTAAAAAATTCTTCTTTAGAACAACGTTCCTTTCAAAAATGAATATTCAAGAAATTCCGTAGAAAAATGTATATGTCGTAAAGTTAAAAATAAAAAATTTATGATGTGACAAATTAGAGAAAGTCCAGTATTTGTTGGAAGCCAATGATAAATAAATACAATTCCTTAAGCAGCAGGTAGTTTTTTTTATAGATTTTTATACAATTATGACTTGGACCTCTTTGAAATTGGGCGGTGCCATGCCCTGCAAGACTATGACGGTATCGTTATGGTCAGAGTTTCTTTCAAAATAATACATGTTTCTTAACAAATAATATGTATACACACAACACTCTTAATTATTTTTGATATCACACTTAGTAAGCAAACTGTTCGGTAGTTTTCCTTGAGAGCCTTCTTTCTTGACGATGGTATTACAACTGCGGTTTGGAAAAACACCTTTTTCAATTGACTTATTTATTAAATAGGTTAGCGGCTCCACTAACTCATTTGATACAAATTTAAAAAACGATGTTGATAGTGATTGATAGTTGATAGTCTATTTTTAAATTAAAAATTGTCTAATATATTTAAAAATACGAAAACATTTCGTGAATCTACAACAATGAGTCTTACTAAGACTACAAAACAAATTAATTTGAAACAACTACTTCTCTAGCTAATACTTTCATGTTATAGTTACATTTAAACAATCTAAAGTACATTTTATTATTTATTAGTTTATTCAACAGAAATAATTTCATTCAAATGAGTGTTGCTTTAATAGTTGTACTATTTGTAACACGCAAATTAATTTGTATTATTCAATGTCTGTCGAAGTATTAGCTAGAGAAGTAGTTGTTTCAAATTAATTTGTTTTGTAGTCTTAGTAAGACTCATTGTTGTAGATTCACGAAATGTTTTCGTATTTTTAAATATATTATTTAATTTTCTACAACGAATTAAAGGATTTTAATACATTTTATTATTCAATTATGCTCTAAGTGGGTATTTTTCCTTAATCCCGAACGTAATGATTTCTGAAGAATTCACTAATCCACCTCAGGTATAAATTCAGACCTTCAGTCGATTATATTTCATTCTTGTGTCAGTTGCCGTACATATCTGAGTAAGTTATTTATATTTCATTATATTTATTATCATAATAATAATACACATTTTTATTGACAAACTTTATACATGTTTACATTTAAATAATAAATAATGAATGATGAGTTAGTGAGTTAGTTCGTCAAAAGGCTATCGACCAGAGGTCTTTCTGCCTTGTTTTGTCCAGGCATATGGCGTCAGTCGTTAATGCGTAATGGGATGAAATGAAGTCAAATATAGTGGAATTAGGATTTTTAAATTTAGGGTTTATACTAGGATTTCTGGAAAGACAATATAAGGATAATATGTGGAAGTTGAAAGGATTTTTGGAGAATTTTTCTAATAGGAATCGAAGGCGTTCTAGGATGGGGATAACTAAAGTAGTATCATAGAGGAGTTGGTTAGAAGGATTGTGTAGAGGATTAAGAGGATGGCGGAGTTTGGTTAGGATACGGAGGGATGCTCGCTCGCTAACTTCGATGTTGCGGGAGGTTGGGTTGGTGGGGTTGGGATAGAGGGCACAACCATAATCAAGTAATGGACGGCAGATCATCTTATATATTTTAACAGCTGTTCTTGTATTAATACCTCTGTTTTTATACGTTAAACTCCTAAAGCATTTTGCCCTAGAAGTAATTTTGCTCTTTATTATGGCTGTATGTTTTTTAAAACTGATTTTTTGATCTATGGTTATGCCCAGGTATTTTACGGAAACTGAGGGAGGGATCATAGTTTGGGAAATATGGATTTTATAAGGTGAGTTATTGGTGCGATGATAAGGAATTAGGAGTTGCGATTTATGAGGGTTTATTTTAATGCGCCATTTTGCAAACCAGCATTGAAGGGAGTCAATTAGCTCTTGAAGGGATTGAAGGGCTTTTGGTAGTGTGGGAGCATGTGTAATTAGGGCAGTATCATCAGCGAATTGCAGAAGGTATTTGGATGGATTGTTATTATCATATTTCATTATATTTATTTTAGTAAGTGTTTTTATTTGTATTTAATATCAATTTTATAATAAAGCTGTACTGAAGAGAGCGAAAGTTCGAAACACGTGTCTGCAGATGATTATAAACTTGAATGCTAGATTTTTTAATTGCTTTTGCTAATTTAATTTAATGAAATCAGTTTAAAATTCATTTTTCATAATTTTTCATGTTATAGTTACATTTAAACAATCTAAAGTACATTTTATTATTTATTAGTTTATTCAACAGAAATAATTTCATTCAAATTAGTGTTGCTTTAATAGTTGTACTATTTGTAACACGCAAATTAATTTGTATTATTCAATGTCTGTCGAAGTATTAGCTAGAGAAGTAGTTGTTTCAAATTAATTTGTTTTGTAGTCTTAGTAAGACTCATTGTTGTAGATTCACGAAATGTTTTCGTATTTTTAAATATATTATTTAATTTTCTACAACGAACTAAAGGATTTTAATACATTTTATTATTAAAAATTGTCAGTTGAATTTCCCTTTCATCCACTGGCAAAAATGCAAACGATTTTGGAAACGTTGTACAGCCAGTGCAAGTCTGCAATATGTTTGCTCCAAAGTGTTGCAACATATTGTAGCGCACCTCATGTGCAAATATATTAGATATATCAACAGGTGTTTTATATGTTGTACCGTTGCCTAAGATTTTCTCGATTTTATTTATTTTCTGATTATTTAGTTTCTGGTTAACCAACTTCCAAATCTTTAGTTGGTTTCTTGCTGATTTAATTTTATTTGTTATTTTCTATTTTTACATTTAATATTTGTGGAATGGGATTCTATTTTATTTTTTAAATGTTTATATAAATATTAAAAGATTCGTCTATGTTTGAAGTTAAATATAAAGATAAAATACAGTCATTCCCTGCTTTGTTACAATACGGTTTTGCGACATTGTTCAATCTCTATTTTTGAAGCTTTAACATTTCACCTGGTGATCTGAAATATGTGGTTCTATAATATAACACGTCAAGAAATTTGTTCTCGAGATACGTGAAAATTTATTTTATACACTTAGAAAACAAACCTGTACACTTTCTTCACAATTTAGTTTTTATTCCGCTATTGATAATTAAATTGACTAAACTGTGAAGAAAGTGTCTTTATTTTCTAAGTGTATTGCAAACAAGATAGTCGATAGCTGAAGTTGTAGTGCAGTTATTTTTATTAGTAAAAATACGTGTTGGAGCTGAACATAAATAATTTAACTGGTATGAATGAAAAATATCAAACAGATTTTTTTGTTTGTTGTCCCCACATAATATAATGCTGTCGCATATGTCAAAAACATAGTTCAATATGCTTATAACATTATCCATGACTTTCAAACCAAATAGTGTATCACTACATGCAGTGAGCATTTCTACACAATAATTAGGTATTAAATGTAGTTTTGCTTCAAATTTATTATTTTCATATATTAGAACCCCATCGCGGGGAAAACTATGAGATTACGCTATAAGGCTATTCTTAATAATTTGTTCACTTTTGATTTCTCTACAAGTATTTGTTGTATAAATTTCATGTATCTCCATTAGTTTATTAGCAAATGGCAAAAAATATTAATTTTCAATTTTTATTTCTTTTCTCGAAAGATAAGTATTTTATAAGTAAGATATGTTTTAATAAAACTTCTTCAGTTTCTCATTTCCTTTAGCTTTTGTTTGAAAAGTTTTGTAATATTTTACATATTAAAAAAACATCGGAAAAAAACCAAAAAACGGCCTCGAGTAAACATCCACTTCCGGTTTTTGAATGTTCACCAAAAGCTTTTCAGTTCCAGTTTTTAACGATAAAACCTTAAGTCTAAAGTTTCATCTCAATAGGACCATTCCTTTTTGAGATACAGCGTCCACCGACAGACAGACACACAGACACAACAATTTTTTTCCAGAAATTAGAAAGATATTCGTGGCACTACTGTTAATTTACATTTGCTGTTCTCCCTTCTTCCCATTAATGATTGCTTGTTACGATCCCTTCTTCGATTTCTTTGGGTTTCCCATTGTCCGTTTTTTCATCTGCTGTATTTGGAATTATATGATTTAACGCAACTCTTAATTGTGAAGCACTAGTATTTTGAATAGACTCAAATCGTCTTTATAAATTCGTTGTTTCGTTTTTCTGATTCCGTTTGATTAGATTTATTATTAAGAGATGTCCCCACATGCCTGGTGATTGATTGTAGATCTCTTTCTGATTTTGATTTCATTGTACCAGCAATTGCTTCTTGGCTGATTTTTGGTTTGTTTATGTGTTCTCCAAAAAACGGATTTTATTGGCCTGCGTATCTGTTATATCCCGTGCTATTTGGTTTTCCATGTCTGCCTCTGACGATGTACTTCGCAGAACGTCATTTAAAAGATCACTTACTTGATTTGCAGTTGGAACCTTTCTATTATATTGTTTTTTTAAAATTTATTTAACTTGTTAATTAAAGATTCGCTTGCGTCTTTACTGAACGCCATCTTAAAAAAAATAAAATACGCACACTTCAACTTGGCGTATTTTGCACCGGAATTTGACCTTGTACCATGCATAGTTCAATTGACACAGCTCATAGATAGACAAAGTAGAGTATATTGGCTGACTAGGTTTCGAAGACCCAATTTTTTGTTAAAAATCATCTTTAGCGACGTGATTCATTTGGCATGTTAAGAAGCCGCCAATCCACAAAAGCTTTACCAGGTGATAATGCATCGGCTTCGGGTTTTAGATCAGCGGCATCATTAGTTCGGATAACATCGTCAACGGCGAACGATACCATTTTTGTTGTCCGATTTGAACATTGTGGACACGGATGACATGTAATTCCATCAAGACGATTTGAGGGTATGGTTATTTCTTTCGGAGATGTGTAATGGCTATCAATATTTAGTGATGTGAACTTGCTAGACCTTTTTTTGTGAAGTCCTCTGAAATCGCAGGTTACTAGGCCGTAATCTACCGACGCCATCAAATCCAACACTATCCAGGCCAGCCGGATGTATGCGACAGAATCATTTGTTCTAGGATTCATGTCATCGTGCGAAGCATTGGCGGACATTTAAATGATGCCACTTTAAAAATAGATACACCATTATAGTTACATCTAAACTTTGGACTGATTTCAATAGACAACCATCGACAATTGGGAAACCGTCACTGGCATCAAATAATAATTAGTTCAGGTTTCGATGGTTAATCCACTCAATTGGGGAAATCATTGCAACGTTTAGACAATAGATGTCACATTAGTAGTGTCTTATCCTTAACGGAGAACTTGACTTGTTCCGTTTCCTTCTTTCACTGCGTTGCGCTGATGACAGCTAAATAGGCCGTAGCTGTTGTTAAATAAATTTAATGTTTATACTAGTAGTGTTAATTGTTGTTGTTGACAGTTCCCTAATTGTCGTGGTTTGTCCACTAAATTGGGGAAATCAGGACAACGTTTAGACAACAGAAGCCACCTTAATGGCATCTCTATCCTAAGGGTTTTATAACTCCGTAATAATATTCCCTTTCCCTGTCTTTCACTGCGCTGAGCTAACAAGACCCGAATAAGTCGAAGCCGGTCTGTATGTGTTGTTGACAGGAAACAATAATTTGATGTCATTTTACATACATAGTGGCTTTTAGAATAAAAAATCGCAAATACACGCATAGTTTAACATCGACTCATTCTTATTGGAAAACTCGGTTCAGATCGGCTCAATTAATATTATACTACAGTGTGTCGGGTTAATAAAATATTTAACAGGGCCAGCCCGGGCCTAGAAATTTGCTGCTGGGTCGGGCTGGGTTTGGCCCTTTAAAAAGACGAGACAATTTTTTTTACTTTGAAACCTTAAACGCGTATGTTGCATTGCCAATTTAAAGGCTGAATAAAGTAGGGAATCGTTTACCACATGATACGCCAATGTGATATGTACGCTTCCTCAGTCACATGTAGAGAAAGACACAAAAAGTCAATTTACACGGTTATTGACATATTAATTGAAAATAATTAATCCATTTGGCATTTTAACAATTTAGGTTTAAATTTACACCTGCCCCTAAAGCAAGATTTGAACTTGCGACCTCTGGATTGCTAGTCCAGCTTTCTACTATCTGTACAATTCAGGTACAATAGTAGGCATCGAGGTTTTCGTTTGTCACATGATATGCAAAATCGAGTCTTACGCTTCCTCATTCACATGTGTAGAAAAACGCACGAGGTCGATACGAACTACTTCAATCCGCTATTAGGGCGACGATGAATCAAAATATCCGAAAAACTTGAACCTTAAAAATGCCCAAATGTCTAAATTTTAGAGGATATAACAAATATGCAAAACAAAACCTAATGAAGGGTAATGTAAATAAGGTAGAAACATGGTGTCCAAAGGTTTTGAAAAGAGTTAGGAATATTTTACAATTACAACCAAGTGCCTTTCTTTAAACAACCCTTAATATTAAAAATGTTTCACCACGTGATAAACGAGAACCAAATTCAACGAAATTCGAACATATTTTTGATTTGACGTCCTTAACAACATCTAAATATTTGTAGGAATGATAATTGAACACACTTTATAACGTTTCGAGAAAACATTCTGCCTATTGACTGACCATATGCTATAAGCAAATGGGGGAGGATAAGTATCCTTATGTGTCTGTCTTCTTATAAGTAAACATGTTCATTAAAAAAGTAAAAAGAAATTATACAAACACCTGTCAGGAAGCAGAAGTTTATAAAAATAAATTGAGATACAATTACCTTTTGCTGATATTATTAATGCTGTTTATTTAATGTATAGAAGCATACGAACAAATTATTAACCAGTCCAAATGAATCTTTATCACGTGTCCGTGGAGTTCCCCAGCTTCCCACGCTGTTAGACGAGTCATCGCATTTGACGAATATCAATTCGGCCGGGGAATTCTCTCCACAGAATTTTCCGCGCTACCAGGAATAGATGCGCGAATGCAATTCCGTTTTTAATATGCAAGCGTAGTCTGTTTAGTTTAAAGTGAATTCAATTCGGAAAATTTTCCGCGATTAAGTAGCCCCAGCGGAAATTTGCACTTTTATTACAAATGGAATACTAAAACTTTTACGTTTAATTAGCCCATAAAAATAGTGACTGTGCTAGTTTTATTATTGGTAATTGAATTCCTCAATTCCACATTAATGGATACACAATTCATGTTAAAAATTAAAGAAAGACGTATCATATATTATAATAGAGTTAATTTTAACCAAATTTTAATGATATTTAGTTAATTAGTCTCTAAACGCATTATTTTATTATATTTTTAAATTTTTAATGCAATGTTGAGGCTATTATTTCTAATCTTTAGGTTCTTTTTGGGTGAGGTGTTAGTGATCGAAGATGATTCTAATTCAACTTGATTTATTCTTTTTGATTGATTTGACAAAATGTTTGAGACGTGACTTGTATTAAAGACCGATGGTGAATGTCTCAAAAATAATAAAGTCATGCCAGAAATGTACTCGCAAATAAGAGGGGGGCTTGCATAAGCCGGGGTGAGCTATGCATTTTCCGTTATTTCCAAAATGGAATTAGTTATTTGCTCTTGCTACAAATACAAACAAATCAAATACGTAATTAAGGAATGAACGAATAAAGAATTTAAATATTACATGTAAATATTATAGACTAATATACATTACGTTAAAATTACAAATTTGCGATAATAGAAATAATTGAATACAAATACAAACAAATCAAATAGGTAATCGAGGAATGAGCGAATAAAGAATTTTAATTATTATGTATATGTAAATATTATAATATACATTACAGTAACATAAAATAATGAAGTATAAATTAAATAATATTGGCGTCTTAAAGCGAATAGAGTGCATTTATTTATTATATTTTATTTAACATTCATTTATGCATTTATTACTGCCTATAATGAAAATATATGGAAAATATTTCTTTTTAATATAGAAATTATTAGAATATTATATGAAGTTACAAGGGCAAATTAGCGGTATAAAGTTTTTAGAATTATAACACTGTTTTACTTTCATATTAACGCATTTTAGTTATCAACCAATTCCTTAGTAATAAAGCACAGATAGAAAAAGAATATGCTAGATACAAATTAAATCCATTTTAAGTTTTTGCAAATTCAACCTTTGATAACGATAAATTGAGTTGTCAAAAGTAAATAAATGAAAATGTACTGAAGAAAGAAAACAGGATCACTTTGTTTTACCACTTTTTATTTAACAAAATACATGTGACTATAGTTTCGACTATCAACTAGTCATTATCAAACATAAAGTGTTTAATATTACGGAGTCTAACATATTTATATTAAGCAGTTGAATAGAGGCGTGTACATCAGGTCTACCTGGTCGTTAAGAAGGGAAATTCCCGGATTATTCTTAGCTTTGAAAATTTCCATGGCTTCTAGTAAATCCATTTTGCGTCCTTTATCCGTTAAGTGGATTACCGAAAGAATGTCATTTTCAAAAGGGTGATTCGTTTCTAGCAAGTGATTAGCAAAAGTTGAATTATTATTTTTCTGACAAAATGATTTTTTATGTTCGTTCAATCTAATTCGAAAATTACGACCAGATTGGCCGATGTACACGCTTTTACAATGGGAACAAGTGAGCTTGTAAATTCCGGATTTATTCATGATGTCAATTTCAGTTTTACAATTAAAAATAGTTGAACTTAATTTACTATAGGGTTTGAAACAAATATTTACGTTACATCTTTCAAGGACTTTTTTAATTTTAGTGCTTACCATTCCGAAATAAGTGATTGCTTTGAATGCTTTTTTGTCTGGTTCTGTTTTTGCATATAAATATTTACTGAGACGCTTCATTTCCGATTTATGAATTAATTTATTAATTGTCTCTTCTTTGTATCCATTATTAATTGCAATATTTTTAATTGTGCGGATTTCGTTGGTAAAGGCTTGAGGACTTAAAGGAATGTTGAGGGCTCTATTAATCATTGAGGTGAAACTGGCTAATTTGTGTTTTTGAGGGTGTCGGGAATGATTTGGAATGATGGAGTCGGTATATGTAGGTTTTCTATAAATGTTAAAATGTTAAAAAAGTCCTTGAAAGATGTAACGTAAATATTTGTTTCAAACCCTATAGTAAATTAAGTTCAACTATTTTTAATTGTAAAACTGAAATTGACATCATGAATAAATCCGGAATTTACAAGCTCAATTGTTCCCATTGTAAAAGCGTGTACATCGGCCAATCTGGTCGTAATTTTCGAATTAGATTGAACGAACATAAAAAATCATTTTGTCAGAAAAATAATAATTCAACTTTTGCTAATCACTTGCTAGAAACGAATCACCCTTTTGAAAATGACATTCTTTCGGTAATCCACTTAACGGATAAAGGACGCAAAATTGATTTACTAGAAGCCATGGAAATTTTCAAAGCTAAGAATAATCCGGGAATTTCCCTTCTTAACGACCAGGTAGACCTGATGTACACGCCTCTATTCAACTGCTTAATATAAATATGTTAGACTCCGTAATATTAAACACTTTATGTTTGATAATGACTAGTTGATAGTCGAAACTATAGTCACATGTATTTTGTTAAATAAAAAGTGGTAAAACAAAGTGATCCTGTTTTCTTTCTTCAGTATATTCAAGATGTACCACAAAGTAAACGCCTCCACAATTAAACATTTAAATGAAAATGTATTTGATTATTTTGATTTACTTCTATAATTAGTAATATGCACGATGCGAAGTCGTAATGTACGAAATACTCTTAAAGAGACAACAAATCTTATGAATGGCTTCGTGGTATATGCTGAAAAGTTTAAATCATGCACTTTATTTTAATTGACTGAAGTTCATGCAAGATTAGATATACTTAATTTTAGAATTAAAAAAATATTCCACCGCGAGCTTTTCCAGGTCCAAATTATTTATTTATATTCATTAGTCTTTAGTTGTAGGGCTAAAGTAAAAATATGGTACTGTAGGTAGGTAAATATTAAAACATTGTGTAATTACACTCGCTTATCAGCATATATTATTCATCTATTAGTAAAGTATTTGCGATTGTACCATCAAATAATTTTTGAGTTTCCATGATTGAATGATTGTAGCATCTTAGTTTATTTATTTTTTATCATTTGTAGCATAGGGAGTGTCAAATTAATCGCATCCTTGAATTATTCTTTTTTTATGTTTAAAGGGGTGAACTATGTATGAATTTCATAACTTTTTTAGTTAATTTAGTATCCAGTGCCGATGAAGCATTGTTTCATAAAATAGTAACAAATAGGCTGAAAAGTCCGTATCGTTTTGAAGAAAAAAACATTTTTTGGGCCAAATTCAAATTTATTATTCAATATAGTTGCCTTCGACAGCGGTACACCAATTATAGCGATCTTACAATTTTTCAGTACCATTTTTGTTGCCTCTAGTTTCCAAATAGGCCCCTGTTTCGGCAATTACTTCTTCATTGGTGCTAAATTTCTTTCTAGCGAGCATTCTCTTAAGGTCTGCAAAGAGGAAATAGTCGCTGAGTGCCAAATCTGGAGAATACGGTGGGTGGGGGAAGCAATTGGTAGCCCAATTTATTGAGTTTAACCATCGTTCTGAACGACTTGTAACACGGCGCATTGTTATGGTGAAACAACACTTTTTCTTTCATTTTGTATCCTTCAAATGCTCCAGCAATGCTATGTAATAGTCGTTGTTGATTGTTTCTTTTCTTTTTAAGATTATGGATGAACAATATACCATGCGCATCCCAAAATACAGATGCCATAACCTTGCTAGCCGACTATTGTATTTTTCCTCGCTTTGGATTGGGTTCTTCGCGTGCAGTCCACTCAGCTGACTGCCGATTGGACTTTGGAGTGTGGTGATAGATCCATGTTTCATCTATTGTCACATACCGACGCTAAAACTTCTGTTTATTTCGCTTAAACAGTCTCAAACAGTGCTCTGAATCATGAACACGTTGTTGTTTTTGATCGACTGTGAGCTCACGCGATATATCCAACACGTTCCTTTGATATCTGCAGAGTCTCCGCTATTTCGATTAACTTCACTTTTCGGCCATTTAAAATTATTTTGTGGATTTTTTGATGTTTTCGTCTGTAATAGCCTCTTTTAAACGCTCACTGTGCTCATCATTTTCTATGCCCATATGGCCTATAAGGATTTTTACAAACCACTTACGAATGGTTGCTTCCGCTAGAGCAGAGTTCGGATAACACATATCAAGCCAAGAGCACTATTTCTCCTATTAAAAAAACTGTTTCTTTGACACACGAAATTCCTTTTATACATTTTTTTCTAATAACAAAAGTAGCTTTACTCAAAATGCTATAACTCACAAACTAATTGTTCGATCGTACGATCGCTGTTAAATTTTGACACGTATGGTTTGAAGGTTAGTTCAACTAAAGTCATGAAAATCATATGAAAAAATTTCTCTTAGAAACAATACGAACTTTTCAGCCGAACTGTTATAACCAACTTTGCACTGCATGTTTATTAGGTGATAATTGAGTGTACTACTAATTTTGCTAAAAACCTTCTTGTTCAATTCTTTTTAGTACATTCAAATGGATTTAATTTACGCTTAACGTACTAATTGCTCTTGAAACGATGATTTCAACATAAAGCGCTAATTTGTTTCAAATAACAAATAAATTGTAGGAGGAGGGTTTTTGTTTTCTAGCGACGTATTGCTCTTTGTTAAATGTACACAGAAAATTATATTAAATAAAAAGTAAATACTAAAAATATACTCTGTTTTAATTGATTCTCGTGTGCAATGTGTGCAAAATCAGTTAAAACATGCAAAGGAAATTGTATTCTGAAAAAAGATGCTAGCTCTAAAATCGCTTCTCCGGGCTTTTGATTTTTGAGAGCCACAGTTGCCACATGACCGGTTTTCGTGAAGAAAAAGGTCACCATTTGATTCGTAACGCTTCGAGATCGAACAACTTTTGTTGGCTTTGCTTCACATTGAAACACCCAAACTGCCGACTGGCCTTTTCTGGCTCATACGCATAAATCCACAACTCGTCACTTATGACGAAGCTGCAAGCGGCTTTGGATGCACCCCAGACAAAATCATGTCACATGACGATCTTATTCAATTAGTTTTCGCGCAGCATCGATATTTTCCGGCAAAACGATCAATTTTCTTTTCTTTAACTTCGTCCGTGAGCGAACTACGTCCACGTTTGAATTCAGTGTACCAGCTATGTACAGTGGCTGTAGATGGCGCTTTCTAGCCAAAAGTTTAATTCAGTTTATTGATGCACTGTTCTTGAGTTAGACCACGTTGAAATCATAATAAATCAAAGCTCGAAAATTTTCGCCATCTTTTGGCCGAGATGAAATTTTCAACTTACCGTAAACAACACAAATAGTCAAAAATGTCAAACTTTACGATGGCAATGTCAGATTTTACCTGGCAATGCCGGTGTTGCCAGTTCTCAATACACAAATAGCAACCCTCGTATGCTTAAAGCTTGTGGAACCTGTTGACTGCCATTTGTATGTAACCCTACATATAGTTTTAAACTTGAGGTAAAACATTACTTTTTAATGCCTTGAAAATATAAACGCTGCTGTCACAGGCAATCAAAAATAGGCTGTTGCAATTTAAAAATTTCAACGAGAATATTTTGAATCCTGTAGTCATGATTTAAAAGTCAAATCAAAAATTTCATTGGAGGCTACAAAAATCCCTTTCGGATAAATTAAAAGATGAATTTTTAGAAAGTCAAAACTAGTTTATTTATGTGTAAATTAAATATTGACAGGTGCAGTATTTAAAAACTGCGATGCAGAAATGCCCAAAAAATTTATTTTTCTTATTATTACTTTTAGTTTGTTATGTTTGATTAGATGAATAATTAATTTGTAATCACTTGGCTTAAAATAAAAAATTAAATACATTTATATGTAATTGATTGCTTTCTAATCGATATTGAATAAACATAAAATAAAGTTTGTTTTAACCACAAAATTTATAGGTTTAAATAACTATAACTTTAAATAAAATAAAATAAAATTGAAATCCTCTAGAATCAAATATTTAAATAACTATGTCCATTTAATTTCGCTCCAATAGTGAAAATCTGATATGTAATACCTATAAATAGAAGTGTATTTATTCTTTGATATAACACTATCATAAAATTATTATCAACCAATTACAATAAAAATATGAATATAACGTAAAACTCAAGAGTTCTGTGTTCTGCACTTGCAAGAGCTATTAATACCAAGATTTCATATCCAGACTTTGTCGAGTTGGTCGTCATTATTTGTATTTATAGATTCTTTATGCAACGCTTATTCATAAAACTTCCTCCCACAATGTGGCCGTATGCTCCTGACATATTTTACGTAATCACTGTAACATATGCGTGTGTTTATAATTGCCTCCATCAAGGTTAGACTATGACATGAAATGCATTTCCAGAAATGTGCAAGGATGGCAATGGTTGTATAATTACTTATAGAGTTCCCAAGGTTTTCCCTGTTGTAATATTACAAATGGTGATGTGGCCATCATAGTACTTTCCCTATATTTTTCTGGAAAACCAAGAGGTTTTTTTCAAATGTTTATTCTCAATACTCTGCTCACTTTTCATTCATATACAATTATGTTGTAAGTGGAGGTTTACTCGAGGAATATTTTTTTTAATGTGAAAAATATTACAAAACTTTTAAAACTGAACAAGTTTTATTAAAACATGTTTTTCATAAAGTTCCTGACTTGCGAGAAAAAAATTAAAAATTTCAACATTTTTAGTCTATTTCCATTAAACAATAGGAGTTACATGAAATTTATATAACAAGTAATTATAAAGAATTCAAAAGTGAACAAATGATTAAGAATAGACTTTTTGCGAAAAACTCATGAACATAAAATTTATTAGCCAGAGAAGTAGTTGTTTCAATAAGTGATTTGTTTTGTAGTCTTAGTAAGACTCAAATTAAACACTCTTTTTACTTTGTTTTGTATAATAGTTTTTTATTTATTATAAATATTATAATAAAAAAACTGTTATACAAAACAAAGTAAAAAAGTGTGTTTAATTTGTGATTATGTATAACGAAGTAGAAGCCTTCATCGTCAACGACTTAGTAAGATCCATTGTTGTAGATTTACCAAATATGTATTTTCGTATTTTTCTAATTAATAAATCAGAGTTTTAGAATTTAGAGGGTTATTTAAAATTATTATAACAAATTATTATATTTATATTCAATTATTAAAAATACACAATGCATAAAAAATAACATTAACATAATTATAGCTACATGTGTGCTGTTTATTAACAATTTAAATATATTGTGAATAAAATTATTATACTTTCGGTTAGTAGTTCAATACACTTCTTTGTGATAGAAATTGGGTAATTATTTTAAACAGTTAGCAAGTGCAAAAGTCAATAAATATATATTAGACTAATATTTATGTCATATCATTCAAGGATTTAATTTATTTATGCCTGCTTGTTTTTATTTTTTATATTCTTTATAACTTCCCTGATGCAAGCTAATAATCAATTATGTCATAGGTCAGGACCTATAAACATTATCGCATGATTATTGCTCGACTTTAACTCGGAATGAATTTTTACATCATTAACAAGAATGGTTATATTATCATTAACAATAATGCTTATTGGTTTTTAGAAAGGTAGTGGTAGGTTTAAAGTATTTTAGATTTGCCTCACAGAACTTTCAAATTTACTTGTACGAAGTAAAGGAAAACACTAAACATTTTGTATTTTTAATTTGCTTTTTTCTAATATTATTTATGTACAATAATCTTTATTTTGACAAAAATAAATATACATAATAACATAGAGCAATACAAACAAATATAAGGTGTTAGTCTGAGCTATAGACCTTTGTGCCCTGTCTTGAATTTAATGATGAGAAAAAATATCTTTGCTAGCTAGCTGAACTGTCCTGATGATTCGCACAAATAAATTCATGTATTGTGAGGGGAAGATATTGACATTTAGAATGGATATTTAGGTTTCGGTTAATACAGAATTTGGTTAACAGGGTTTGGTTGTGGGAATTATTAGCAAATTTAATGCTAAGGTTTAATATATGTAATGGGTAGGATTTAGGTGGTTTCGTACAAAAGCTCATTTGAGGGATTGTTGAGTGGGTTGGCAGGGTGTCGGAGTTTAATTAAGTTTCTTAGGGCAGATTTTTCGGCGATTTGGAAGGATAGATTTTCGGTTTTGGCACCATAATCTAACAAGGGCCAGCATATTGAATTTTATATGTGTTGCAGTTTTTATCGATATTCCTTGTTGTTTATATGTTAAAGATCTAAAATGCCGAGCCCTAATTTCGATTTTGTTTGTTATTGAATGTGCAAGAGATTTAAAGGAGAGTTTTAAATCAAAAAGGATACCAAAGTATTTACAGGTGTATGTAGGATAAATCGTAGTGTTATTAGTTATGATCGTAGGGGATTGTGGTGTGATTTTGTGAGGGATGAATAGGATGCTTGGATGGAGTCGAAGGAAGATTGAAGGGATTGTCATGCTATTTGTAGGGAGGGTATATGGACAAAAAGAACGGCGAGAAGCAAGGAATATTGAGAAGGGCTAGAATATGTGGGATAAGGATTACTAATGTCGTGGCAAAATAGGTCTCTTGAGGGACGTCTTGTAAGATTGGGAAGGGATGGGAAAACATTTGTCTAATTTGGACTTTTGAATTTTTTAATCAAATACTCCACATAAAATGGAAATAATAGGATATTATAAAGTGAAAAATAAATAAATTATATATAGTTGTCCTCGCCCGGCGCTTTATAGTAATGGGATGATGCTCTAAGTATATAACTAGTTCATTTACACATACATGAATATACAAATGACACTGCCCGAATGATCGCGTGGTCAATAGCCAATTACTACAAATTCAAATAAAATTAACACATACTATTTTTTATTATTAAAGTATAAATGTAAATATACTCACAATAAGTAGGGGTCAGTATTCACATTTTGGATATGAATGGATAGATATGATACTGTATAAAAAATTGTTGAACACATTAGATCGACTCGACTATAGTCTAATAGCTATAATTTTTCACAAACATCTATTTTAGGTAAATATACTATTTAAAAATCCATTAAAAGTAATATTTGAAAACAATTAAAAAAACTTAACTGAGTTATTTACTAACTAAACACTAGCTTCGATTGGATATCGACCCCGTAATTTTTAATCACCTTATATTATCAATATTGAATCCATCAACACACAATTAAATATTTGAAATATCATTTTATTTGAAACTCTTCCAACTTATATTATATCAAACAGAAATAGGGATCTTCACTGCATAAGTAATTTGGTGATTCATAGTATACCTCCTCCATTCAAAGTTAATCACTCGGCTATGGGTAGCCCATATTCAGTACTGATATAGAATCAAAATAAAAGCCCGAAAGAGTTGCATGACCTACAGAGATTATGAATAGTCACAACTGCACTACAAGGGAAATCAATAAATCAGTTTGGTCTCCCCTTAATACGCTTTGCTTTTTTACACCACCCCAATCTCCGACATCAATAATTTACATTGCACTGGCACATTCAGAACATGAAAATAACACCATCTAATGACATTTACTGTGTACTCGAATCTTATTCATTATGTATTTAATTAATTCATTCTTAGTATTCAACTGTAAAAAACAGCTTTAAATTTAAATATTAGGTTAAACGTCAGCCGAACTGGAAATAATAATAGTAATATAATTAATATGTCAAATAATAATAAATAAAATAATATTTTAACGTAAAATCTTTATTTGCATTTTACCATATTTTTTATAGTAATGTACGCTTTGGTCTTAAATCTTTTACAGAATAAAAAAGTAGGTACCTTTATTTTTTGCTTTAATTCTCTATTCGATTACTTTTGGTGAAATTTAATAATATTGGGATATTCTTTCCTTCTTTGGCCTTTAAGTCCCTTATAGGGATTTTGTCTCCAAAACTATACTCTTCCATCTCTTTCAGAGATATCCGAGGCGCTTGTTTTGGTTTCGTAACTTGTTTTTAAGGGGTGGGGTAGTTGGCCCCACGCCCAACCCTCTTTTCGGAGACCCTCGTACTCCATAAGGACTGTTACCGCATTTTGGGTGAGGTGTTCAGGTTACCGGGATTCACCACCTCATGTAAAGTTTCGTGGAGGTGAGAGTCGGCATTGAGTAGGAGAGGAGGTTCTGAAATGAACCGATTTGCAACGTTTCGACAAGTCACATTGGTGTTCTTCAGACGGCGTTGGTTGGAAAACTACAGTTTTATATATTTCTTAAAAACTACATAATCATTTGATGTATGATGTCTGCGCCTGCTTTGGCTATTACTCACAAAATTTGATTTCTCTGCAGTGAATAAATTAGTCCAATATGGTCATATCCAATAAGAATGATTGCATTTAATTTCATGCCTTGTCATAATTATAATATAACAATTGTGAAACTGCAATGCCATGAAATTAAATACTTTTCAGTTGAGATTTCTGTTTTTTTTAATTTATTGAAACAATGGGAATCATGGGGACTAGTAGTGGGGGTTAATACAATTTAGCATGCACTACTTTTAATTCTGATTCTGTTTGATTACTACATATATTTATTTAATTTAAAAATATGAAAGATTTCGTATCAAGTGCAAGGTTTACATTAAATTACACTTGGTTTGTATCACAATTTTTCTGTATTTACTCGACTGGTTACGCTTTTTAAGGCATTATGAAGAGTGCGTTACAAAAGAAACTGACAAGTTTATATATAATAACCTAATATGTTATATATATATATATATATATATATATATATATATATATATATATATATATACATGTAAGAATCGACCTACGTTTCTGATTCCAACGCCACCCGGGACTGCAATAATTGTTGGACACCCGTTATATACAACGTGTCCCGTTCATGTGGGGAAATGGCTGGTACATAGATCCCTGGGGTTAAAATATGATGATTTAACACAACTTATCTATATTTAAAAATGTACGGTTAAGCCAGAATTTGTCTTCGAAGTTTCAAAAAATATTACTTCTTTTATTTAAAATTTTGGATATAGATAAATTGTGTTAAATCATCATATTTTGACCTCAGGAATCTGTGGTCCAGCTATTTACCCACATTAACGGGACACCCTGAATATGTATGTGTAACTCACTCTTGATAATGACTTAAAAAGCGAAACTAGTTGAGTAAATAGAGAAAAATTGTGAAACAAACCAAATGTAATTTAATTTAAACCTCCGTGAGAAATTAATAGTTCTCACAATGCATTCACTCAAAAACTGTTTAACGTAGATTTAATTTTTTTAAGTATATTTGACAGAATTCATAATTCATATTTCTCATACCGTATTCACTCAAAAATGATTTAACGTAGATTTTAATTTTTTAAGTTTATTTGAAAGCGATAAATATATTCAAACTAGTATTGTTTTGATAGGTTTGCTATTTTGTAACATGCAAATTACTTTTGTATAATTCAATATCTGTCGAGGTATTAGTCAGAGAAGTAGTTGTTTTTTGCTTTGTAGTCTATTAAGACACATTGTTCGTATTTTTAAATTATTAGTTTATTTTCTACAACGACCTAAGGACTTTTATACAATTTATTATATTTATTTAGTTTATTAATGTTTTTGTGCAAGAATTTTTACCTTTGCCGTACGGAAATGTATGTTGTTTTTATTTCACAGAAGAGACCTACCTATAAGGCATCCACCCATTGTTTATTTTAAATTTAGAATGGAAATGTCCTTATTTTAATTTTAAAATTCCTGATGAGTGAAAAATAAAACTAAAATACTTTAATGTTTTAGTTTAGTGTTTATATCATGAATTACCATGTAGTATCGGGCGCAACCACCCTTATGGTCAAAATGAAAAGGTTGAAGTTACTGTAAGGGGTTCATTAGAATCTACGAAAGTTGAATGTTAACAAAATTGTAAAACTGTAACAAGAAAAGTTGAAATCACAAATAGTATTTATATATTTGCGGAATTTGCGAGATTCGCAATTATAAGAAAATTTTAGATTTACAAATTCTATATTTTTCAAAAGATATATTATTTTTATATTAATCAGTTTCAAAAATGTTAAAAATTACGATATACAAATTTTTAGAATCAAAATATGTTAAAAAAATTAATACATTTTTGACAAAACCCCCAGTTTTAGCTCTAGTAGGTAGTAGTATTTGTATATTAGCCACGTTTTGTTATTTCTGTATTTATGCTTATATAAATGAGCTTGATACTTTAAAGAATTATACCGATTATTCTAAGGGCCTTTATTGTATTCCAATAACGAAAAGTACTGGTCGACCATTAGATTGCAGATCCGAATCAACAACTTCTTTCAGTCATATATTTTTCAAATTTGATTTTTTCGAAATATTTTTAAATTTTTTTTTAGGAAATCAATCAATAGTTTGTTTTAATGTTATTTAGTATTCACTGGATTTCTAATCTATTTTAAATTTAAAAATCCGTAATTATAGCAGATAAAAATTTTATGAGTTTTAGACGTTTAATTAATTTTTGTAATTATTATTTATGTTTGTTTTGATTTTAACTTTTTAAAATATGAATTATTTTTATGACATTCAATCAATGAAAAATGTAAAAATTCTTGAAGAACTGTAATAGTAGACATAGTCAATAAGTGGTCTTTCGAGCATGTTATGTGTGTATTTATGTGTATTCTTCGTTTTAACTGGATTTTTTTTAATTTGTTGAAATTATAATAAAATATAAAATTTAAAACCTACCTTTAGCTAAAATTTTAAGTATATTTTCATATTTTGTAATATATTTTTCAGATATTTTGTTAGAAAGGAATACAAAGATGTAATAAATAAATATTATTTAAATAATTCAAACTAATCACTTATTGAAACAACTACTTCTCGACAGATATTGTTTTTAAAGTTGGATGGAATTGCGGGTTGGGATGGTGAATGGCTACTTGGTTATTCAGACACGACCGATTTTTAATATTTATAAAATCATATATTTGATGATGATTAGACGATTCCAACATCCATGCCCGAGCTCGTAATGGTGTTAGTCATCAAACACATTTTATATCACGATTATTAAACTTTCCACAGTCTTCCTACTTCTGGGTTTTAATATCAAGCTTTTCTTAAATTTTAGGATTTATAGTTTCTTATATACCCCTTCCAAGTCTTTCGGTCTTTTGACATTTTAATTGATTCTTGTCTTGAGTTGCCTCTTATCTCTAGTATGTTATTTATTACCCCTTCCCATGTCTTTCTTGATGTCCTCTTTTCTTCTTTCCTTGTACTCTTGCTTCCAATACTTTTCTGACTTGCGTGTTTTTGTTCATTCTCTGTATATGTCCCCACCATCCTAGTTGTCTCTCTTCTATATTCTTCTATACTCTTTGCTTGTAGTTTTTCTCTTATTCTTTCATTCCTCATTTTGTCTATCAGTGTGACGCCGTACGCTCTTTTTAAATACCTCTTTTATACGGCTCCTATTCTGCTTTTCTGTCTTTCATTTAGTATCCATGTTTCACATCCAAATGTTAAAACTGGCCTGTATATAGCTTTATATACTTTTATTTTTGTGCTCATCTTAATTTCTCTTCTTTGTTATGTATTTATTCAGTGTGTAGAACAATTTGTTCGTATTGTTTATTCTATTGTTTATATCTGCTTCTTGCTGTCCTGAGTCTTGTATGATCGCTCCTAAGTATTTGTATTGTTTCACTTGCTCTATTTCTTTGTTCTCTATTTTTATGTTCATTTTCATTTCTTGTCCTGTTATTCAATTTCATGCCACATTTTTTTATTATCTTGTTCCATATTACTAGTTTTTCTTGTTCTTCTTGCCTATTTGCTAATATCGCGATGTCATCTGCAAATGCACATTGTTGCATTTCTACTTTTTTCATGTCTCTGTATCCAACATTTAGAGGTCTTGTTTCGTTGTTTACTAACTTTATTATTTGGTCCATGTATATTATAAATAACAACAGGCTTAGGCTTCCTCCCTGTCTCACTCCTTGTTTGGTAGTAAATTCCTCAGAAATCTTGTTTTTAGCTATTATTATATTTCTTGTTTCTTTATATGGTCCATCCGTTGGATCTTCCGTCCTACGTCACAAACTATCGCTTCAAAAAACGACGAAAGCTTTACAGTGCGTTCTTTTTCTAACGCATTTGGTTTACTTTATCAGACTGAATGTTTTTGTGTCGTTTCTCGAAGCGATATTTTGTGACGTAGGACGGAAGATCCAACAGATGGACTATATATACTTTGTGTTACCCTTATCAGTTTGATGTTGACTCCCATTTTCCTTAGGCTTTCCCAAATTTTTTCTCTTGGCACTTTGTCGAATGCTTTTTCCATGTCCAGGTAAGCTATAAATATTGATTTCTGTGTCTCCAATGTTCTATTAATTATTGTTTTCAATGTAAATATATGGTCATGTGCACTTCTTCTTGGCCTAAAACCGCTCTGGAGGCTTTCACTTCGTGATACATTTGAATAATTCAAAATAAATAAACAATTAACTTTGTTGTTATCACTTTTTAAAAAGTGATACCAACAAAGTTAATTCTTTATTTATTTTGAATTATTTGTCTTAACCTTTTTTTCTATAATTTCCTCATATATTTTAGTAGTTGTACCAATTAGTGTAACTCCTCTGTAATTGTTACATTCTGTCTTCCTCCCAGTTTTGTAAATGGGCACTATCAATCATTCTTTCCACTCCTTTGGTATTTTTCCTTCTTTACACACTCTATTGATCAATTTCCATAGCTTATTATTATTTATAGTGTTTACTTGTTTTTGATAATTGTTAGAAATTCTTTTGGGTTAAACTAATTATTTAATAATAATTAATACCATTTCTTTACTCAATTTAATTATATTACTTATAACCTTTGTATTATTATACAATAATACAAAAAAATACATTTATGCCAAAATATATATAATTTTAGCAGCTGTTTAAAAGTAATTAATACCATGTATCGCAAATTGATAAAGTGTAGAACTCAATGTGTAACACCATACAATTTAGTCTCTTTAATTAGTAAACCGCAGCCTACTCATGTAAATGACAGTGAATACGCACACATGCTTGTTGAGAAATGTACCAGGTGCAATAGTGGTTATAGTGGTATAAGAAAATAAATAATGTTATGGCATAATTATTCGAATGCCTGACTATTTATAGATCACATGGCCTAAATTTACCGATTCTGTAAACCTAGGTCATGAATGACTGCATCTGTAAATGATTTCACACTCCCATTATTTTTTATTTATTTTGCAAATGCACAATATGCTACATACAGATAAATACATTAAATTTCTGTTGAAACATTTTAGCTTCTTTTAAATATAGTTTTTTAGTACTGTAATTGTATTATAGCTAGATATAGTTAACATCATTACAAGTTAGATGAAAATATTTATAAAAAGTAATTGTTCTTTATTAACAAAATAATCTTAAAACACTTCTATATATTACTATAGACCATAATGATATATAGAAGTGTTATAGCATTATTTCAATTACAATCAGCTCTAATATTGTATTGAAAACACCTCATATCATACTGTTTCATAAAAAGTTAGTAAAACCACATATAAATGGGGTCATTGATTTGGTAATTATGTTCATATATAGACACTCTATATAGTGAAAGACTAAAATGTTGACCGAAATTTCACTATAAAGAGTTTTTCACTATATAAAGAAAAAAAAATCGCAAAATTGAATTACATATTTTTATTAATTATTTGAAACTTTAAATACAAAGCATGTACATAATGTACAGGGCAAAATATTACATACGAAATAAAAAGAATACATAATACAAAATCTGTTAATACATACATACATATATACATTTAAAATTTGTGTAGTCTTAAGAAATTGTTAAATATAACATACATATTATGTACTAGGAAAAATAATCAGTTATTTTCTTTACTTTTAAAAAATAATTGTTACTCAACAAAATTATCACATTTAGTGGTCAAAAGATTAATAAATGCATAAAAATTTACATGAAATTCCGGTTTAAAATGTTATTATATAAAGTGCTCCTATTTTACAGATTCACTATATGCAGGGCTTTCTACATGAAAATTCATTAAAATATTCTAGGACTTTAAAAAATTACACTATAAAGAGTTTTTCACTATATAGAGTTTCAATATAAGTCAATAATAAAATAAATATATTTTTCTACAGTTGTATTGTTATATTGTTATTTGTTATTATTAGTACACAGTTTACATCTTATTTTTGTCTCATGAACATTTTGAAGAATTGCACCAGTTAAAGTGCACATTAGTCATAAAGAGTTAATTTCCATTGGTGCTCATATATAATAAGGGAGAGTGACACAAGACATTTGTTCTTATAGCAGTGATATAAAAGGTATTAGAAAACCTAGATTATAAATAAATATTTATGAAATTTAATTATGCCAAATAAAGGTTTATTTATTTATAGAAGATCTAGATTATACACGAGGGGTATTGAAGTTGATTTGCCAAAGCAACTATGGACAATTTGTGAATATGTGAAAAGGGATAAATATGTTTTTCATTAGATCATGCCCATAACTGTTTTTCTTTTATTATTTTATTTATTAAAGCTAACATTTTAAATATTTAAATACTAAACTGATTATAATAAAATGTTATTTTTTGAAGTCTCTTTTATTAACTGAAGGTTGTGATTACAATTAAAGCAAAAATGATTCAGTTTTATAAGTATATACATATTTGTTTAAAATTTTAATGATTCATTAATTTATTCTAAATCCTTATATGAAGTCCTTTTATCACAGTGTACAATTTTTTTTTTATTGTTACAGGACCGACATGATGGAGCACTGGAAATTGTGGAGACAATCAGGTTAATATATAAATCCATTATATAGCATACAAAATAAAAGCACAATTTATTATGTGAAACAAAATAAAGATTTAAATTCTTTCACCTTTGTTATAATTAATTGATTATAAGATTTACAGTTGACTCAAAGTTTATATAATAGAGCTGAATTTAAATCTATAAATTTTCTTTCCAATAGTCTTAATGGGAATAAGGGAATATTATATTATTGTATTTTAAATGTTTAAGTGAATAACAGAAGTTTTTAATAAATTAATCTCTTTGAATAGATGGGTCTGTGATGATTTACCAGAGCTCAAGCATACAGTGGAGAATAACATTCTCTGTGACTACGATACTCGCAGTTATGAGAGCATGAAAGCCCTATGCGAGCGATTCAACCGAGCAATAGACAGCATTGTTGTACTGGTAAGTCAAGTAAGGTTATCTACACCCCCAACTGGAGCCAAATTTTATTGGCCTTTATATTTTAGGAAAAGGGAACATCATTACCAGCTCAAAGGTTGAATAAGTACCCAAGCCGTGGGCTACTGAGGCACATCCTACAACAAACGTATAATGCTGCGGTTACAGATCCAGATAAGCTGAATCAGTATGAGCCATTTTCACCAGAGGTAAGTATGTTTAATGTTGTAATCAATAAACCAATACTCTTAATTGTCCTAATGCATTGATTTTTATCTATATCAGATTGTGGAAGTAAGGCTTAAATTACAGCTTTAGTTAACAATTGGTATACCTTGTTCTTTTTTTAGGTTTATGGTGAAACTTCATATGAACTCATTTCACAGATGATCGATCAAATCGATATAACACCAGATGACGTGTTTATAGATTTAGGTTCTGGGGTGGGTCAGGTTGTTTTGCAGATGGCAGCAGCGACACCGTGCAAAATATGTTTGGGGGTTGAACGTGCTGAGGTTCCAAGTAGATATGCTGAGGTTGGTTTCAACAAATAGGCTTTATGTTTTAGCAAATTAAATAAACAATCTTTAATTGTCATTAGCATTCCTTCCCTTTCTAGTACTGCAAATCAGAAATAAATTTGTTTCAAAACCATAATAATAAATTTACTACTTTTAATCTTCTGAATAAAAATATATGGTGCTACTCAAAAAATAATTCAATATTTTATATTTTCTGATAAGTATATATAGTGATAATGTTTCGACAATTTATATATTTCAGGCAATGAACAAGAATTTTCGAACATGGATGCAGTGGTATGGTAAAAAATTTGGAGAATATAAACTGATGAAAGGCGACTTCTTGATGGAGGAGCATCGTGAAAAGATTAACTCTGCCACTATTGTGTTCGTTAATAACTTTGCGTTTGGTCCGAACGTTGACCATCAGCTTAAAGAGCGATTCGCCGATTTGAAAGACGGAGCTAGGATAGTATCGTCGAAGAGTTTTTGTCCGTTAAATTTCCGGATAACAGATAGGAATCTTACTGATATTGGGACAATAATGCACGTGTCGGAGATGTCGCCCTTGCGCGGGTCTGTTTCTTGGACGGGCAAACCAGTCTCGTATTACTTGCACATCATCGATCGGACCAAACTGGAATGCTACTTCCAACGACTGAGAAATCCTAATAAGACTAAGGTAATAAGTTTACTTTAATCTGTCCCCTCAAATATTGTTCTTATTTTATTCTTCTTATTTGAAATTAAGTGATTTAAGTCATACAATTGTTTCGCCACACTGTGGCAAAATAATTATGGTGAGTTAAATCAAAATTTTGAAAATCAACCACTTATTATTAATTAGAAATATAAACATGTTTCAAATTAATTATTATAGCAAACAACCGAAGAGGAGGGAACAGCACTACAGAATGGAAGAAGCTCCCGCGAAAAGACAAAGCGCGATGTAAATAAACAACTGCCACAGGACTCTTCCTCAGATTCTGACTTCTTCGACTTTGGACCTACAACCCGTAAAGCATGGTCAGACTATTGCTCTAATAGAGGTAAAAGTAGCCAATCTGAGGAAGAAAGTCCTGCTCCAACAAAGGTATACTTAGATATTTCAATAAAAGACAAATTGATTAAGATAAGACTATACAAATAAAACTTTATATAATTCATAATACTTATTACTTACTAGGTTTAATAATTTTATAGATTTTATTTTTTTTTTTCTAGGGTAAAAGACAACCGAAGAAACTAAGACGTAAAATATCCAGAGGAAAAAATCAAGCAACGCCTGCCAAACCACTCAACAAGCCCCGCCGAGGAAGGGTGAAGAAGGCTAAACCAAAAAAGGCCCTCAAAATTAATGGCTTAGATCTTCTTCATTCCCAAACCTTGTTAAGTACATCACCTCAAGGTAATTCCTTTTTAATAATTGCTTTTTAAAAAGAAGTTTGTGATTGAATGTACTTAACATTAAAATATTTGTAGCAAATGGAAAGAAACTGCCTCCACCACCAGGATGTGTTGATCAGCAACTCACTGCCTTAAGTACAGAATTAGTTCATGATGAATTGGATATTCCTCCAGCACCTGGGAATACTCCATATGCATTACAAATTTTGTTGGATATGTATCGTGTCCAATTCATGAATATGATTGATCAAATGAAATCCCCTGATTATAAAAATTCAATAGAACAATTAATAGCCGAAGAAAAGGTAAGTTAATAAACTTCTTTCCTAATGACAATATATTGTTAATTAAATAAAATCGGTTACATTCAAATGAATTCTTTTTCAGTAATGTGTCAGTTATTGATTATTTAGCTATAGAAAAATATAGGTCTCAATATTTTGTGTGACCGGATATACATAAAAAAAATGATAGACACATTTTAAATAACACAAAGTTGCAACATAATAACTGATAAGACTCCTAGAAATCCAGTATCTATATTCAGATAACTGATTTTTTAAATAACTAATTAATTAAATAATAAGAATAATTATTAACTAATTAATTAATATTAATTGGTAGTGAGAAAATTAAATTTTCTGTATGAGCATTTCTGCACTTATGTTTTACATTTTAGTGTAAAAACTCCAGCTAACAGTTAAAACAACTACTCTAATAATGTTAATGTTTTAACTGTTAGCTGGAGTTTTTACAGTAAAATGTAAAACATAAGTGCAGAAATGCTCATACAGAAAATTTAATTTTCTCACTACCAATTAATATTATTAAAACTGCACTAATATTTCAATATTTAATTTGTATAATTAATTAATGTTTAATATACAAAAATTTAATTATATTATATTACACATCTACATAAAATTTGTTGTAGGAAATTATTAATCTGTAATTAGAATAAAACAATGTCAAGTAACATATTATCATTAGGAAGGCAGTATATCTGAACTTTATAAAAAAATCTATAAAAAAAATATTTTTAGGACCGAAATCAACGTCTGCAAAACAGAGCAGCTCAGTTGGAGAAGCAGATAAAAGTCCTAATTGACGATAGTGTAGCTTTATTGAAAGCTAGAATGAGCGAGTTAGGTATTAATGCTACCTCACCAGGAGACTTGCTAACAAAAGCAAAGGAAATCGTGTGTCGTCATAAAGACCTACAAGCAAAAGCTAGTAAGCTACAGATACAAGTCGGTAATCTAGAAGAGAAACAGAAGGCATTAGTTAACGAAAGGAAACAAGAAATAACTGATAAGTACAAGCAAGATCCAAACCAAGAAATTTCGCCCCAAGTAGCGGAGGAATGCATTTTACGTGAAATATCTTCTACTTTATCACATCGCAAGAAGCTGCATAGCCAAGTAAGTTTACTGGAAGGGGAAGTAATGTCTTTGGAGAAAACTAGTGAGGAAAGGAAACAAGCCCAAATGATACTGGCCCGTCAGCAGGTTTCTTCAAATAAAGTGTCGCGCAAATCTAGGGATTACAGAGCTAGATCACAGGATTGGCCAGATGTACCAGATATAGCAAAAATTGAAGAACAAAATCCAGAGATTCTAGCACAGAAGATTTTGGAGAAGGGAAGAATGATTGAGGCCAGTAAGCAGATGTCCAATAACAAAATGATGCATGTAAATAACACAATAAAGCAATCATCTGTAAATAGCCAAAGGGGGCAGTCTAGAAGTATGCCGGCCCCAGCGCATTTGGTTAAAAGAACTAAAATCAGTACATCTCAACCACAATTACAAAATCAGCTTCCGCAATCGTTGCCCAGGTCGCAGGAACCACCGCGAATCGCAAATTTTGAAGACCGGTTAAAGAGCATCATAACTTCTGTCCTAAATGAAGATCAACAAACGCGCTCAAAGCCACCCAGCACTCAACCTGTTTACAGTCCAAACCAAATAGCTTCATCATACAGTAATAATAATACATATACTCCATACACTCAATATTCTATAAAGAATGAAGATAAAAAGCTTAAATATACCAGTCCTCGTTGTGAAACCATAGTCAAACCATGTGATGATTCAAAAAATTTTCCGCACCAAGAGGGTCTGGCTAGTATGGTTGAAAATTATCAGGAGAGTGATATCCCTAGGATATCACCGTTACAAATACAGAGGGGACAACCTCACCCTGAACAACCGGATTATACCCAAGTTTCCCCTGCCAAGCTAGCTTTACGTAGGCATTTATCCCAAGAAAAATTAGCGGCACAACACCATGTGTATACCCAACCACCAGATGGAATAGTAGCAACGAGGACAATAGGAGACTTAATGTCGGGGGAAATTGAAAGGACACTAGAAATATCAAACCAATCCATTATAAATGCTGCAGTAGATATGAGTGATATTCAAGGGACTGCACTCACCTCAAGAGCTGTTGTTAATACTAATCTACCAAGACCTGAACGTGTGAATGTCAAAGCTCCAGATCCTCCTAAAGAAAATGAACCACTCCGGCAGGTATATAGTCCAATATCTCGACCCTCATCCACAGAAGGATTAGAAGGTTTGGCTTACATGCACCCCCATGGAAAGGTCAACAACCACCCATTGTATAGCATACCTCCATCCCAAGCATCGCCAAGACAACAGTTTTCACCCAGAACAACAGTGCTTTATCCCACACAAACCCGAGCTTCATATGATCAGTACACACCACTGCCACGTGCCGACATCAAACCTTATCATGAATCATACTTCAATGATATCAAACCACCCATGATAGAGTGTAATGAACCCAAAAATAATTTTGTACCTGAGGGATTAGCTGCGAGAGTATTAAACGGCCCACACATTAAAGAGGAAATTGACTATGAGAGAAGATATATTCAATATTCAGACATCAAGACTGAGAGTTCGCAAAATGATTGTCAATATAAAAGAGAATCACCTGTGATACATGGACCTTTGAGGAACAGAACGTCTTCAGGCTTTATTCCCCCAGAAGGGCAGCGAGGATCCTTTCCTGGTCCCCAATCACCCGGAGATCCACCACCACTACCCCCAATGGACCCAGAGCGGAAGCTTATCACAGAAGGTATGTTCCATTTTCTTACGCAAAACCCTCATTTTTCACTACGTCATTGTGTGGTGTAAATAAATTTACTGAATGATTTTAATGTTTACTTACTAAGCACAATTGATTTAACAAAACTAAAACCATACCATAATATTTAAAAGAAATTTTTTTATTAATTTGTTACATTATTTTATAATTTGCAAACACATAAATTCACCCAAATTCCCTTTATTAGTATTTGGTTATTATTACTTACTAACATTTTTTTTGCACTGAATACCGCCTTCTTTTGTTTGATTTCTTAATTTTGACACTAACCTGGTACTGATTTATGTTTTTATATTTTTTGTTCATAATTTTGCTTAGCTTTCATTACCTTTTTTTTTGCAAATGCATAGCAACCGTTATTTTCCCCGGAATTACTTAGCAATCTAACATATTATGGTCAAGAATAAATTGATTAATACATTTTTGCGGACTAGTGTGATGATACAAACATGTTTGACAAACGAATTAATGTGCTGCCACGTTTTTTGAAAGACAAAAAAGAGTAACATTGTGTTTTGTTCCTTATTGCCTTATGCTGCCCCCAGACTGTTCGGTCTAGCCTGCACAAACATATCTACATCAAAAAAATGATAAAACTACGCTCACTTACCATCCTTACATTTAAACATTTAGGTTAGTTTAGGTTTTCATGAAATTATCATTATATAGAGAAGTGAAAACATTGCATGTTCGTTATTGGGCTTAAATTTAATTTTATTGTAGCTGTAGATATAGCTGTTGTGCGTACATTGTTACTACTAATTTGGTGAGGGCTGGTTTATTTTTACTTGTATTGATGCCTCAAAAATAAAAAACTTTAAATAAAGATAAAAAAATAAAGAAACTAAAAATGTTATTTAAATATAATCAAAAGAAATGTTTTTATTTGACAAAATATTTATTATTTCTTATATTTAACTTGAATAAGTGAACATCCATTTGCTTACATTTTAATATTCATTTATAGTGGGCCTTTGTTATAATAAAGTTTATTATTACTTAAGTCAGGGAAATGAAAATAAAATAATAGAATAATATAATCGTATATTTTTAAATCGTAATTTTTAATTATATTCACATTTCAAAATAATAGGCAAACTTAAATGTACATTAATAAACCAGCCTAAACATGAGTATTTCTAAACTTGTTTTAAATAAACACAGATTGCTATTCTATCAATCTCTTCAGTAAACTTCCCCTAACTTCTATTTATTTGCTTTTGCATGCCGTTTATTTCTGCTTAAAATGCTTAAGAAGATCCAGTCGAAACAAGATTTTAAAAGTGCGATATCATTGCATGTTATACACAACCAATATAATTTTGTTTATCATCGTTTTGGAGTTATCTTTTTTGTTAGTGTATTTTGGTTATTACTTTTTATTTTGGTCTCCTCAACAAAACACTTGACTAATAGGATTAGGAAAATTATAATTTAAAAAAAGAGTAATGAACATTATAGCACGATTAAATTTTCTTACCAGGACTTTGTTCTAAGCTGAGTGAGTTTCTTAGAAAAATTATTCGTGTTAATAATGATAATTGGAATTTTGATATTTACTGTAGTTTGTTTGCGTTAAAATAGGAGGCAGCACAGTACAGGCATGCACAATTTCTAGTGCACAAAATCGCGCATGCATATTATCCCTACCATACTAGTTTAGATGGCTGATATAATTTGGTGGTAAGTAGCTTTGTGCTATTTTATTTATAATTTTGCTCAGCATCTTTTTATTATTTATATTTTTTAATATTACTTTCAGTAAAACTTTGGTGGTGGTTTTATATTAATTATATTGTTTCTAATCAATTTGTGTTTTCAATATATATCTATATGATTTATGTTTTAAAGAGTTTAGAGATACAATTTTGGTGATGTGATTTCCCGAAAATGTGACGCAATCAAGGTAATGGTGTAATATCTTACACATATTAATTATACAATGTGATGAAATTAGCTATGAATCAGTTAACAATTTAAGAGTTTAATAAAACATTCAGTATAATTATGAAATATTTAAATGTGTGAACTCTCTAAGCTTAGTTGTGAAGATAACCTATAATACAGTTTAGGCAGATGTTAAAGAATATATTATCATAGAAGTATATATCATTATAATCAATTTTACATTTTCATATTTTCGTGGGTGATATACTCTTTCATCTAAAAAATATTTTAGTTTATATTATTCCTCCAGTCTATGGACATACATGAGAATTAAGTGAAAATGCTCTAATGTTATTTCGACCAATGCTTTATTTTTTGTTGTTATTTATTTTATGCTATTTTTTCAACTCTTATTTGTTTGTTCTGAGTCGTAAGTCTGAAAAAATTCTTACATTTACATATAAAATGGCAATTGTGAACTATGTCAAATTACAACCTTTCTTTGTTATTCTGCATTTTATATATTTTTGGTATTCCATTTGTCCTTCTACACAATATATCCATGATAAAATAAGTAATAGCTGTTATTATTGGAAGAATTGGTATTAATTTACATCCTAAAAAATAAAAAGTAAAATGAATATTAAATTTGTTTTTAGAAATCATTATTATTACCAACTTTGAAAAATATAGTTGTTATAAAAGTTTAGTTAGTATCAAGCACTAAAATATTGAGCTTATGCCTTCATTTTCTTTTTCACTTTTATCCAAATATTTACTACAATAATGTTAACTCTAAAGAGGTTGAACAAAATTTACTTTTCAAATTCAAAAGAAAAACTTTTATTCTAGGAACTTAAAACATTTTAGCATATTACTAAAACATTTTTTTGGTATATTTTATATATGCATAACAAATTTAAAATATCCTAATATATTTATTATATTATTTATATGAACTATATTTTTTTACTATCACACTAGTTAATAAAAAGTTATGTAGGTGGTGGATCGAGAATATATAATACCAAGTATATAATTATTCTATAGATGATTTCATAATCTTCCTAATTCTTGCGAAAACATTAAAATTTTACCTTGAAACTATTTCAATGGATTATAGTACACCTAAATACACAAAACTCTTGTTCATTTTGGAATTTATTGAAGCATTGAGTACTCAATACAATGCCTTATTGAATGTGAGCGTCAAAATAAATACAGATGAAAAAATAAAAGCTAGACGTATGCAACCCAAAATACTTTCGTGTATTTTAGGATGTTTATTTAAATTGTTTACCATTCAGTGCAATGTTTGATTAAAAAATAAGAATCCAAATATTAATAAACTGCAATAAAATATGAGAATTAAAGAAACTTGAATTAAGCACTTGTCTTATTGATGTTTTTTATTTGACATTGCTGAAATTCACTTGCCACCATAAATATGGATTTACCATTAGCATCTGCTAAAATTATCTAATTGCCAATGTTTACTTAATTTACGGATTATAAAATTTGTGTATCATTATAAATTACTACAATTAAATTTAACTACTTTAACCACAGTAATGTGTTGATTTGTCTGCAACATTTTCTTATAGAAATGTTAAATAGTAATGTAAATTAAAAAGACACATTTTCCTGTAATAACATATAATTCCAGAAGAACATTAAACAGAGAAAATACAATAAAATTGAATTTAAAATCAATAAAAAGTAATAATAACTAAGGAGAATGCAAAAAAACTGCAAAAACCAAACATTAAAAAAGAAACGAAATTATTTGTTACCTAGATATTAGTATAATGGCTGGCTTGTAGTTAAAAATGCAATTGAGAAAAAAATCAGTAATTATATTTAATGCATTAATAAAGGTGAATAAGGGTGTACTTCATAAAAGTACTATTATACTCTTAATTTGTTAAACAAATTTTTTTTATTGATGTGTAAAAAAATGTTTATGCAACTTGTGCCATATACTTGTTGCACAGTTTCTCAAATTCACATCACTAAACATTTTATAGGTAGATTGATTATTAATTTTTATAAAACCAATTATTAGTACGTGCAATATTTTATTAGATCTTTTTCTAGTAGAAATAGAAGTAGAAGAGGAGGGAGAAGAATCCAAATGGCAGGATAGAATCAGTTCTGGTTTTGATAGATTAGTCGCTTTCGCCTCGACGGAATTAGATAAGCGCAGGCGGTCTACAGAGGGGAACGACAGCTGCAACACGTCGCCCGACTCTGGCATAGGTCATGGCGACCCACCCCCCGCGACAATTCCAATCCCACCCGCAAAACCATCCATTAAACTAAATCCAAATGCGAAACCTACGCTGTTCAAAATGCCTAACAAAAAGGACTCTGAGAGCCCACCGATAGCGGAGCAGAGCGAAGAATCCGGACCTCCGCGGACACCGTCGCCATCATCGCCGAATAATTTAATTGTGCATTTCAGTCCTGAGCTGCCTATTTCTGAGAAAAGCCCAAACCGTAACCCGGCGCTGTTGAAATACCAAAGGCAACCCGAGGATAAGAAGAACAAGCCGGATACACATTTTAAAAAGAAGTTTTATTATAGGGAGAACTGGCGGGATGATGCTTGGCAGAAGCAGAATGACGATATGATAAAAGATAAGTTTAAGCCCAAAGGAAAACATTGGAACTGGCATAAGGATCAAAACTCTGACTCAGCTCACTTTTCTGAGGAATGGGGAGGACAATCAAAACGATACACCAGTTGGAAAAACTGACAATGTAACTCCTTTTAACAGAGCAAATCATAATACGTAATTTTATTTCAAGCCATAAATGCATGTGCAAATATATTTCGTTCATAATTTGGAATTTTGTTTGTAATCATTTCGAATGATTTAATTGACTGATAAAAACTAATTTCGAAAATTAGTTTTAAAAATTGTAAATACTACAAATTGAATCAGGAATACGTAGTACATTCTTGTAGACTGGCATTTGTGTTCAAAAGAAGATCCTTGCGAAAGAAATTGTTTTGCAAGATATGGTAATTAATTTATTGTAAATTATTTTAAATTATTGTAAAAAATGTCACTGCCTTAAGCGGTTTAAATAATAATTATGATGTAATATAGTTAAATTACAATGTATATTTTGACCCTGTATTATATATAAATATATATAATTTAGATTTTAATATTAAGTACAATTTGTACATAATAATTTTGCTTTGTATTTTGACAATTTATAGATAAAAAAGAATATGAAGATGAAAAAGCAAGCGCTGATTTATATATGTGAGACATATTTCTTTTTATTCCTGCCGGTGTTAGAACGGATCATCATGTATGTTTTCATTACAGGGGTCGCGTGGCGGATTATCGAGTTCATTTTTACTGGCTGTGTTTTAAAATATTCCCCTTTTATATAAATAGTAATCTTGAATCGTTCTAACACCTGTGGAAGCATGCTCTATTATTCTTATATTTTAATTACTTTACGTGTAAAACATATACCCTTGTTTTAATTAATTTCGACATGTTTTATGTTTAGTAAGCGCCTTTACAACATTATCACACTGCCATTTACTTAAATGCATGAATTGTAAAATTAGATACAAGTCATGAATGGTATTGAGTTTTAATTTACACATTGATAGTTATTATTACTTTATAAAATGTATATTTTTATTGTTATTACTTTTTATGTTGTACGTTAATTTTCAGTGTGAATGTGTTTTCGTGTCCAATTTGTTATTTTTATCATGTATGATTGTCTTTACATGTTATCCTTTTTTGAAATATCGATTTATGTATAATTTTACTTAATGTTATGTTTTGCAACTAAAAATTTCAGTTGTTTTAAGGAATACCAAAGTGTATATCTTTTCATATTAATTGTAAAACGGGATTGGTCCCGACCAAGTTTCAGGTGGAATAAAGGATTTAGCAAACAGAGCAGCTTGTATCTGTTTGTTCCTTATTTGAAATAGACAATTTTTTAACTGCCAATTGTATGTAACATCTTCCTTTATTTCATAATTGTAAAGGTACGAAATTGAAATAAAGTAGTAAGATTTAATAAAGTTTTTAATTATTTGGTGAATAATACAAAATAAGTGATACATTTGTACCTCAAACAATTAGCCAACTTGACCAGGGTTTATTTATATAATGATTAAATAATTTTAATAAGTAATACAGACATTTGTCTTATATCAGCATGTTCCAATGGCTTTGCCGTCAATGCCAGCAATCCATTTGGAGAGATGCAGTGGTTATATAAGTACCAATGAAATCTACTTACTGTGTTAAATAATCCAAAACATACATTCATTCAAATATACAATTTATAGTCGATGTACACTTACACAACCAAAATATTTATATGCATATATATATATTTAAAATAATATAACTGTCGACTTGTTAAAGACCGTTACTTCCCTCAAAAATACATCAAAGATGGGGTTTTATTAAATATATATATATATGTATAATAATTGCAAGGAAATTGCATAAAATCTTATATAATTTGCAAAGCTGGATTGAACAATATTCACAAAATCTGTTTAAATATTAGTGTGAATTATAAATTATCTGACACTTTCTGTGCTTCAAATAATAAGAATAACGTAATTGTTTACAGAAATGCTATACAGAACTCAACAATAAATTATTAATACATTAGTATCGATTTGCATTTTGGTTAAATTGTGACTGCACTGCTGCTGATGCCACATTCGTGGCTGCTCCAACCACGTGCGGATTCTTGAAGAATTCGGTCGTGAATTCTGCTTGCGCTTTCGCGAAGCTTGCACCTGTGCTTCTATACATTCTATGAATCTATAAATATAAATCATTCAAGTTATAGATATTTAAACATTATTTACAATTACTTCTAACCACTTTATAATGACAATTTATACTTACTTTTAAACTAGCACCACCATCTTTGAATTTGACATATACAATGACATATTGCAACAAGCACTAATTTGAATATTAAATATTTGTGCATATTACTTTTTGTGTTTATATTTTTCTTTCAAAGGGTAAGTAATTTAATATCTCAAATATCAGCAGTATACTAATTAAGATCAAAATATATTAAAACAAAGAAAAATTTTAAGTACTTCTAGTTAATTAGTTGCTTAATCACTCTTTACATATAAACATTAGCAACATTAAACACACTCTATTGTAAGATGTGTTACACCTTTTATTCGTGTAAATAGTAAGTTTTATTAACCCAAAGTATAAGGAACACTAAATAAACATTATTTGAAAGGGTAAATGTAACCACTGTTACGATTACAATCCGAGAATAGTTATATACATGTTTCTCTTATTTAAAGAGTGTCTAGTGCACTCGGGATTCTATAACTTCATTGCCAGATGAAAATAACAATCTCAATCTCGTTGCGACCTTAGTTTACTTAGTCGAAGCAACAACATTTGATTTTTTTATATAAACAGGCAAACAGGTTATATCAGAAGTGAAAAATGGTATATACTTGCTCCGCATGCTCATGATGGATGTACTTGGTGGAAAATGTAATAACTAATAAATAATGAGTACGCATGAAAATTAAACCATACATTTTAAACTAGTGTTACTTTGATTTACAAAATGTTTCGTTTTTTTAATTATTACATAATGTATATTTACCTGACATGCCTGAATCTAACATTTTTGGATTTAAACTATATAAAATTAAACCTGTACATCAATTTAAATGCACTTGGTTTAAAAATTACGTTCTATAACTACTAATAAATCTGTGACCAACAAATTTAATTAAATATGTGAAATCAAAAGAGTTCCAACATTTTAATTAGGTGTAAAAATATAAATTTTTATATAAAATGAATACATTTGGTTAAAATCGCCTTTTTATATTTTTTTCTACTTTATTTTTTACTACTATTTTTTATATTTCTACTAAAGTGGTTGGAAATAATTATAATTAACTAAATATATAAAATTCATTAACTTTTATTCTTACCTTTGAAATTAGAAAAAGATCTGCAGCTGCCGCACTTCCAAATCCCATCGCTACTAATAAGGCAAATATTCCCAACAATGTACCCTTAACAGAACCGTTGAATTGTTCAATGGCTACGATAATTCCACTGAAAGTAAAAGCAAATGCAAATTATGTATACTTCAAACAGAATAGTTTGAAATAGAGGCATGCTCGAGTAACTTAACCAGAAAGTATATGTAGGAATACTTTTAATCACTGTCGCTAAAAAGTTGCAGCAGTGGGTAAATAGCTGCCCATTTTGTTTGGTTTATAGATCAAAATTACTAATTTAATATTGAATGTACTCAAAATTCGTAATTTAATTTTTCTATAGCTTTATGTCATCTTAAAATTTTAACAATAAATTATAATTTGGTCTATTTACTTTTTTAACAATTGCAAAAAGTAAAATTTTTATACTTTCAACATATGAAATATGAGATTATTGTTTGTGATTTTTTTTAACATCAGTTTTGAGGTCCCCTGATAACAATTTAACAATTTTAAAAATTCTATATTTTAAAACCTACTAACCTTTTTCAAACAAAACTAAACATTGATCTTAATACTGAAAAACTTTTGATACAATTTCATCCATCAATTTTTCATTACTTGCTTTTTATGAAAAAATACAAATTTAATTTTTTGCTTTGCAAAATAAAGAACAGAACCTTTGTTTAACAAAGAACAGCACCTTTGTTTATCTATAAGTTTTTATAAAACAATCAAATTGAATTCCAAAAGGGATAACTATTCGACCTAAAGAATCAGACGTTTTATTTTCCTCTACATGTAATGATACTTCTCTAAGGTATTACAGTCATAGTTTGAAATTTTGGAAATAATCTAGTAATCAAAGGGTTGTTGGCCTTGTATTATCAATTGAACATAATAAATGTTTAATTTATTCATACGACTATTAATCATGCAAAAAGGTAAATACTTTCGAAAATCGTTAACATTAATAAACTATAATATCCATAAAAAAATATTAATTATAATAATAATAGGAAAGTAATAAATACCTGCCATTTTAAAAATATATTAATGATATAATAAATTATAATTTAAAAAAAATAAGAGTGCAGTTTTCCTTGATAATAATAAGTTGGTAGCTGTATTATAGTTATAGTAATCTTAGCGTTTATTTTAATGTCATGTATAGAATGTCTTTTTTTAGTTATTAAAATTTTGTTGTATTATTTTTAATGAAAATTCATTTAACCAAATTTCATTAATAGGAAGGTACAATTGTTAAAAATAATGTTTACACCATATCAAATGATTATATCAAAATTACACATGGCAAGGAATATAAATCATTTCTTAATATAAATAGTATACAATTTTTGATCATAACTATATACACTCATAAAAAGAAATAATATTTAAATTTAATAAATGAAAAATTAATTAAATAATATCACTTTATGTAAAAAGTGACATTTAATTTTTATGGGTTTTCCCCCACACATATGCAAAATTATAATAATGCAAATAAAATGGGCCATTCAAAATCAAGGGTTAAAACTGCAGATGTGGAAAGAAGCACATCATTATTATAAATTAATTTTTCTTCATTTTGTTTTGATATATCACTGGATTTTTTCAGATTTCTGCAGTTTTATAAATTAGTTTAAATAAAAGTTAATTAAAACAATTTATACATTTAAATATAAAATAAAGAAATGGTGTTGTGGTCATCATAGTATTTTGCCTAGATTTTTCTGAAAAACTATGATGTTTACGCAAAAAGGCTATTCTTAATAATTTGTATACTTTTCAATTCTCTACAATTATTTCTTATATAAATTTCATGTAACTCCAATACTTTATTAGCAATTGGCCAAAAATATCAAAATTTTTAATTTTTATTTTTTTTCTCGAAAGTTAAGAATTTTATGAAAAACATGTTTCAGTAAAACTTGTTTTTATTCCCTTTAACTTTTGTTTGAAAATTTTTGTAATATTTTTAAATTAAAAAATTAATTTCTCGAAAACTATGCAAACTACGCAAAAAGGCTATTCTTAATAATTTGCTCAGTTTTGAATTCTTTACAATTACTTATTATATAAATTTCATGTAACTCCTAGTTTATTAGCAATAGGCAAAAAATGTCAAAATTTTTAATTTTAAATTATTTCTCCAAAAGCTTTTCAGTTCCAGTTTTTAATGACGAAACCTTAAGTTTAAAGTTTCATCTGAAAGGGATCATTTGTTTTTGAGATACAGCGCTCAGACATACTCATACATGAAAACAATACTTTCCCTATATATTGTATATAAGGAAAAACAAATAAAGAAAAAGTTGAAAACAAATATTTCAATTAAAATACTTACATTGTTCCCGATCCAGGTATGCCGATTGCCTGGATGGCCGTGATGACAAATTGGAAGAAAAACACAAAGAAGAACACCATGAAATTAAAGGACGAATCAGACCTAAATGCTTTATAGGCAGGACGGAACCAACACAAGTACGAGAAAGGTGTAAACATAATGGTAAATAGTATTCCAAGCCCGATTATTTTGAAGTCTAACATCATGATACCGCCAACTACATTCAGGAACATAACCATTCCATGAACTGAAATAGAAATAAAAATGTTAAAAAAATATTATGTTGGCTAGTTACAATTTGCTTAATTGGAATATAAACAGTGTAATGGATTGTGTATTTATATTATTTTTAAATTTAAACAAAATAATAACATTATTTTGAAGTTAAGAAGATTCCAGAGATGTAGAAGTTAATTACATAGAAGAATTTTTAACTAATTAAGCAGTAGTAAAATAGCTGATATGAATGATTACAATAAATGCAAATAAGAATGGTTTTTAGCATAAAGAACATAAAATTATTAAAACAATCATCAAATTGTCGGATCAACATGCTAGAAGCCATTGAAATGAAAAAACATGAAAATAAATTTTGAATTTTGATTTAAGTCCACTTCATAATACATTGTTAGATTAAATTGCAACACCATAATTCTGTGTTTCCCCCTAATCCCAGGTACAGGGTTTGTACCACCACCCTTATCCCTTTGGATCACCTCTTAATTACCGTTCTTTCCTGAAATTTTATGAATACCGCCTTGTTTTATAATCCCCCAGTGCATATAAAGTTTAAAATTTTTGTTTTGTATTTAGTGCCAATGGTCACTTTGTGTCCGAAATGTACATTTGGTAATTCAAATAAAATTTTGAAGATAGGTTATTAGTGCTTTATTCGTCAAATTAATTTGATATTCACATAACTCAATCAACCAATTGATTAAGTAGGCTAATTGCCTATTGCAAATAAAACTATCATGTTCTAAATCATATGAATACAAATAGTAAGAAGCAAATGAAATCTATACAAAATAAGTAGACTAAACAATCTAAATCTCTATCTTTAATTCTCAGTAGTAAAAATAGCCAAAAGAATTAAAAGTAGCTAGAAGAGGTAAAACGAAAGATAACAAGATTATCCTGGAGGATAAAATAGAAAATAACAAATTTGTCCTGGAGATCTTTTTAATGTCAAAAATACCTAAGTAATGCCAAATACCTTATGATTATTTGGGCAATAATAGAAAATGATAGGTCTTACAACTATTTCAAAAAGGATATTTTGAAATTGTGAAGTTTTAATTACTAAAACACATATTTATAATAATTTATAATTTTATATATCAATCTAAAAAATTTTAAGATAAAAATGTAAACTATGGAGGACAGTGAAGCTTTAAGGATATTTTTTTCTGAGAGAAGATGAAAATAAACAAAAACAAGGTTCTAAACCCTGAAAGATGCTAATGTTGAGAACATTAAAGGTTCTATGCTCAAAAATTATTAATGCTTCACAATAATTTAAATAAAAGAAGCAGAAAATTTTCCAACATAATATCTGAAGATTTCGGATGATAATAGAGCAGTGTGGGCTGAAAGATAACCATTTATCAAACAAATTAACTCACTAACATTAATTGTATCATACATGTATTATATTTAGTTTATTTGTATATTTGTTTGTTAATAAAGATGTTGTATGTTGTTTATAAAGGAGTGTCAGAAGTTCTCGATCAAACATTTTTTAAATACCTAAAGAATTATATAAAAGAAATAAAAAAAACAGGGTGTCATTTAACATATTAAAAAATCCCTATAATAAAGCTTTGGATATTATTTCCAGAGTGAAAATATAGATTTAAATTATAATAAAAAAGTTTTAGATTCTTAAAGTAAAAATAGAAGGTCCCATTGAAGAGACGATTTTATTAAAATAAAACCGTATTGTGAAGCTTTAAAGAAATAGCTTTAGAGTAAAGATATAATTTTATATAATGATTTAAAATATAGTTTTATATCCTGGAGAATATAATCACAATAAGACAATGTCCAAAACATTAAGTACAATTGTTAAAAGATAAAAAAGTCTTTTTGAGATTATAAGGCATTGTGAAGATTTTAAGTTATATTATTTTTTTTATAAGGAACTATGAATCTTTTAAAATTTTTAGGATTAAGATAATTAGAATTAGACACAGTAGTGACTAGAGCATCAAGTTAAACAAAGAAAAAATAGGTTTTATGGCACTTACAAAGCCACAGGTAGTAAAGGTGTCGTACAATCTTTTGAAATTCCAATGGAATATCTATCTGAATATCTTGATAGAAACAAGGTTGAAAGCAGCACTGTTCTGGTAAAGGGGGCCAATTGTTGCGTCGCACATTATAAGAACTATTTCTCATTTCCTCCTCTTTCCTGGCCAATTCCTCCTCTTTACGTTCCAACTCTTCCTGTTTTCTCTGAAAAGAGGCAACATCTGAATCAAAATTTAAATATGAGACTAAATTATATATAAAGAATATTTTTTAAACTTATTTAATTTAAAAAGGCAAAACAATTTGTTTGAAGAACTCATATATTATATAATATAGGGCTTTTAATTAATTTATTATATAATTTAATGATCATTATAGTAAGGCACTACTCAATTATAGATAAAACATGAATTGGAATGATTTTTTCTAACAAATAACTATGTGAACCAATAAGAAATTAATATAATCAAAGTAATAAATTAATCTTATAAGTCGCATTTCAAAATGAAATTAGCTAAAATACAATCATTATAATAAAAAGCTAATAAACAATTTTGATTAGTGTCAATTAATAAGCTGTAATTTAAGCAAGAAGAATATAGAAACAAATCAGTTTTTGACCCAAATCAATTTTTCTCAGCAGCTTTTCATACTTGATAAACATTGTATTTTCTTTACCAGGTCATTATTATCAGTCACAAAAGATGACAAATTATATCTAGAGTAATGAACTTTAAATAAAAACATAATTCTGTTATAAATGGTATGGCTCAAAAAAATTCAAGGAACATCCAATAGTTAATATCTATATAACTATTATAATAAATAAAATTACATAAAAATAACAGAGTGTACCTTTGTTTATGATATGTTTGTAAATAATGAAAAGGCACTACAGAGGAAGCTGGAAATATGGATCATGACATTAAAAGAGTATGATAAAGACAAAACTAGGGTAATACGGGAAAAATAGTAAAAATAGTAATTTTATTTTAATAATTTTTCTGGTTAAAAATGCTTTTATTGTTTGCCCATTATCAACACTGCAGTTGTTTAGCAGAAAACAGCAAAACATAGCCTGCATAGATATATAAATGGAATGTTAATGGTGTTTTGTAAACAAAGTGATTATTCTGGGATGCTTGATGATTAAAACGAAGACCAAAAGGAAGAGCACTGTTTTCTATCTGTATAATCAAAATGGTAATAAACATGATGCCTGATTTAAATTTACATGCAATAAACAGTAAAAGGAAAATGCTAAGAATCCACGCTCTATTTATAACTAATGCGATAGCATACATTCATAGAAAATTAAAACCATCATTCTAAAATTCAATTACAATTAATATTCAATACAATCTTGTTTTCATAAGTATCAGCTTAGAAGCATTCACATTTATTTAAATTTCGATTTAAAGTTAGTTGTGAAAAGAAAAGTTACTCTACTTACTTGTAATTCAGCTGTGTTTAACATTGGTTTCGGCTGGGTTTGCTGTCCACTACGAGTATACATCGGAGGATCCTGTGTTGGCTGCATAATAGCCGGCTCTGTATTCGTCTGGTTGTACCCCAACTACAAAATTTCATTACATACTTTTCGCACAAAGATTGGTTAAGTGAACCTTACTGGTCTCTGGTTTGGTGGTTGATTCTCGAAGGGATTATAATCCTCCACACGGATCTGCGTCGAATTATTCGCGACTTGTTGAATAGCGGGATCCTGTTCCGAAGGGTAAAAACAAGGTTTTTACACGTACAATTTTTATTGCAACATATAACACTAGTTATACTCACCGCAAAGGGGTTATCGATGGTCGGTTCCCCGAAGGGATTATCATCGAAGCCGGACATTTTCAAATGTCTTACACTTGCTCGTATCGGACAATGGTTTTGCGATGATAAAACAATTAACGATGTTATCTTATAAATCTATTATCATTTGGGCACCATACTTCAATTTTTCGCCTGTGTATGTTGACAACTGACGGTACTTGCGCAGTTGGAAGTTATTGTCCTTTTTTAACTGCACAAATAGCGGAATTTGTTTCTGGGTCGACGAGGATAGAAGATAAAACTTACATGGAATGAAGTCGGCAAGTAACAGTTGGTGTTCTAATGCTGAATCATAAAGCTGACGTTGCAAGCTTATCGTGTTTAAATAAATTTATTTTAAAATACGTTCTTCGAAATTATAAAGCAATAAAATTGTTTTAGTTGCATTTTTTCAGTCGTAACATTAAGGTTTTCGCAACTTTAAGGGATAATAAAGAAATAAATAATAGTACATTGTGTTGCATACATTGATCTTTATTTTGCCGTTATAGTTAAAAAAATTTAAAATTAAAATTAACACATATTTAAAATGAAATAATATTAGTGTACATGTTAATAACAATATTTGTTTTATATAGAGAATAGATATTATAAACAATTAAATAAAATACACCACCATATTTTCTTTATACAATTACTTAAATATTAAACATCTTTCGTAAAAATGTAGGTAATTGTTTGGTGTAAGATATATAAAATTAGAGAATACTACCAATATTTTAAACGAAAAGCGTGTTGCACTTATTAGCTAATAGTATAGATTATTATTTTAATACAATATACTTGAGATAATATCTTAAGAAATATAAGCAAAAAACATAAATGTAATTAGGTATAAATCACTTAAAAATACTATACAGCGTATTGGTATGAAATTGGAAAACAATCTTATATATATATATATATATATATATATATATAAATGGCATGAAAAAAATTGATAAAACAATTTAATTAATTCGTTAATACGATGTAATTTATTTTTTAATTATATTGGAAGATAATACAATTAGATGAAAGCTTAATAAATAAAAAATATTACTTGACGAATTGATAAAAAAATAGAGTTGCTCTTGTACAAATGGATCAAATGCAGTTTAGCGCGTCCCATATCTTTATCGAAGACAATATTTTTAATCATAACTTTCCTGCATATTAATTAATAAAACACTTTAACTTTGTTTGTATAACACTATATTTTTTATTGTTGTTTAGTTTTGGCAACTCCATTTGTTTGTATAACACTATATTTATTTATCTTCATAAGTCTGCATAGGAGTAATACGGCTTGGCAGACCTAACGTAACATCTGATTTGACAGTAAACTTACATTCAACTTGCACGTAGCTAAACTATCTGCTGATTGTTACAGACTCTTAGGCTTTATAGTTCGTAACTGTAAACCTTTTAAGAACATTAATGTACTCATTCAATTATTTAATACGTTTGTACTAAGTAAACTGTGTTACTGTTTTGTGGTCTGGTCGCCTTGCTACTTTAAATATATTAATATGCTTGAAAATGTGCAAGAGATTCTTGAGATACATTTATTTTGTTAAACATGGGACTTATCGTTTCGATGTTCCATATCAAGATTTACTAAATGAATTTAACTTACTATCTCTGCAAAGTAGGCACATCTTGTATGACTTATGCTTCTTATACAAGGTAATTCATAACAAAGTTGATAACCCTACTTTCTTATCACTACTAAATTTTAATGTATCCATCTGGGTACTCCTCATCCCAGCATGCTAACACTTTTACTTATCACATAACTAGCACCAACTATTGCCTTAACTCTCCTGTCTACCATCTACCTCACCTGTATAATCAGTTTCAGCACCTCATATATTCCTCATCGTTATTGTCTGTTTTAGGGGTAGGCATTTTTAAGTACTTTCCTTTTTCAATGTATCATTTGTTTTGTTACTGTAATCATTTTATTATAATATAATTAAGCTTTATATGTTAATATCACTCTGTAATTGGCCCCAGTGGCTGTTGGGTTGATAAATAAATGATGTTGACTAGTTTCGGCAACTCCACTTGGCATTATCGAAAAATACTTGTTTTGATAATGGCAAGTGGAGTTGTCGAAACTAGTCAACATAATAAAAAATATAGTGTTATACAAACAAAGTTAAAGTGTTTTATTAATTATTCAAACATGTATAACTAAGTAGAAGCTTTTTTTATTTTTATGTTTCACTTTTTCTTTAGGAAATGTTGATAGTTCTAAAGAAAAAGTAAAAGATTCCTTAAATTAGAAGAAAAATTGGAGAACTTTTAGGGAAAATTATCGCAGTGTGGAAATAATTCTGATAAGATAAAGTTTCATTAACAATTTCTTACATATCTTTTTTTTTTAAATTAAAGATGTTGATATCTTTTCTAAATATGATAAGTTCTACTATTTGCTGACAATTTTAGACTCCAACGATAATCCATTAATATAAATTAATCGAAGTTTTTAGAATTTGTCCCAAAACCAATGATCTAACAATTAAATGTTTGCTTTTACTGATAGATTAGTGAGCTCTCTAAATAATCCTTGGATAAACTCTTTTTGTATATTTTTGACATTAGTGTGCTTATTATGGTCTTTATTTATAGCCGTTTTAGTCATTTTAGTATTCAAATATAAATACCTTTCTTGAAATTAATTTCCTTTTGGAAGTCATATAATGATAAATTTTCAGCTAACAATTATTCTGGGTTTTCCATATCCTGACAGAAGGTGAAAATTAAACATTTTATAATACATTTTTAGTATGGTTCTTGCAACTACTATTTACGAAACGGTAACTGTAATTTGAATCCCTGATATGTCACTGATCTCCTAATTGATATTCAATTGGCACTGCTTCTCAGTCACCCAAATTCAACTGCCTTACTAACAATTTAAAAATATGAGAGTCTTACTAAAACTATATAACAAATAGTAGTTATTCAATAGAAATAATTTCATTCAAATTAGTGTTGCTTTGATAGTTGTACTATTTGTAACATGCAAATTACTTTTGTATCATTCAATGTCTGTCGAGGTATTAACGAGAGAAGTAGTTGTTTCTACAAGTAATTTGTTTTGTAGCCTTAGTAAGACATTGTTGTAGATTCACTAATTGTTTTTGTATTTTTTAATTATTAGTTAATTTGCTACAAAAAACTGAAGGATTTTAATATATTTTATTTTTCAACTGCTTTACCTTTTAAAGGGACGATTCTACCTTAGTGAATCGAGTTAGGCTTGTAGTAGTTTAAGGTTAATTACAAGAATATGGGCACAAAATATAAACAATATGACATAAGAAATTTTGTACTAAAGGAAACTAATTTTATCATTTGCAGAGATAGACGAAAAATACACAAATTTACATTTAATGCTTATTCTTGATTACTTCAGCTACTTTCCGTCAGGTAGAGCGCCAATCAGCAGGAGAAAGTATTCTATAGGTATCATTCTTTAATTCGAGTATTGAAGTTTAGTTGCTTAAGTTGCTAATTAGCGTGGAAAAACATTAGCATTTTATAAGTTTCTGTACCGCCAACTCAATTTTGGTGTAAAGTGTCCCCTTTCTTTTTAAAACAACAATATAACATATTAAAACCTTTTCAACTAATTTCCGTCAAAATAGTCTGTAAATCACAATTCTTATGCTATGCTAATTTAAAATAATCACATTATTATACAAAAATATATAAACAATTTTAATTTTAGATAAATATATATAATCTCGTTCTCTATTTGCCCTTAAGATGTTGGGATTAATTAACATTAATCAAAATATAAAATTTGAAGTACTAGATAGTGGATATAAATTTAAAAACACAAATGCCAATGCATAGAGCAAGAACAATGTATTTAACGGACGGTGACCTTCGGTTTCAGTAATATCCAAATCTTCCTCCTCGACGCCAAATTCGTAAGCTAGAATAAAAAAAGAGATATTAAGATTTTTAATATTTGTATTAATAATACTGATAAATCTTTTTTGATTACTTGAGCCAGAAGAATCCAGAGCATTTAATGACTGGAGCTTTTAAACGATTCTGAAAATCTATTACTAATCTAAAAATGTATTTTTGTATTATAGAGGGTCTTTCATTAAGCAGTGTGGGTGAGATATCATCGAAATATTTTATTGGTTTGAAAGGCCTATCGATGCCATTACGTATGGAATATAACGGCATGCAATCATCCTAAATGTCCAATTTCTTATGACTTTCGCGTAAAAATCAGACTAAATTTGACGTTGCCCGAACAGAACGCCCATTTTGATAAAACAAATTTATTATTTGCACTTGCTGTGCTGTTAAACGCTATATTCGTTCATGGTGATTTAGAAAAACAAACTGAATAAATGACAGCCAATTCGACAGATGTAGCTTCAACAATATGGCCTCTCATAACTGTCAAAGTTCGGAAGTCCCTATTGGAAGACCCTTTATAATCTTATATTACTAATTAGCGAAATAATTAATTAAAAATTGTATTCAGAAATATCAAAGAGAACAAAGATTTGTATTTAAAACCACTTAAATTAATATCACATTGGATAAAAATGTATAACGAATGAATTTTTTTATTGATTCCAGAATGTATTGCTATTGTTTTAAGTTTTTAATTGTATTAATAATAATTACTCATATAACAAAAAATTACAACTTTTTGTTGTATGTGTTACTAATTTTTATATATGTATTGATTCAGCATTTGTATGATAATATAAGATGATGTATGTATTTTTTGCTATAACTTTTTTTGAAGATTAAATTAAATTATATATTTACCGCAGAACTTACACAGAACACTTAAGTACTATTATTTAGGACTAAATTTCGGGTTAAGTGTTCTATATTATAATGAACGAAATAAAATTTCTTACTTCACTTATTATTTTATTAATACCAATTAATATTATTAATCAAATAATAAGTGGAGTACGGAAACATTTGTGTTATATTGTTTATTCAGTCACATTACCTTCTTCATTATAAGCGTATTGTTTCAGACACACATGTTCTTCTACATTTTTATAGCACATCACGTATTAGACCCGATCAACACATCAGCAAATACATCAGTTGAATAACTACAGTATCCCGTAGCCTACTAATCTCCTACAACGATATAATATCACTAGTCCTTATCTTATCTATATTTGTATATCAAGATGGGTTCGGTATATATAGCATTGCATAAATTATTTTGTTAACACAGTGATAAGATACATAAAGTAAAGGACATCGTGCGAAAATTTGTTAATGATAGCATTAGATAGATCATTATTCTTAAATAAAATAATCATGAATAAACTTACTAGTTTATATTAACGTATCTAAACCAGAAATCATTAAAATATAATACAGTGCACGCCGCTTAATGTGATCACATCGGGACTCGGGGTTTTTGATAACAATAACCGATTGATAATAATAGCCGAAAAAACAAAACTTTATTTTATTTAAAAATATATAACGTTACAAACTATAATAACGTAACAAACTTACAACAACAACTCTTAAAAAGTATTACTACACACAATATGTATTTCATTTAAATTTGAAACAAAATAAAAAACAAATTTATATTTAAAAAAACTCATCCAGCGTTGTTTGTCTCTGATTTTCGCGGAGCAAGTTATTAACGAAAATTTCATAGTTGTAATGCGTCTGAAAATCAGATGACCATTTTGTAATATAGAAATAAGACAATTTACACTTGGTGAAACAAACCAAGCGTAAATTATGTAATTTCTCTAAGAATAAGTATATGAGAAATGGTGGAAATCGACTTATACGTAGAGGAGATGGTCACGGCGGCAGCACTGCACCTAAACTCAGTTGGACTCTGATACAAAGGTGGCATGGTTGGTAGACACTGTCATCTCTTAGAGGACGCTGTCAAGAAAACAATCTTCCTTGGAAGGAAAACGGACAATCTGCCACCTTGCTACGTCTTCAATAGACCCTTCAATATATCGACAAAATGAGGAACCGGGAGAGTAAAGGGTAGGGAAACCCTCTGAATATACACCGATGGTTCTAAAACCAAAAGAGGATCCGGAGCGGGTATTTACTCACAACAAATAGACCTATCACAAGCTATACCCTAGAGAACCATACAACTATTCTGCAATAGGGCAGCAATAATAGTAGTGAGTGGTCAAAAGATCACCTCAAGACTAGTTAAAAATGTCACAACACCCTGAAACAAGCAGCACAATCAAACAGTATTGAGCTGCGCTGGGTCAAGGGACACAATAATGAAGAAGGCAACAGCAAGGCAGACGAGCTGGCGCGGGATGGTTCGGCTCTCAGTGATACCACGGACGGGCCCCCGATCGCGCCAAAACTGAAATGCCTAACTGACATCCTCAAACAAAACACTCTCAAAATGCTAAAACAACGTTGGGACAACACCTCAGGCTGCAGGCAGGCCAAGGAAGCAATGCGCTCACCCAATTTGAAAACAGTTGAATACTATCTGCGACTGTCCCGGGGGAATCTGCGTCTTATCACAGGTTACGGGTCACTGTCAGCTAAGGAAACACTTATTTACTATGGGTCTGGTGGAAACCCCCATATGTAGAGCATGTGACCTTAGAAGAGTCCTTGCTAGGGGAGCTCTGGCAACATTAGGGAAAACCCCTCCAAGTGTGCTATCCTAGTGAGGCCTCTGGTCAATGATTTGATCACCCTTGGAAAACTCAATCCAGATCCAGGTATGTAAATAACTTACTCAGGCATGTACGGCAACTGATACAATAATGAAATATTATTTAATATTAATTAATCATTCAAACCAGTTGTTCCTTTGTTCACTTTTTATTTTATTAAAATCGATTAATTCTCGCCCGACCTCTTACTTAAAATGAATATTTATTAAGTTTACTAATTCTTACCTGTGTATGGGACCACATTTGACAAGTCTAAATTATTAGACGACATATAACCTTTATTTTCTTCTTGCTTGGAATGACTCATTCTACGCATTTCTAGAGATAGTTCTACTATAACAGCTTTAATAACTTCGTTTCCAAGCCTGTCATCATTTACCTCGTGAATTGCTGCAAACGGATCCATGATCACTGGATTTTTGTATCCCACTTTAAACGCCTTAAATTCATCTTGTGACGGAGACCAAGTTTCATGCTCTTTAGTAGTCAATATTTTTGAAAAGTTAAATGGATTGGATTCTACAAAATAAAATTGCACATATTATTAAAATAAAATTTGATTTTAGTGTAAAAAATAATAATTAAATTGTTATAGAAAAAAGTACATTTCTCGTAAGCAGATTAAACAGCGCCCTCCGTTTAAAGTAATATTAGTCCCCTTAAGAAATTGTATTTACAATATGATGTGAAATTTAAAATTTTCTTTCGGTTTATCATAGAAGATACCAGCAACCTCCTATTATTATTGTTAAGATTCTATTTAGATTATTTATGATTTATAATACAGTGCACGCCGCACAGTGTGCCAAATCCGAGCGCGAGCGCCAGGGGGGGTTTTTAGGAAAAAAAAATTAAATTGAAAATTTCGGAAAAAAAACATATCCACACGATTGTAGATACATGAAACCCTTTAGATCTTGCATATTTATATTTTTTAACCCGCTATATTATTCGCAATTAACGCTTAAACTTGATCGATTTAGAAAACAACGATTTTACAGCATTTCGCGCGCAATGTTAAATAATTTATTACATAGGTTGTAGATGTACTATCAATACAATATTATACACAATTATTTACAACATAATACTGTCCGTTATGGTTAAAAAATTATGTCTCTAACTATTATGGAATAAAAGTTAAAAAATTTTGAATATGAATAATATTTTAAATATAAATTTTAACTTTAGATAGAGTTATATAAAAAATTCAAACTCGATGAGGTTTGGGAGTATCACCAAAAATTAGTTCAATGTTTTCTCTAACTGCCCTCAAAATTTCGTATCTCCACTCCTGCATATTTTTGGACTTTTTGATTTTTACATTCGGCGCTACCTATCAAAATTGAGTCAAGGGAACCCGTATGCAGTATCGCGGAGTCGAGCACACTATTTTCAAGCAGCACGCATAAACATAAAATAAAAACGCACTTAAACGCACTTGTAAATATTGAAAAAAAAATGGGGCAGTTACAGAAAACCCAGACAAATGTTTCTATGACAGTGTCAATCCTCATAATTTGCGATTTTCTGAAAAAAAAAATATTAATCAGAATATTTATAAAATTTGTCTGATATTGTAGAACGAAATTATTTATTTTGAAATGTCTGATTTACTTACTTATTTAAAATGGAAAATTGTTAGTATCATCATCAGTCAATTCGTAGTCAGTGCCACTTGTGTCCATTTCACAAATAATAAACATTTTAGCGTCTCTAGGTAGTTATGACACGATATGACACTGAAGAGGAAGAAACTGATAAGGATACTTAATTGTTTATAACATAATACTGTATACTATAAGTAAAAAATCAAGTTTCTAAATAATTTGGAACGAAAGTTCAAATTTTTGAACATGAATAATATTTTAAATATAAATTTTAATTTTAGAAATTGTTATATAAAAAGTGTCAATTGGATGAGGTCTAAAAATATCACCAAAAATTACTTTAATATTTTCTCCTACTACCCTCAAAATTTCGTATCTCCACCGGTGCATATTTTGGTCTTTTTATTTTTTTTATTCGGCGCTACCTATCAAAATTGGGTCGAGCGAGCCCGTGTTTAACTTTAGAAATTGTTATATAAAAAATGTCAATTCGATGAGGTCTAGAAATATCACCAAAAGTTACTTTAATGTTTTCTTAAACTACCCTTAAAAGTTCGTATCTCCACCGATGCATATTTAGGGTCTATTTTTTTTTTTTTATTCAGCCTATAAAAATAGGGTCGAGCGAAACCGTGTTTAACTTTTGAAATTGTTATATAAAAAATGTCAATTCAATGAGGTCTAGAAATATCACCAAAAATTACTTTAATGTCTTCTTAAACTACCCTTAAAAGTTCGTATCTCCACCGCTGCATATTTGGGATCTTTTTAATTTTTTTATTCGGCCGATAAAAATTAGGTCGAGCGAAACCGTGCTTAAATTTAGAAATTGTTATATAAAAAATGTCAATTCGATGAGGTCTAGATATATCACCAAAAATTACTTAAAGGTATTCTTTAACTACCCTTAAAAGTTCATATCTCCACCTGTGCATATTTAGGCTCTTTTTAATTTTTTTATTCGGCGGTACCTATAAAAATTGGGTCGAGCGAAACCGTGTTTAACTTTAAAAATTTTTATAGGTAGCGCCGAATAAACAAATTAAAAAGACCCTAAATATGCACAGGTGGAGATACTAACTTTTAAGGGTAGTTAAAGAAAACCTTTAAGTATATTTTGTTGATATTTCTAAACCTCATCGAATTGACATTTTTTATATAACAATTTCTCAATTTAAGCACGGTTTCCCTCGACCCAATTTTTATAAGCCGAATAAAAACAACAAAAAGACGCCAAATATGCACCGGTGGAGATACGAAATTTTAAAGGTAGTTAAAGAAAACCTTTACGTAATTTCTAGTGATATTTCTAGACCTCATCGAATTAACATTTTTTATATAACAATTTCTAAAGTTAAACACGGTTTCGCTCGACCCTATTTTTATAGGCTGAATAAAAAAAAAATTAAAAAGACCCTAAATATGCATCGGTGGAGATACGAACTTTTAAGGATAGTTTAAGAAAACATTAAAGTAACTTTTGGTGATATTTCTAGACCTCATCGAATTGACATTTTTTATATAACAATTTCTAAAGTTAAACACGGGCTCGCTCGACCCAATTATTATAGGTAGCGCCGAATAAAAAAATTAAAAAGACCAAAATATGCACCGGTGGAGATACGAAATTTTGAGGGTAGTTAGAGAAAACATTAAAGTAATTTTTGGTGATATTTTTAGACCTCATCGAATTGACACTTTTTATGTAACAATTTCTAAAATTAAAATTTATATTTAAAATATTATTCATGTTCAAAAATTTGAACTTTCGTTCCAAATTATTTAGAAACTTGAATTTTTACCTATAATATACAGTATTATATTATAAACAATTAAGTATCCTTATCAGTTTCTTCCTCTTCAGTGTCATATCGTGTATGAGAAGCGATGTAAAATTAATTTTATGAAAAACAACTACCAACCGACGCTAAAATTTTTATTATTTGTGAAATGGACACAAATGGCACTGACTACGAATTGACTGATGGTGATGCTAACAATTTTACATTTTAAATAAGTAAGTAAATCAGAGATTACAAAATAAATAATTTCGTTCTACAATATCAGACAAATTTTATAAATATTCTGATTAATATTTTTTTTTTTTTTCAGAAAATCGCAAATTATGAGGATTAACACTGTCATAGAAATATTTGTCTGGGTTTTCTGTAACAGCCCTATTTTTTTGAATATTTACAAGTGCGTTTTAAGTGCGTTTTTATTTTATGTTTATGCG